>OX451209.1:8395324-8500284 GCA_949628255.1 Macrophya alboannulata
TTTAGTGGGCGGGTCGTCGCGCGTACGGTAGGGACGACGCGTTCCGGTGCCGACATACCACCGTCCCGATTCAACAGTCCTAGTACGAGGCGTTGAGTACGGGACGGTTTTTTTTTCTGCTTTGAGGGGAATATTCGGGTAACCTGGACGGTATCGCGAAGTAGCGAGAAAAGGGAGGGAGGAGGATCATCGTCCGCCTCTCTCTCCTCTCCTCACGCGTATACCGAACGGTTTAGAAATGAATTTTCGCCCGATCCATCTGACCGTCTCACCGGCTTGCGGGAGTCACGGGTTCTCGAACTAATCGTACAAAAATTCGAACGTTTGACGCGAGTACGATCTTCGACAAGGAGATCGCTCGCGAGCCGTATGAAACAACACCGACATTGCCATTTTATTTTTTAAAATGGAACATACAATGCCGTAAATGATTAACCTGAACGGTTGATCACTTGGCTCGTGGGTCGATCAAGAACGCAGCTAATTTCGCGTCAACTTGTGAACTGCAGGACACATGAACATCGACATTTCGAACGTACATTGCGGTCCACGGATACAATTCCCGGACCACGCCTGGCTGAGGGTCGTTTCGAAACGACACACTGCCCCCTTGTCCCGGAACCGTCTAACGCGGTTGTCGGCGGCTCGGGGGCGAAAGATTAGAAGTTCGCCGCGCGTTCAGGTGGAGTTCGCGCTCCTCCGACACGTGGCGTCGTCCAAAACTGTCCCAGACTTTCACGGTACGACGCGTCGCCGCAATTCGCGGGGTCTCGCTGTCGTGGCCGGTCGTTGCGTCCCAGTGCTAGCAATAGTCGAGCGGAACGACGATATGTGAGCCACGCCGAATCGAGATTGTCCGCGGGCATGGTATGCCGCTCGTATAAAAAATTTATTTCGAACTAGGTTTTCGTGGTGGGACGCACGAGATTCGTCTCGCTCCCCACGTGACACCCGAGTCGTTTCCGTGATCGATAAATGTCGTTCAATTGAAATTGAACGTATCTTGACGACCTCAGAGCAGGCGAGACTACCCGCTAAATTTAAGCATATTACTAAGCGGAGGAAAAGAAACTAACTAGGATTTCCTTAGTAGCGGCGAGCAAACAGGAAACAGCCCAGCACTGAATCCCGCGGTTCTGCCGCCGGGAAATGTAGTGTTTGGGAGGATCCACTTATCCCGGGGCGTCGGGCCGCGTCCAAGTCCATCTTGAATAAGGCCACTTACCCGTAGAGGGTGCCAGGCCCGTAGTGACCGGGACGCGCCACAGGAGGATCTGTTCTCAGAGTCGGGTTGCTTGAGAGTGCAGCTCTAAGTGGGTGGTAAACTCCATCTAAGGCTAAATATGACCACGAGACCGATAGCGGAAAACGTGCACGAGTCTCATCCGGTAAAGCGAATGATTAGAGGCCTTGGGGCCGAAACGACCTCAACCTATTCTCAAACTTTAAATGGGTGAGATCTCTGGCTTGCTTGAACTATGAAGCCGTGAGATTTCGGATCAGAGTGCCAAGTGGGCCACTTTTGGTAAGCAGAACTGGCGCTGTGGGATGAACCAAACGCCGAGTTAAGGCGCCGAAGTCGACGCTTATGGGATACCATGAAAGGCGTTGGTTGCTTAAGACAGCAGGACGGTGGCCATGGAAGTCGGAATCCGCTAAGGAGTGTGTAACAACTCACCTGCCGAAGCAACTAGCCCTGAAAATGGATGGCGCTGAAGCGTCGCGCCTATACTCGGCCGTCAGCGGCAAGAGAGGCGGCTTAGGCCGTCATGAAGCCCTGACGAGTAGGAGGGTCGCGGCGGTGTGCGCAGAAGGGTCTGGGTGTGAGCCTGCCTGGAGCCGCCGTCGGTGCAGATCTTGGTGGTAGTAGCAAATACTCGAGCGAGGCCCTGGAGGACTGACGTGGAGAAGGGTTTCGTGTGAACAGCCGTTGCACACGAGTCAGTCGATCCTAAGCCCTAGGAGAAATCCGATGTCGATGACGGTGTATTTCTATGCCATTGAACGTGTCACGCGTTAACGCCGCCACATGGTACCCCCGTGTCAGTTGAACGGGGGTGTCCGTTGGCGCGTTCGCGTGCGGCTTGAAAGTGACACACCCGTCGGGCGAAAGGGAATCCGGTTCCTATTCCGGAACCCGGCAGCGGAACCGTTTACAAGTCGGGCCCTCGCAAGAGAGTTCGTCGGGGTAACCCAAAAAGACCTGGAGACGCCGTCGGGAGATCCGGAAAGAGTTTTCTTTTCTGTATAAGCGTTCGAGTTCCCTGGAATCCTCTAGCAGGGAGATAGGGTTTGGAACGCGAAGAGCACCGCAGTTGCGGCGGTGTCCGGATCTTCCCCTCGGACCTTGAAAATCCAGCAGAGGGCCACGTCGAGGTGTCGCGCTAGTTCGTACCCATATCCGCAGCAGGTCTCCAAGGTGAAGAACCTCTAGTCGATAGACTAATGTAGGTAAGGGAAGTCGGCAAATTGGATCCGTAACTTCGGAATAAGGATTGGCTCTGAGGATCGGGGCGTGTCGGGCTTGGTCGGGAAGCGGGTTTGGCTGACGTGCCGGGCCTGGGGGAGGTGATGGTTTCGGCCGGATGCGAGCTCGGTCCCGTGCCTTGGCCTCCCGCGGATCTTTCTTGCTGCGAGGCTTCCGTGACGGTTCGCCGTCGCGGTCGTCCTCTTCGGCCGCCATTCAACGGTCAGCTCAGAACTGGCACGGACTGGGGGAATCCGACTGTCTCATCAAAACAAAGCATTGCGATGGCCCTAGCGGGTGTTGACGCAATGTGATTTCTGCCCAGTACTCTGAATGTCAACGTGAAGAAATTCAAGCAAGCGCGGGTAAACGGCGGGAGTAACTATGACTTTCTTAAGGCTGTTTCTTGAGAGACATCTCCCGTAGGTTGGGGCATACGAAAGATGGTGACGGAGTCTTTGAGCTGTGGACCATTGAATGAGTGTCTCGGCACGAGGTCCTTGTCAAGCCTGCTTACGGATGGGTCTATAAACTGGGGCGAAGTGGTCGTATTGAGAGTACGCAAATAGCCGTGTCCGGGGAGCCTTTGTGCTCCCCGGTTCACGTTAGGCCAATTTAGGCAATGCGCGTGAGGTGCGAACGGGTAAGGAGCAGCCTTAACCAGTCAAGAAATGCCAGCGTGGGTACAGGCTGGGGGGCCATCGACTCATGTAAGTGAGTCCGATGCTTCCAGACCACGTACCTTGGAGTACCTTGACTTTGTCAGAAGGGAAACGACCGAGTATGGGGGACTATATTCTTGCCGTGTCTCAATTGGTATTTGCACCCTCGTGCATTTGCCTTTGCCCTTACCCTCGGTCTTGCCTTTCGCCTTTTCAATTGGACTGCTCTACCTCCGTGTACACTTAGAGCTCTTGCGCACTCTGGTGTCTTTAGAATACACTACTAAGAGCGAAGGTCGTCTACTATTTTATTGTACTTTATGGCAGTGAATTCATTTGGTTCTCTTTCGTGCCTCTGCACTTTGTGGTGAGAAATATAATCCTTTGGAGAAACAACAATTGAAGTAAATATAACACTTGTGGTAAATAGTAAACACCAAAGTAAAATGGATAATCCCGAGCTGATTGCCGCATGGATTGTCGCCTATAGAATGTTCAGAAGAAACCGCGAACACGCAGAAAGGCGGAGAAGATTACTAGCCCTGCGATATTTACTATTAGTAGAATTGTTGGAACGCAGAAATAACCGGGTGGGGTTATGTTGATATTCGTATGCTGCTTGTTTGATATTATAAGAGTCTAAATTTTGTGCACTCAATTGAATACAAATTTTATTATACACAGTACATTGAAGATATTATTAAATGGTACATGATTTTCTAATTACCAAATCATGTTATAGAGACGTCCATATTGCCGACTCCTTGTTCGTAACGAGCGGTTCCTCGCTGAAATTCTGAGAGGGGAACAACGAACAACAAAAGATAATTTGCGTGTGAGTCCGAACAGTTTACGGCGGTTAGTCGAGTTGTGTGGAAACATCAGAAAACGATCAGGCTGGACGGTGGAATTCGAGGTTAATTAAAATTATTTGTCAATTGGTTGAAACAGCATTTATTTTAATTGATCTATTAAAACAATATTAAAATAACATGATTTACAGGTTATCATCTTTCTATTTTGGTTGGCTTGTGGTACAGCATATCGAGTTGTGGGCTTGACTTTCGATATTCCACGATCAACCATTCATCGGGTAGTCCACAAAATACTCAACAAAGTCATCTCCTTCCTGCCACAAATTGTGAGATTGCCACAAGAGAACGCTCTACCAGAAATTGGGGCCGCATTTGCCCGTAAGGCTAGTAGTGCTGTGTTCCACCAATGTGTCGGAGCAATTGATGGCTATCATATAAGAATTACATGCCCGAAAGCGTTGCACGATTAATACTACAATCGCAAGCAATTTTATTCTTTAAACCTGCAAGCGCTTGTTGATCATTCCGGCAAGTTCATAGATATTATGAGTGGATATCCTGGGTCAGTCCATGACAGCAGAATTTTTCGAAACAGTGCACTGTTTCAGCAGCACCTATATTCTCCAGAAGGATACTTCATCATCGGCGACAGTGGTTATCCATGTAGACGACACCCCATTACTGTAATCACTCCTTTTAGAGAGCCTTTATCACCAGAAAAGCGAGCCTTCAATCAAGCCCTCAGTAAAGCGAGAGTTATCGTTGAGCAATCATTTGGAATGATGAAGACTCGATGGCGATCTATCTTCACCAAAGCTCTTGAGGTCAAGATTGAGACATCAATTAAAGTGATTGCAGCTTGCACTATAATGCATAACATCTGTCTAACGCAAGGTGATGTTATACGCGCTGATCGAGCAGTACCAAAACTTCCTCCACGCCGGATTGTACGTGATGAGCGGGAAGGGAATGACATCCGTGATTTGCTTTTACAATTATATACAGCTGAGCAACTCCATCATTGAACAAGTAATCTACGTAATGTGAAAATACTGCTTACACATTAGGTAATAGGAGTCAGAAATTGAAATGAGCAGATTTTTCTTAATTTATTTTTATCATGAATATAAAATAAAATATTTCGAGTACGTACGATTCTTTCACTATTGATAATATACAGGGTGATTCAGTTTGACCGGGCCATTTTAGCTGGGTGGACTCCTCGCGAAATTCTAAAACTAAATCTAAGTCTATGAATATTATTAAACTAACTGGAAATATTCTATTTCATATACATTAATATATTATATGTTATCAAAATAGTGCGTAAGTCTATGAATATTATTAAACTAACAGAAAATAACTAGAAATTAAACCAACTAAAAATATTCTATTTATATACATCAATATATTACATACAATATATTCATAGACTTACGCACTATTTTGATAACATATAATATATTAATGTATATAAAATAGAATATTTCCAGTTAGTTTAATAATATTCATAGACTTACGTACTATCCCAGACAACACATCAGTCTTGAATGCGTCTTTAAGACGTCTTTCTGGAGACGGCTTTCAGACGACGCAAAAAGACGACTTATTTAGGACCTATTCCTCCGACGTCTTGAAGTCGACTTTAAAGAATCTTAAAAGCCCCGCGCAGCGGCATGATGTGATCGTATATTGTATATAATTTGGTGTTGTATAGTGCACGCATGAAGTTGAAGTCGACTTTAAAGAATCTTGAAAGCCCCGCGCAGCGGCATGATGTGATCGTATATTGTATATAATTTGGTGTTGTATAGTGCACGCATGAAGTGGAGAAAACGCAGCTATTATTTGAAGTAAGTGTCAACTAGTAATACAATACCTTTACCATAATTATCCATCAAGTATCAATACTGTATTCGATTTCGGTGATAATAGCAGTAAAAATCATTAACGGGTATATGATCCGTCTAAACTGCAGTGTCTCAACTATCGCCGGTATCTACATAACCTATAAATGTCAGTGCCCCAGTCAAAGAATTACACACCGAAAAGACTTATGTCACTATTTGATCCCAGTAAATATTCATTTGGCGATATACAAATAACATTACTTGAAATGAATAATTTTTTTTTAGTGTAGCAACTACCAGGACGCAGTCTTTCGCGGATGGGATTATTGAGCGCCTGAAACATGTCTCAGAAACGTCCAAAATTCGTATTTTTAACGGCTTAGAGCCGTGTTTAAGGCGTCTCGGAGCAGTCTTTAAAGCGTTGTCAAGGTGTCCACTTCGGACGTCTTTGAGGCAACGAAATGTGTTGCATTCGTCGACTTTGCGACGTCTTTAAGCCGCCTTACAGAAGATTTTAAAGACGTCTTTCCGTTCTCACATGACGTCTTAAAGACGTCTTCAAGATGGCGTACGTGTTGTCTGGGATTGTATATATATATTTGTAGTCATACTATCAGCCTTATCTTATCTAAGTCAATATTAAAATACTACTCACTACTTATACATTAATGTTTAGTATACTACTTAAATAAAGTTCTATTTTTTTTCAAAAATATTTCTTAAAATGTCTAAGATGGCTCTTTCATTTTTCATAGCCTCTTCTTGCTGCTTTCGACTCTCTTCCATTTCAGCCTTAATTTGACTTAGCAGGTCTTTTATAATTTCGTCATTTCCACTACTCTGAGTGCGTCGCCTTTTCCGGGAATTGACAATCGGTATTGGCTGAGAGCTCTCCTCAAATGCGTCATCGTAGGTATAGAATAGATCAGAATTCGATGATATAGAACTTGACGAACATGATTGATTTGACATAGAAGATGCAGGACGACGTGGTGGAGTTTGTGTGGATAAAGCATAAGTACGGATTGGCATTGGTGTGGTAGAAGGTGAAGGACGAGGTGGTGAAGTTGGCGTGGAAGAAGTCGAAGGACGGATTAGAATAGGTGTACTGGAAGGTGAAGAACGAGGTGGTGGAGTTGACGTGAAAGAAGTCGAAGGACGGATTAGAATAGGTGTACTGGAAGGTGAAGGACGAGGTGGTGGAGTTAGCGTGGAAGAAGTCGAAGGGCGGATTAGAATAGGTGTACTGGAAGGTGAAGGACGAGGTGGTGTGGATGATGCGCACGAAAATGAGGGACGCACTGTTGATGCTGCCAAGTGGGAGGCTTGCCGTAATACGTGAGTTGTTGGCATGTAAACTGCTGATTGAAGCGTCAAGATCGGTTTGATCGTGTGGCGGTCACCCATAAATACATTGATCGCTTCGAAGAATTGCCAATCGAATGCGTCGTGCTGTCTTTCTTCTAAGCCTTCTCCTGTAGGAGGTATAATTATTGTTTTGTATTTCGTTATGAGATTCTCCCACTTCTTTTTGCACTGATTGCCTGATGCACCACAATTTAATTCTATTGCAATTTCCTCGCAATTTCTCTTAGCACTCCCCTTCTTGCCGCTGAATAAATGGTTTTTGTTGACTCTGAGAGAAATCAAATTGTGGACGTCTTGTTCTTTCCCTAGAAAATGAGTCAGTGTTAATGCCAGAAATATACCTATGTATACTAATTCAAAATCCACACATGAACAAATGAGCTACTGTAATTATTCTACACATAGTAAAATTTATTTATACTTACAAACAAAAATAGCGTTATCCATTCTGAAAGTTGTTGCGGAAAGTTTGGTTATGTATGCACAATCCACCGAAGTACTATAGAGCGTCGAGTTCTATTTCAATATGGCGACTAAGCGAAAGGTGAACAAAAGGCGGATGAAAGGTGCATTGTCGTACCTTTCACCCTTGAAGCCTTGCACCCTCTGCCTTCGCCAGTTGGAGCGACTTTGATGACGTCACGCGTACTTCGTCCAAGGGTAAGTGTGCATGAAGTGTATACTTCGTGCCAGTTGAGACACAGCATCTGACTTGTGGAGACACGACCCGTACGTGTCTGGACCAGGCCAAGTTGGTAGCGGTGGAAGTGCCATTGACCCGTGAAAACGGGTCCGATACTTTCCATTCGCGACCCGACTTGGCCTTATTTTTTGACTCAGACCGGACTACGAGAGACCATGAGAGACCGGGGAGAGAGGTGACGCTGACTTTGCCTCGCGCGGGCGAGGCCGTGACCGTCTACTTTCTTGACTCCGGAACACTCTCGGTAAGTGACAATGGGGAGGGACGACGGCGACTTTGCCCTGCGAAAGCAGGTCCGATGCTGCTCGTTACCTTGGCCAGCGCACTTCACCACCGGTGACCAGGGAAAGAGGCGGCGCCGACTTTGCCCCACGCGAGTGAGGCCGTAGCCGACCGTTCTCTTGACCCGGCACGTCTCGACCACGTGACATAGGAATCCTGACCCTGCACGTGGTCCGCACATAAGTCCGGTCACCACGAGCCCAGTCGTGTGAGAACGCTGAGGAGGCTGTGGCTCCTCAGCTCTCCACTGTTTTTTTCGACACTATTTGGTCTCAGACACCGGGTACGGTTGAACCAGGTCCTTGTAGCTTTCTCGTGCAAGGCACGCACAGAGGGCCCTGCCGTTAAGTGGGTCACGTAGTGCACCCTAAATGGGGTGGTTCAGTGCTTCGGTGCGGCCACTCAAAGCCTATGTCCACGGTTTGTGTGGGGTCAAGAACGGACGGGCTGTCTTTAGGGTCTCTCGGTTGTTAATCCGTTCGACCCTGCACACAGTTAATCATGGAAATGGCAGATAAAAATAGAAGTCCACGCCCGGATTCTCGGATGGCTCGGGCACTGTGTGTTAGTGAGGGAGAGCGTGTCGCGTCTGGTGAAGAACCGGCCGACATGTGTCTCGTCGGGGAAGTTCCTACGGGTACTCGTGGGGCCGGCAGATCATCCGCTGGCTTGCCCGTCATATACGAGTACTGCGACAAGGTCTTCCAGACCAAGGGACGCTGGGATTGCACGTTAAGCGCGAGCACCCGGTGGAAGCTAACAACGCGATCGATATCGAACGCGCGAGGGCCAGATGGCCTGAGGAGGAGGCGCGTCTCATGGCACGAGAAGAGGCTACAGCTACCATAGCCGGAAGGGTTCGCTTCATGAACCAATACCTGATTGAGTGTTTCCCTTTCAAAACCCTTGACTCCATCAAAGGTAAGCGGCTACAAGCGGCTTACCAAGAGATGGTAAAGGAGTTCTGCCAGCAGGCGTTGGCTTCGAATTCCGCCAACGCTGATGACGGCAGAGGGGCCGATACGACGATGATAGGAGTCGCCGGCCCCTCGTCCGCGCCTGAGACCGCTAATGTACATCCTGCACCTCAGTCTCAACCTCAGGACCCAGAGGGACCTGAGAGATTACGGGCCGCCATTGAGTCTCTTATAGAGGCTTCGGAGCGGTTCCGGATTTATGAGGCTGACTCTCTGCGAGCAATCGCTAGGGACCTTCTGGCGGGTCAGAAAGTTGACGATGCCATAAATGCGTGGCTAGCGGCGATCTTTCCTGCCAAAATGGTGCGCCCTCCTCGCCGTGCGAACGTGCGATCAAGTAATTCTCCTTCCAATGAGAATAGGAAGCAAAAACGCAAAAGAGAGTATGCACACGTGCAGAATCTCTATCGAAACAACTTGCGTTCCTGCCTGGGTCACATACTCGATGGCGACTCGACGCGGCAGCGCCCCCCGGACCAAGACTTCGACGCGTACTGGCGGCCCCTTTTGGAGACGTCCAGTGCCGCCGATGGCTGTATGGGGGACCTCCGTGCATCGTACAACGAGCCATGGCAGAGGGTGCGGAATACCAGCCAGAGCAACGCTTCAGATATCGACCGGAGCAATCCCGACGGTTCTGCAGACAGCGTTGGAGCCGACGCAAGTCGTGCTCCTGATAAGACCTCGCTCTGGGATCCTATCACAACGACCGAGGTCACTAGGATTTCTGTACAGACTGGCTCTGCACCTGGGTTGGACAATATAACACCTAGAGCCTGGAACGCTGTTCCAGCGGCACTGAGAGCTCTATTGTTCAACCTGTTGCTCCTTGCAAGAGAAGTCTCCAGCTCGATCTCTTCGTCCAGGACGATCTTTCTAGAGAAAGGCGGAATGCCGGAGCATCCAACCCCGGCAGACTACCGGCCTCTCAGTATAGGTTCTGTCGTGTTGAGGCAGTTCCATAAGATCTTGGCAATGCGGCTTTCAGCGCTAAACATCTTCGACAACCGGCAACGGGGCTTTCAACCGGTCGATGGGGTCTGTGAGAACACCACAGTCTTGTCGGCCGCCCTGGATGATGCTCGACGCCGCTGTCGTACGCTGCACGTAGCATGCGTCGACCTGTCGGAAGCTTTCGACACGGTCTCTCATGACGCAATTAATAGTGCTCTGGAGGAAGCCGGCTTGCCGGAAGAATTCAGACAGTATATTCGAACTAGCTACTCCCAAGCCTATACGGTGCTGCAACTGCCTGGTCTTAGGAACTCGCTGAGGATACATCTGGGTCGAGGGGTAAAGCAAGGGGACCCACTATCGCCCCTATTGTTCAATCTGGTCGTGGATAGAACTTTAGGAGTTCTCTCGGAGGATGTTGGCTATAAGCTGGGTAGTCAGCGTATTAATGCCTCAGCGTATGCTGACGACATTGTACTCTTGGCCTCTACCAAATATGGTCTGCAAGAGAATTTGAATCGGCTTCACGCCACTTTGATGCGAAATGGGCTAGACATCAACCCATGTAAAACCACCGTGCTGTCCATGGTTGCTTCGGGCAGAGACAAGAAGGTGAAGGTGGCCACTGATCCATCCTTCGCCCTGGGAGGTGTGATGCTTAGGCAGAGCACTTTTGTCGAAGCCTGGAAATACCTGGGCACACAGTACGAAGGGACTAGGGAGCGTACAGCAACACCCTCTCTGAACTTGGCAATCGAACGCTTTACGCACGCACCTCTTAAGCCTCAGCAGAGGTTGAGGTTGCTGCGCGACTGCCTTCTGCCACGGTATTACCACCGTTGGATAAGTGGGGTCAGTCTCTGCCAAGTTCTTGAGGTCCATGGACGTCTTGGTTCGCCGGGCGGTCCGCACATGGCTACGTTTTCCCAATGACGTTCCTGCTGGATTCTTCCATGCGCCGATACAGTCGGGAGGGCTTGGCATGCCACTCCTAAGATCTTTTATCCCTATCTTGAAGCATAACCGACTTCAGCGTCTGTGTCGAAGCTCTCTACCCGCCGCTCGCGCGGCTTCGGAGTCCACTTTTGTGGCTCGCCAGATCATCTGGTGTCAAAGCCAGATGAGGGTTGGGGACGAGAGACTAGACACGACGACTGAGCTCAGACGACATCTGGCTAACATGCTGCACAGATCATGCGACGGCGGTGGACTCAAGAAGGTCGTTTCGTCCAAATTGAGTTCACATTGAGTCTCGGTGGGTGCCTCTGGCATCCCCGGTGCAGATTACGTGCACTATCACCATGTACGAGCCAGTTGTCTACCATCTCGAGCGAGACGATCCCGAGGTCGTGACGGACACGATGTGCAATGTCGGGCGGGGTGCCCCGAAAGGGAAACTCCTGCTCACTGCGTGCAGAGTTGTTTCAGAACGCACGGAGGGAGAATCCTGCGACATGACGACCTATGTCGCAAAGTTGGTGGCTTCTTAAGACAGAAGGGATGGCAAGTCGATGAGGAATTGGCCTTTTCGACCACTGCCAGTAGGCGCCGGCCTGACCTGACGATTGTCCGCGGTGATTCGGCTGTCGTCGTTGACGCGCAGGTTTTATCTAGCGAATGGTCTTTGCATGTGGCTCACGAGCGTAAAGTGGAGAAGTACCGGTCAAATAATGACCTCGTGTGGCGGAGCATACAGGAGTACCGCACAATAATGTCGGTTTCACCGCCTTGACCATCTCATGGCGAGGAGTCTGGAGTCCTGACAGTGAGCGAGAGATGCGACATCTCGGCCTTAGTACAGGTCAGTTACGCACTCTCACCACTCGTGTGTTGTGGGGCTCGTGGCTGAACTGGCGACGGTTCAACGGCATTACGTCCTGCTATGATACCTACCAGCGGAGACAGGCCGCGAGTAGGGGTAAAGAGCCCTGACAGACGCATAGTAGTTCTGATCCGGACGCTCGCGTGAATGAAGATATGAGAGAGTGTGGGCGTTTTATGACTGAGTCCCCCAATTAGCGCCCTCTTTCCAGGGCGTTCTGGCGCCGTACAGCAAACCGCTGACGCCCTGCAATATAGTCTCTCCGTGTAGTAGCTAGTCTCAATGGCTTGTTACTGCCGGAGGCCAAGACTAAATAGTAGCCAAATGCCTCGTCATCTAATTAACACGCCGGGCCGCGCGGTTAGCTGGCCGGTGCCTGCTTCTGCCATGCCCTGGTTTGCGTTTCCCCTGGTTCGGGTTCGAATTCTGTCTTCGACATTTCGCTGCAGATTGATCAGGCTTGATGTTATCGTTCAAGTTATTGCCGGCTCTGAGGGTTCGTAGGAACTCACCATACAGAACGTCGATGTCATTCCCAGTAAGGTTTCCATCATTGACTAATTCTTGCAGGTGATTCATCCAATTAGCCCATCGTTCGGGGCACGTTGTATACGCCTTAACTGCGTCAAAACGTCGATCCATCCAGGACTCCCCTGTTATACGTTCGAATGGGGTAGGTGCCTCGATGGGTTGGAATTGCGGCTCGGCTATAGTGATAGCTTCGCCGTCGTCAAGTTCTTGGTCGAGGTGCGCCTGACTGACGGCCTCCTCTCGTTCCAAAGGCTCGCTCTCCGTCTCCAGTGCTGGAAGGAGGTGTGTCGCCTCGTCATCCTCCGCTCGTTCAAGTGCAGGTGGTGGTATTTGATCCGGCAAGTCAGCTTGCGGGATGGGCCGGGGCACCAACCTGCGTCGTGCGTCGCTTATTTGTTTTTAGGTCTTGCCCGGGAAGAATGGTGCTAGCGCGACATTAATAAAGCGTTCGTTAGCGAACTCCATTTGTCGCCGCGCCAGTTCCCCGAGTTCCTCTTCGGACCAGACCGTAGCTTTGCGGCCGCCCGGGTTACGTGGTCGTTTCGCTAGCTCAGCGCGTTTAGCGTTTCTTAGGCGTGGGTGGGCCGTTCGCTCGTGCGTGGAGAGACCACGCTGTGAGCCGAACGTTCGGTTGCATTGTTCGCATCTCACGGGGCACTTAGGCTCGGGGAGCGCAGGGCCTTTGCATAGAGCAAAGTGACAGCTCCAGCTATGGGCAGTAGGCATGTGTTTAGCACATTTCTCGCACTCCCAAGTTATTCGTGCAGATGGATGCCTCGTTCTAATGTGCCTGTCCAGCTGGTGACTGCCGAGCGAGATATCGTTCACTCCCAGGGTGAGACATTTGGGGCAGTTTATCGCTTCTCTTGTTCGACCCACAACAGAGAATCTCTCAATATCGCCTTCGCTAGATGCCAAGACCTAATGAATAACGCTCCTAAAAAGTTAGCAGACATCGTCATGGCGAATGACTTAACGCTACTTCAGGCGCGGAAAGCACCACCTCTTGCAGACACCCAACGTCTGTATGACCACCTGTGGGGTGCGGCTGGCCCTGAAATTCCCCCCTTTGAACGTACCAGGGATGAAATTCCTGTTGGGGATATTCTCAGACCGGTCTCGGCCACAGAGATTGAACGCACGATTGGCAAGATCGCCAGCACATCAGCCGCTGGCCCGGACGGCATAACAAAGGGTGACCTCACCAGATCTGGCACCTACGCTGCCCTTGCCACCCTCCTCAACTTGCTTCTCTGTGCACAATATTACCCGACCGCATGGAGAGCAAATCGAACAACGCTGATCCCTAAAGTTGGAAAGGACTTGGCTGACATAAAGAACTGGCGACCGATCGCGGTCAGCTCGATGATCAGTCGAATATACTCTGGGCTACTAGATCGAAGACTCAGGTCAGTCATAAAGCAGTCCGAACGACAAAAGGGTTTCACCGAGGAAAACGGGTGTTACTCAAACGTACACCTATTGAACGCTGCTCTAAAGAAATCTAAGAAGGCTGGAGGTTTGGTGACGGTGCTGGATGTATCTAAAGCATTCGACACTGTGCCGCACTCAGCTATCAGCCAATGTCTGTTGCGTAAAGGCATTCCGACATTAGTAGCCAACTATGTCGCCGAAATGTACCGCAACTGTCGGACAAAAATCAAAACAGCTGATGGCGAGGTAAACATTGAACTAAGAAGGGTTGTGAAACAGGGTGACCCCCTGTCCCCCTTGTATTCAACCTTGTCATCGAGCCGATTCTTGAACAACTGCAAGAAAGCACACTGGGCATTGAACTAGCGGAGCAGAACCTCTCGGTTTAAGCTTTTGCGGACGATCTTGTCCTACTATCCAAGCGCGCTGAAGATGCAGAAACTCAACTCAAATTGGTGAGTAAAAGCCTACGAAAACTTGAAATGAGCCTCTCCATTGATAAGTGCCTTACATTCGAGTACAAGCCTTCGGGCAAGACTTGGTTTGTGAGGGACCCGATGATAGGTGCCGACGAAACCTGGGTACCCTACGCGGAACCGGAGGTTGCCTTCAAATACCTTGGGTGTAAAATCTCCCCTTGGAGAGGGCTCCTACGGGGCTTTGAACAAGACCTGTTTAGTGAGGTCATTGAACGAGCGAAAGCATTGCCCCTGAAGCCGATGCAGAAGCTAGAACTACTCACGAAGTACCTCTTCCCGCGGTTCACCTATGGACTCATTTCGAGCCCACCCTCCCAGGGCGCTCTGGCTGGAATCGACCAGCTCATTCGAACTGAAGCGAAACGCATCCTTCACCTATCAGCCTCTACTAGCAGCGAGTTTCTATACTCACCAAAGCGGGCCGGTGGATTGGGATTGCTACAGCTAGAAAAGATGGTGCCCATTGCCGCGCTTTGGAACGGAATTAAGGCCCTCGAATCGAACGATCCTATCATAAGTGCCACCTTTGAACAACCTGAAGCTAACAGATTGCGGGAATATGCCAAAGCACTCGCAGTCCCTTGGCCCCTCACGCTCTTGGAACTTGATGAGTTTCAAACTCGCGTGCGCCGCCAATACCAAGTTAGGTGAGCAGAAGTGGCAGGGTCAGGGCACTCGAGACTTTGGGGAACATCCTGTGAGCAACCAATAGCTAATGAGAGGAGACCTGCTTAAGTCGTCTCGGGTAATCGATGTCATGCAACTTAGAACGAACCTGGTACCTACCCGAGCGGCGATGAAAAGAATCGAATCTCGACTCGACGCAACCTGCCGCAGATGCAAGAATGGCGAAGAGACACTGGGGCACATCCTAGGTATCTGTCAGCTAACTAAAGCACAGAGGATACGGCGCCATGACGAAATCAAGGAACTACTCCGAGATCGTCTTGGCAAAAACAACGAAGCCATTCTCTGTGAGCAGGAAATATTGATCGGCAGGGAAAGGCTAAAGCCTGACCTTGTCGTCAAAACTAAGGACGGCACTGTCGTAGTCCTAGATGTCACGGTTCGATACGAAAACGGAGACTTTCTTGCGCAAGCAGCGGAGGAAAAGATCCGCAAGTATCAACCAGTGGTCGCCGGTCTGGTTGACCAATTGAACGCCAAGCGCGGGCGAGTAGTACCCATTGTGGTAGGCTCCAGAGGGGCAATGCCCCGCCGAACGATCCAGGAACTGAAGGAACTCGGGATCAGGAAAAGTGACTGGCTCACGATTTCACTGACTGCCCTCCGTAGCTCCATAGAAATGATCAGCGCCTTCATGGACGCCTAGATCAAGAGTCCATATCAGCACTCAAGTATCCTTAAATAACCATCTTGAACGCACAACGGTATTCTACCTTTCACGGTTAAATACTCCTCATTAGCCGAAAGCTGAATGGGTCTTTCTGCAACTACTGCCCTCTACTTTTATTCTTTGACTGATGAATCTTCATCACCGCCTTATCTCTCTTTATTGATACCTCCATGAGAGGATTCGAATTGACTTGAACTCACGTCTTCTCCGATTGAGCTACCGTACCTATACATACCAACAATCGGGAGTAGAACATTTTTTTACTGTACTTGACGATAGCAAGTACTTCCGCTAAGCCGGCCCACCCGCCAGTTTTTGAAGGGAGAGGCTTCGCTTAGGAACCTCATTGAACGATTGACCCTACTGATGGGATTGAGCTGACTCGCATTCTATTATTGAACGAATTCGAAATCAACTCGAACTTTTGTAACTTGAACTATCTTTTATTTGAACTATTAGAAGCCCGTCTGGGTTTGGAATGTGGCCACAAAGGACAAGCCGGGACTACGATCCTCAGCGTGGGAGTGAGCGAGTAGAGCACCCTCACAAGCTTTTACGAAGTCCAAGCAGGCCAACTAGCCAGCGGTGAAATTCGTGAGGCGCACATTGTGTGGCCACGGCGGCAGAGCCATCAACGTTCATGTTGGTGGGGCGGGCACCTCCACGTGGTATCCCTGGACACCGAATGGTGACTGAGCCCCGCTTTCTTACTTTCATCGTAGACTCTGTTCGGCTAATTTTTCCGAGCCCCATAGGCATAGCAGGTCACTCAAAAGCAATTTACAATTGTTAAGTTTTATCTACCATGGGGGAATCCCCTGGGAAGTATGCCCACCTGATTTCAGGAAGTGGTACAGGATATAGCCAAATGCCTCGTCATCTAATTAGTGACGCGCATGAATGGATTAACGAGATTCCCACTGTCCCTATCTACTCTGAAATGCTGATAGTTCAGTCTGATATCCCGGTTCCGTGGGTTGCCGCCGCCGTGCGCAGGGGGGATGTTGAGGTGTTTCAGCATTCCCATTTGGAGACCGAACACATTATGTGTTTGCAAATGGGAAAGGGGCAGGAGATTGTCTACATACTTAACGTGTATTGCCAATTCTTCCTGGAAATCGAACCTATTTTAGAAAAATTAAAAAATATTATACACAGCATAAAAAACGCAAAAATATTGATATGCATGGACGCGAACGCGAAGTCGAACCTGTGGCACTCCAGAACCACGGACGAGCGAGGTAGGATTTTGGAAGAGCTCATTATCGCGAATGAACTGCATGTCTTGAATGAGCCAAGTCACATCTGCACATACGAGACTGCAAACGCTGAAACCAACATAGACATGACACTCTCAAACGGTGCCTTGTTCCGCTGTATTGTTACGTCCTAGGCTGAGAGCCGTCTATCGGTATTGTAGTTACCCTACATCATACTGAAGGTATGATCATTGACATGCAAATATCATCAGAGTTTAAATATTACATCCCTTGATGTAATCCCATTTATAATTTTTTCCTTCATTTTATATTACTTTACTTTTAGTTATAAACCTATACTTTTAGATAAACAATCTAAGTTAATATAAACAACTATTTCTTCTTTTCTCACGAAATGAATATATCTGGAAACTCTCAAGAAACCATAAATTTGATATTTGAAATCTTGAAGTAAACTTTGAAAATCTAGAAACTAAGTTTATTGAGGAAACATAAATCTTCAAGACCCTTAGAATTTTAAGACCAAAAGCAGAGATTTTGGAAGACAAAGATCACTTTGTTTAAAAGAGGATAAAACATAGACGCTTTTAGCATCCCTCTTTAGCGTCTCGACGCTTGGGCCTCTGACCCAATCGTCTTGCGCAAATGCAGTTCTATCCAACCACATTTTTTCCCGCTTTTGTTTTATGTGTTCTTTACCAATAGGAAAAACCTCGCTTTCCCGCGAGTTTTCCAGAGCCCCTCCTTCGCGTGGCCGCGAGGAGAGGTCCTTTTTACAGAATATCAGACAGTCAGTCACAGAATCTCAATAAGTAAAGATCGAACTCATAGAATCATAGATCTTATAATAATCAACTCTGAATAATTTGGTGAAACAGTTTAACTTTATAAAATAACTATCATAAAACTATAAACTATAACTCAAAATTAATCAACATCCAAGTGTTTGATTAACATTCAAAATTGTTGTGCAGATTGTTTAATGATTTATTGTTAAATAAATATTGTTAATTGAAAACGAATTTCATCAATAATTATTTCAACTACGCATAGTAGTGACTGATAAATACCCATTACCTCAATAGATACGAGCTAAACGACAATCATCGGAACTAGTTATTTACGACTCGGTAAGAAATATAGAACTCTACCAATCTTAGAAACATAAATTCAAAGTGTCCAACTACGAAATCTCAGAATAATAAACCTATAATCCAGGACGTGACAGTGTTGCGGACTGGCGGGTGAGTACCGGGATTGTCAGCGATCACAATATGATTACATGTTGCATAGGCGAGGTGGCCCCGGGTGAGCAGATTGGGAAAACAAAACTGCCAGGCTACAATATCAAACGTGCGGACTGGAAGCAGTTTAAATCTTTGGGGGAAAAACAGTTCGACAACACTATAATTGATAAAATGAAAAATTTGAGTCCAGACGAGGCACTTACCACATTTAATAAATGTTTGAGCGATGTCTGCGAGAACTCCATACCATCTCGCGCGCGAAGGCTGCATGTGGTCCCATGGTGGAATGATAACCTAAAAAAGAAAAGAAAACAATTAACTCAAGCAAGAAAACAAACGCGAAGAGCTAAACGCATGCAGCTCGACGTATTGGAAATTAACAAACAAACATATACAGACAAACAAAACGATTATGTAAAAACAATAAGAATCAGCACGAACGAATCGTGGCAAAATTTTGTCCATATCGAGGCGAATAAGGACCCCTGGAGTATTCCATATAAAATAGTCAAAGATAAATACAGGGACTTACCCCATATGTGCTCGCTCGTCTGTCCGGACGGGCGAGTCACTGAAAACTGGGAGGACTCGATGAGAGAGCTTCTGAAAAAGTGTGTTCCGGCCGACAGCGCCGACCACACTGAAACACAAAAAACAATAATGACGCAAATAGATGACTATACCAACTCCGACCAGGAGTCGGATATTAGTTATCAGGAACTGGCCAAGTCAATTGAAAAGTTGAAGTCGGGTCGAGCTCCTGGACTGGACGGAATGGGTTCCGAGATCGTGAGAGCCCAATGGTGTGGGGGACCAAACGCCAAATTAGCAATCCGAAGCCTTATTAACAATTGCTGGCGGAACGCAGTATTTCCGGAAAGACCGCAGTATTTTTAAAAGACCTCTTCAGCGATAGAACAAAGTTGAATTCGTATAGACCAATATCGCTGATCCCGACGCTGGCCAAGGTGTACGGACGAATACTGGTAGATAGAATCCAACACAACTATATTGAACAAAAACTGGACAGCAACAATCAATATGGATTTAAAAAAGGGAGATCGACAAAAGACACAATTTTACACCTTAAGAGCTCTATTCAAGAATCTAGAAAAAAAACACGTGGCGGCGATCTTCCTGGATATCGAGGGCGCGTTCGACAACCTGTGGTGGCCGGCAATTCTTTATAGACTAACGAAGGCTGAGTGTAGTGGACATCTCGTCAACACAATGAAGAGTTACTTTTCCGATAGAAGGGTTGTGGTTACTACGGGGATGCGAGAAATGGAACGAAGAGTAGAGAGAGGCTGTCCGCAGAGGTCGGTGGTCGGCCCGGCCGCATGGTCGTGGTGCCTTGACGAACTGCTGACAGGGATTGAATCCAGACTTGAGAACGATAAGTTTGAGGCGGTTGCATACGCGGATGACCTTATATTTATAATAAAAGCAGACAATCGTTTGCAAATTGAAAAGATAGCCAAGACTGGTATAGCATACCTGAACGAATGGTGCACCACTAACAGGTTGAAAATAGCCCACTCCAGAACGGAGGCGATGATGTTTACGAGAAACCTGAGCAGAGACCGAAATCCAGTGATCAAAATAAATGGCAACAATGTTAAGTTTACACAACAGCATAAATACCTTGGCATCCTGATCGACTCAGGACTCACGTTCTTGCCGCATGTCCGGAATTTACGCAACAAGGTGACGTCACACGTCATGCAAATAGAAAGGATAGCCAGAAAAGAATGGGGTATTAACTTATACAATGGAAAATTAATATGTAAAGCAGTGGCCGTGCCAATTATTACTTACGGGGCCGCAGTTTAGTACGACAGGGTTGCGGGCACGCTTGCTGCAAGGCATCTATCAGCGGCGCAGTGGGCGCTCCTGCTACAATGTACACGGGCTTGTAGAACCACATCGACACCCGCTCTGCAGGTCATCAACGGGTCCCTACCAATGGACCTGGAAATCGTAAAAAGAGGTCTGTACGCAATGGTAAGAAAGAACAAGACGGTATCGTGGCAGGACTACTCGTATGTGACGGATGAAAGCCGAGATGATGTTGCAGTCCTAAACGAAAAAGAAAAAATTGAGAAAGAAATTATGACAACATGGGAAAGAAGATCGGCGAACGATGTATATGGGTGGGACACGTATAGATTTATCAATGAAGCCAATTTTGTGCAAACTCACCCGTGGTTCAAACCGACCAGAATCAGTGTCTATTACATAACGGGATATGGCTCAATAAATAGTACACTGTACAAAAGTGGAGCGCTAAAGACGTCTGACTGCCCGGCTTGTCCTTGAACAGAAGAAACAGTTGATCACGTTTTGTTTGAATGCCCGACATACGAACGACACAGATACCCACAACTAAAGGAAAACTGTTTAGAACTAAAAAATCTCATTCAGACGAAAGAGGATTTTAAAAAATTCTCTACACTTGCGAACGAGATAGATAAGGACAGAAAAGAATTTATACGTACCTTCCAATAAGTGATAACACGACCCTAAAGGTGGCATGACCTGAAAAGAAACGAAATTTAATACACTAAATATCTCTATGCGAGGAGAGAATAAAAAAAAAAAAAACCTGCATGTTATATACACTAGGGTGGTTCAAAATAACCCGACCCCCGAATTTTTTTCGGGGCACCCCCTGAAAAGCTTCAGGACGATGAAAAAAGATATTTCCCACTCGACGAGCGCAAATGGATAAGATTTAGAGGTCGCGCTAACGTGTTTTCTGTCTAAATTCGTAATTTTTCTCGTTTTCGCGTTTTTATTGAAAAAAAAGGTTTTCAATCGGAAATATTTGAAATCAAGGGCTCCCGATTTTTCTCCCAATTAGATACACCACAGAGAAATAGGGAAAAATTCCAAAACCGTTACCAAAGCCATAGCCGATGCGATAAAAAATCTTTCGCGTCATTTTTTTGTGATTTTTCTTTTAGTTTCAAAAAATTCAAGCTGGCATGATTTTCAAGGGATCCAACTTTCGCAGGTTAGGTTTGTTCATCAAGACCTATAATCTCGTTGAAAAAATTAGAAAATAATAGGATCCTCTATTCACGAGTTTCCACGACCTCAAACTCGGCTACCTTTCTATCTTCGAAAATCATAAAAATCTGCATTCAAAGTTAATTTCTCTTTGTGATTCATTTAACAACATACTTTACAGTCACCACAGCCTGATTACCAAATGCAATGTCCGTGTACCGAAAAAGTACAATCCGAAGAAACGGATAAAAGAGGAAGGATATATGTAGGTATAAGCAATTTTAACTGTCAATTCACAGACGGAACAAACTAAACGTGACTATTAGGAAAATACAGTATTTCATAGTTCAGAATATGAATATATCATACAATATATTATATAATAAGTAATTCATGTTTCATTACATGTTCATAGTGAGGTCTTTATTGCCTTATCGTTGTCGAAGTGCAGGGTAAAAGTTTGCGATGCCGATGTACGACAATGTACGACAAGAATACAATTCCTTGCATACGGCTAACGAGGAATGAAAGTAATGTTTGCTTCAGGTCGTGAAAAAAAAAAAAAAAAAAAAAAAAAAAATCCTCCCTCTTTTATCCCTTTTCCGGATCTGGTAATCAGGCTATGGTGACTGTAAAGTATGTTGTCAAATGAATCACAAAGAGAAATTAACTTTGAATGCAGATTTTTATGATTTTCGAAGATAGAAAGGTAGCCAAGTTTGAGGTCGTGGAAACTCGCGAATAGAGTATCCTATTATTTCCAAGTTTTTTCAAGGAAACTATAGGTCTTGATGAACAAACCTAAACCTGCGAAAGTTGGATCCCTTGAAAATCATGCCAGCTTGAATTTTTTGAAAATAAAGGAAAAATCACAAAAAAATGACGCGAAAGATTTTTTGTCGCATCGGCTATGGCTTCGGTAACGGTTTTGGAATTTTTCCCTATTTCTCTGTGGTGTATTTGATTGGGAGAAAAATCGGCAGCCCTTGATTTCAAATATTTTTGATTGAAAACCTATTTTTTTTAATAAAAACGCGAAAACGAGAAAAATTACGAATTCAGACAGAAAACACGTTTGCGCGACCTCTAAGTCTTATCCATTTGCGCTCGTCGAGTGGGAAATATCTTTTTTCATCGTCCTGAAGCTTTTCAGAGGGTGCCCCGAAAAAAATTCGGGGGTCGGGTTATTTTGAACCACCCTAATATACACAACACCATATGATATACTAACAAGTCTGTTAGCACTATTATTAACACCCTTGCATCCAAATCTATACTTGACATTCACACTTATACGATATACGAACCATAATCGCAACCAAGAAAAACATTCATACGCATGTGATATACAAACAAACAAATAGCAATATAATGCAAAGTAAACTACATAATAGACGAAAGGGTACTTACCAAACCTGAAAATAAAAGAGATTAGAAATTAGACACAGTGATAAAACAATCTAAACCATAAATAGGCAAATAAATGAATAAAGAAATGAAATGGAAAAATGAACAAATACAAATACTTACCTTACCTTACCATACCTGAAAATGAAAGAAAGAAAAGAAAAGAAAAAGAAAAGAGATATTTGATATTCATTTATTATATGCCCTGGCAAGCCTTGGGGCAAAAACAGAGAGGGCATGACAAATCAAATAGTAATTAGAAAAAAGAATCAGTAGGTATGAGAAGATACATAGCTTAGAAGAGATAGAACTAGTGTCTAGTTAAAATACATAAGAGCAGGAAAATAACAGCAGGGTGTAAATTAGAAGAATAAATGAAGAAAGACAAAATAGTTGGCATAAGAATACAATAAGACAGTGCCTTATAGTTATACCTAATGATAGGGCTAAATATAAAGAATAAAAAATGAAAATAACAAGGATAAAAGAGTATAAATAAATAATCAAAGAAAAAGAATAACAGTACAGTAACAAGAATAAAGTTAAAAATAACAAGAATAAAAGAATAAAAATAAATAGAAAAAGACTAAGAATAAAAGTAAAAATAACAAGAACAAAAATAAAATTAAAAATAGGAGTAGATAGAGTAAAAAAATTACGAAGCAACCCAACACTCGCAATTAGGTAAGCAGACGCCATCGCGGAAGGAAAAAGCTAAAACGAACCGGTATCACTAGCGAAGAGGTGAGTAAACAGCTTGGATTCAAAAACTGGCAAGGACGACGCCGACACAACCTCAGCAGGGAGTGAGTTCCATGGGTATAGAGCGGATAGGAGGAAAGGAGTCCCGAAGCGTGCTCGTTCGATGATGCGGAATACGGAACCTTCTTGTGGACGAGGGCCGCAAAGATCGGCCGCACGAAGATAACAAGCTACTAAAAAGTTCTAGCAAGTAGGCCGGGGCCGTTCCGCTAATCGCGTTAAAGACGAAGATTCCCAGAAAGGAGAGGCACCTAGCACGAACTGAAAGCCAGCCAAGTTGCCTTCGGAACGGCTTGATGTGATCATCCATGCGTAGATTAAAAATGAATCTAATAGCATAATTTATGAGGCGCTGGAGGATGAGGTTAAGTTCACCCGTTAGATCGTTAAAAACCAAGCAGCAATAGTCTATGTGCGGAAAGACAAGGGAAACCACGAGAGCGGTTTTTAGGCCAGTGGACAGGGCGTTACGGTGATACTTCAACCTATGTGATTGTGAAATCAGTGTGAAATTTACCTTGTTGGAAATCATCATCACATGACCCCGCCAGGACAAGTTGGATCGCATGATGACCCCAAGATTGCGTACCTCATCAACATATGGCAGCAGAGAACCATTCACGATAATGGGTTCAAGGTTGTGGAGATCGATGCGGTTAATATAAGTACCGCTGCCTTGGATGAGAACCTTGTATTTGCTGAGGTTAAGTTTAAGTCCGTTAGCAGCCGCGAAGGTAGTGATAACACTAATGTTTCGAGTGATCTTGGCTAGGCCAGCAGCCAGTTCAGACGAAGGGCAGGACAAATAAATCTGAGTGTCGTCTGCGAATATGAGATGCTGGGTGTAGAGCAAATCAGCGCCAATATCGTTAATGAAAAGAGAAAAAAGGAGCGGACCAAGTACAGATTCCTGAGGGACACCAGAGGTCGTCTCCAACCATGCGGAGTGAGCACCGTGCTCATCCACCACCGCCTGAGTTCGACCAGTTAGATACGAGAAAATCCAACGCCGAACCGTCTCAGAGAGACCCAGATTTGTAAGCTTATACAAGAACTGAAGGTGACCAATCGTATCAAACGCTTTGCTGAAATCAAACAGCACGAGGATGGTCAGACGTCTATCGTCAACACCCTGCCTGATGTCCTGGCAGAGCCGTAGAAGCGCCGTCTGGGTGCTAAAACCTGCTCTATAACCCGACTGACGGGAATCGTAAAGATTATTGGTGTTGACAAAGGTGAGTAACTAAGTATGTACCACTCGCTCTAAGATTTTTGACAACTCACAAAGGTTGGCGATAGGCCGGGTATCAGACGGAGACCGCGGTGGATTCACCTTGATGAGGGGGCGTATGAAAGCTCGCTTCCAGCATTCCGGAAAATAGCCAAGATTGAAGCTACCGTTAAAGAGAGACGCAAGCGCATGGGCGAGGCAGGGAAGAGCTTGATGGATGATAAACAGCGATATGCCATCCGGGCCGGACGCATGGGTAGGACTCGTGGACGACTTAACCAGCTTAGCTATATACTCCGCGCTGACCGGTGTAAAGCGGAATTCGGCGCTGGTAGGCAGATGGTCATTACCAACTGAAAGGAGGCTGGCAAAGTCCTCAGAGCTACAAGGTGCCGCAGAGTAAGAGATGGCTACAAACGCATTATTCAGCTCATCAGGCGTGAAGAAGGAGAGCGGGGAGGTCGTGCGAGGTCTAACGAGGCCTAGGTTAGCGAGTTCGCGCCAAAGCCTAGTTGAATTACTAACAGCTGTGAGTCGGTGTCGAGCATAGGTATCAGCAGCTCGTCGCATGTCCATAGTTAGGACGTCGCGGTATTGCCTGTAGACAGCGAATCCTAGCACACTACCCGAACGCTTAGCCTGTTTGTAAAGCGCATTCCTAGCTCGAATACGAGTCCTAAAATCGTCGGTTAGCCACGGTGCCAGAGGCTTGGTAACAGTGAACGTTCGCATGGGCGCATGAAGCTCAGTGGTATTCGCTAGCGTCTGTATGATGTGAACTGCGTCTAAGTCTAAGGTGGACGGGTTCGCAGTTGTGGTATCAAAAGCAGGTGTGTTAGGGCTACTCAATTCAAGCGTCGAAGTGTAGTCATTAGGAAAAACGCTAGCACTGAAATTCTTAAAACTACGCCGAGACACTGTGCGCTTTCGTGGGCCGACAACATTCAGCCTGTAGGTGAGTTCAATCAGATCATGGCCGGCAATGAATGGCGCATCAGATTTGGAAAAGGAGCTGCACTTGCTGCTGTCGTCAACAATGAAAACATCTAGCCACGAATCAGAGGTCTGCGTATGGTAAGTGGGCTCGGATTCGACAATGTGCAACGCCCGGGCCGATACTAGTTCGCGAAGGTACGTGGCTTCCACATTGGTGGTGAACAGGTTGCAGTTTAAGACGCCAGCAATGAGAATGTTTTCATAGGTATGCGAAAATTGATTGAAGGTAGCGATGAAATCGGTAAAAAACAGGCCTTTGGGTCGTCTGTACATAGAAGTGAATAGCAGTGGCCGCTCATTACGATAACGCAAATCTAAAATCAAGAATTCCGGTGCATTGGAGAATAAGATTGAGGAAGCCGCCAGGACGTTGACCGTGAGAGAGCTGTGGACATAGCAGGCTACGCCACCCCCTTGCTTGTCCTCTCTATCCTTTCTAATCAGTGTGTAGTCGTCTAATCGCAAAAGACTATCAGGTATACGTGAGTGGAGCCAAGTTTCCGAGATGGAGATGAGATGATAGAAGTTATCGGACAGGTGAGCCTTGAACTGGGTGAGATGGCCTAGGAGCGAGTTGGCGTTAAACTGAGCGATCTTGATGTTAGTTAAGGTAGTAGCGTTGGAGATGGCCTGTGTAGATGGAAGTCATGTAAGTCTATCTAAATCATCAGTGGATTTGATTGCCAAGGCTGGGGCACCGTCGGTCTTGCGAACACGTATGATACCGGACCTGACCCAGACATATTTAAAATTCAGCTCTGCAGCTTTAGCCTTGGTGTGACGGAGTAACTCATATACAGTAGACGGAAGAAACTCATTGACAAAGATTTTGCCAGGGTGGTGGGCGAGGGCAAAGACATCCCCAACGAGGAGGATTGGTTTGGCACGCTTCAAGGAGATGATGTGGTCACGCACAAGAGCAGATCTAAGGACGAAAATTACTGATTTGGAGGTGCTCGGAACCGAGGTGAAAGCAGAAGCAGCGGAGGAGGCCGATGCACGTGGATTATGACCAACCGCAGACGCAGGTCGCCTAGATAGCAGACGAATATCTAAAACCTCGGTGATGAGCTCAGGGCACCCAAGTGACGCAAAAACCTTTTGTACCAGCGTTCTGGGCGCATCGGATACCGAGAGCGGTATCCCAGACACAATAACATCAGCTGACTGGTGCGAAGGACCCGGGGTGGTGGGGGCTTTGATGTTGCTTAATTCTTCCAGGATACGCGCGTGCGAAGACTCAAGGCGAGCGATCAAGTCATCATGTTTATCTATCTTCCCGACGACTTAGGTTAAGCAAACTAATTTATCAGCAATATCATTGTTAATTTGAGTGTGGCGAACGATTAACTCGGACAGCTCCCTATTAGTTTGATTTGCTCTATTTATGGCCTCGACCAGTTTATTGACTAGGGCACTATCCATTTCAGGTGGTTCAATGAAAAGTGGGTCAGTATCCAATGAATTGCTTGAGTCGTTCAAATTACAGAGGTTAGTGAGACTATTCAAACAACAAGTTCTAGCTGACTCAAGGTGTATGTATAAGGCGGCGCAGCCAGGGTGGAACTCACGGTTGCAGTCAGAGCAGGTGAGAGATTTCCCGGCGATCCCACAGCGACATTTGTGGCACGAGCGCGTCATGCAAAATAGGCGGCCCAATGTAGCGCGATGGAAATAAGGCGTGTTGTCATCTCATACAGAGGAGCGAATGTGTCGTGGTAAGGTAATGTTGACAACGCACACAAAGTAGCCAGGAGACAGTGACACAGCTGGCGATGCGTGCACAGACGAGAACAAGTCAGAGAAAATAGTGACCAAGCAGTTTGGGAGTTTCCAACATGCAGATAAAGCCTCTCATCCAGCAAAAAACCCCTGATGTACGGTGCGATGATTATAGTGAGTGGAAGTGCAACTGGTAGCGTGCAAGAATCTGCAAGAAAGAGAGGCCCGGAGGCACTTTAAGGCAGAGAAAGTCCCAAAAATAGGTAGAGCCGTTAGAATCGTGACAGGTGATACTCACAAGCAGACGAAGAGAGAAGGAGAAGGAAAAAGAGAAAGAGAAAAAACATGCAAATAAACATTTAAAAGTAAGCTAAACAATAGTTTCAAAGATAAATACTTACGGATCGGCAGTGGATTGGGGTCCGCCTCCACGTGGCTGGGAACGGGAAACGTGAGCGAAACGATACGATAGTATAGACTTGCGGCTAAGAGACCCCACTTGTAAGTAAAAGAAAGATCTGAGAATGAAACTAGAACATAACAAAACATATGATGGAAAAGAAGAAGAAAGGAAAGAGATTAGAACAACACAGGGATAACAATCCCATAACAAACAGTATTAGACTCACCACAAGAGTACTTGATTGAGGTGGTAATGAGCAGTGCTCACAGGCCACAACAAGTGTCGTAATGAATAATAATCATGTCCCTATCTACTATCTAGCGAAACCACTGCCAAGGGAACGGGCTTGGGAAAATTAGCGGGGAAAGAAGACCCTGTTGAACTTGACTCTAGTCTGCCACTGTAAGGAGACATGAGAGGTGTAGCATAAGTGGGAGATGGTAACATCGCCGGTGGAATACCACTACTTTCATCGTTTCTTTACTTAGTCGGTTAGGCGAAGCGCGTGCGTCGAGGACATTCGTCCCGGCTGTCACAGTGTTCTAGAGCCAAGCGTGTAAGAGTGGCGTGAGGCTTCGGCCGATCGCCGATCATACTCCCGCGTGATCCAATTCGAGGACACTGCCAAGCGCGGAGTTTGACTGGCGCGGTACATCTGTCAAAGAATAACGCAGGTGTCCTAAGGCCAGCTCAGCGAGGGCAGAAACCTCGCGTAGAGCAAAAGGGCAAAAGCTGGCTTGATCTCAATGTTCAGTACGCATAGAGACTGCGAAAGCACGGCCTATCGATCCTTTTGGCTTGAAGAGTTTTCAGCAAGAGGTGTCAGAAAAGTTACCACAGGGATAACTGGCTTGTGGCAGCCAAGCGTTCATAGCGACGTTGCTTTTTGATCGTTCGATAACGGCTCTTCCTATCATTGCGAAGCAAAATTCGCCAAGCGTAGGATTGATCACCCACCAATGAGGAACGTGAGCTGGGTTTAGACCGTCGTGGGACGGGTTAGTTTTACCCTACTGATGACTCGTCGTTGCGATAGTAATCCTGCTCAGTACGAGAGGAACCGCAGGTTCGGACATTTGGTTCACGCACTCAATCGAGCGGCCGGTGGTGCGAAGCTACGATCCGTGGGATTATGCCTGAACGCCTCTAAGGCCGTATCCTCTCTAGTCAAAGGGGGCAACGATATTTCTAGGAGTCTCGTGAGTCGAAAGGCTCAAAACAATGTGACTTTACTAGGTGGTCAGTCCACGGGCCGGTCATCGCATGAGCCCCGTTTGCCGCGCGGAGCAGCCGGCCGGCGTCGGGATCTCCCCGCTCGTCGGCCTGGCTTCAAGCGGTCGATCATGGGTCATCCAGTTCGATATCGAGACTCGGAATCGTCTGTAGACGACTTGGGTACCTGGCGGGGTGTTGTACTCGGTAGAGCAGTTACCACGCTGCGATCTGTTGAGACTCAGCCCTTGGCTTGGGGATTCGTCTTGTCGGTTAGACGAGACCCCAACGGTGCGGCTTCGGCCGACGGACGAATGTTGCCGGTGTTAAAGGACCGTGTGTCCGTACCGCGCGTTCGGACGTTTTCGATGTTCTGTCGAGTCTGGTCATGCGCGTCGTGGGACTTGGAATAATTTTTATCGGTCCCTTCGGCTCGGGTATGCGCGTCGTCGGACTTGGAATAATTTTCTTCTGTTTCTCCGGCTCGCGTATGCGCGTCGTGGGACTTGGAATAATTTTTATCGGTATCTTCGGCTCGGGTATGCGCCTCGTAGGACTTGGAATAATTTTCTTCGGTCTCTTCGGTTCGTGGATGCGCGTCGTCGGACTTGGAATAATTTTCTTCTGTCTCCTCGGCTCGGGTATGCGCGTCGTGGGACGTAGTCAAAAAGACATAGTCAAATTCGAAGGGTCTCCGTTCACGTTTTTCCCCATACGAGACCGTGTAAAATACCGGCCGGTACCGACGTCAGAGCGGAGCCTACCCGTACTGTAGGGAGCCGTACCGTTCGGACCATCGAACGGTGCACACGGTCGGGAGCGACTCCGCGACGCAATGCGCTCGCTAATGCGTGCTAATGCACTGTCCCGAGGACTCTTCGGGTTCTTGGGAAAAGTTTCGAATAAATTCTGAACTTTTGAAAAGAAACTCCGATATCTCGTCGCAAGACGAACCACGCGCATTGGCAAGCGTACGGGACTTGGAATTTTCACGGAGACCAGGTCCGATTCGGAGGGTCTCCGTGCACGTTTTTCGCCGTAAGAGACCGTGTTAAAAACCGGTCGGGACCGACGTAAGAGCGGACCTCACCTGTCTCGTATGGAGCGATACGAACCCGATCGGTCGTACGGTTTCGAGTCATCGGGACGACAGGCTTTCGAACTATATACCTGCCTCGTCATACCGTGACTTCGAACTCCTGTACACCCAGACCTTTCGGGTCTCGATATATCGTCTTGCCGGACATACACGGCAAAATATTTGAACTATGGAACATACGATCACGTTGACGCGAGGTCTGTCGCTTGGCTCTCTGGAAACAGAAAAACGGGAAGGGAAGAGATGTGTGAGAGAAAAGACGGGTGTTCAACCCGACGTGTCTCTTCGCGCTCTCTAATCTATGCTTTCTCCCGCGAGCCTCGAACGATCCGACGCTTCCAATATCGTCACAGCATAACCGCGGGTCAGTGTCACAGACCGAATGGCCCTTTATGCGGTAACCAGAGTACAGTTCTCGTCCAACGACAAAAAGCGGCATTCAAACAAACGCATCTACTCCCTCGTTTCCGAGCGGCAGGTCGTTCGCGACCATATCTCTTCGTTTCCCCGACGCTTTCTATCTAGCCGAAGGGTACTGAAGGAATGTTCGAATATCCCACACCGGGTGATATATCCCGAGCCTTCGCGGCTCGGGTGCCCAAGAAAACGTATCCACACTGGATGTTTATACAAGAAACGTTTGGCCGATCCGGTACCCACGGGTACCGACGGCTACGTGTCGTCTCACCTCGCGTAAACGCACGAAACGAGCAATAATACAATATAGCTCCCTGGTTGATCCTGCCAGTAATCGTATGCTTGTCTCAAAGATTGAGCCATGCATGTCTCAGTGCAAGCCATATTAAGGTGAAACCGCGAATGGCTCATTAAATCAGTTATGGTTCCTTAGATCGTACCCACATATACTTGGATAACTGTGGTAATTCTAGAGCTAATACATGCAAACAGAGTTCTGACCAGAAATGGGAGGAATGCTTTTATTAGATCAAAACCAATCGGCGTCGGGTTCGTCCCATCCGCCGTTTACCTTGGTGACTCTGAATAACTTCGGGCTGATCGCACGGTCTCGTACCGGCGACGCATCTTTCAAATGTCTGCCGTATCAACTGTCGATGGTAGGTTCTGCGCCTACTATGGTTGTAACGGGTAACAGGGAATCAGGGTTCGATTCCGAAGAGGGAGCCTGAGAAACGGCTACCACATCCAAGGAAGGCAGCAGGCGCGCAAATTACCCACTCCCGGCACGGGGAGGTAGTGACGAAAAATAACGATACGGGACTCGTCCGAGGCCCCGTAATCGGAATGAGTACACTTTAAATCATTTAACGAGGATCCATTGGAGGGCAACTCTGGTGCCAGCAGCCGCGGTAATTCCAGCTCCAATAGCGTATATTAAAGTTGTGCGGTTAAAAAGCTCGTAGCTGAATCTGTGTCCCACGCTGCCGGTTCGCCGCTCGCAGTGTTCAACTGGCATGATTGTGGGACGTCCTACCTGTGGGCTCAGCCTTTCGGGGCGGCCCAACTAATATCCCATCGCGGTGCTCTTCACTGAGTGTCGAGGTGGGCCGGTACGTTTACTTTGAACAAATTAGACTGCTCGAAGCAGGGTATTTTCGCTTGAATACTAGGTGCATGGAATAATGGAATAGGACCTCGGTTCTATTTTGTTGGTTTTCGGAACCCCGAGGTAATGATCAATAGGGACAGATAGGGGCATTCGTATTGCGACGTTAGAGGTGAAACTCTTGGATCGTCGCAAGACGGACAGAAGCGAAAGCATTTGCCAAAAATGTTTTCTTTAATCAAGAACGAAAGTTAGAGGTTCGAAGGCGATCAGATACCGCCCTAGTTCTAACCATAAACGATGCCAGCTAGCGATCCGCCGAAGTTCCTCCGATGACTCGGCGGGCAGCTTCCGGAAAACCGAAGCTTTTAGGTTCCGGGGGAAGTATGGTTGCAAAGCTGAAACTTGAAGGAATTGGGAGGGCACCACCAGGAGTGGAGCCTGCGGCTTAATCTGACTCAACACGGAAAACCTCACCAGGCCCGGACACCGGAAGGATTGACAGATTGAGAGCTCTTTCTTGATTCGGTGGGTGAGCTGTGGTTTGTGTTATTATATTCTCTTATACATTCTTCTGCTACCGTTGGCCATGATTTATTCTTATTTTCAAATATCTTGCACCTCATCCTATTAACTAGCGTCTGGTTAGTTCTCTCATTTAGGCCATTGGAGAATGCACAGTCACTTGCTGTGAATATTAAACTTATATCTTGATTTCTTACATAATTCTTGAATTGTGTTGAGTTTATACCGGAGTATTGGTCTGTTAATACTGTTTTTATTTTCCCATATTTTCCTACTTTTTCTATCAATTTAATGAAATCCCTAGCAACTTGTGTTCTGGATGTGCTAATGAAAGCACATCTTGTGAAGTGATCCACTATTGGGTGTAGGTATCTTTTCGTGCTTTTGCCTTTCAAACCTCCTATTGTATCTAACGAGACAATTTCAAAAGGTTCCTTAGCCGGACCTAATTGAGATAACGGTGCTTTAAAACAACCAATTCTAGTCTTGTTCTTTATGCACACTTCACACGAACGACACATTAATTTGATATGTTTGTACATATTCTTAAAGTAAAACTTTTGACCAATCATTATAATTAATTGTTTAGTGCCTATATGTCCTTGTTTTTCATGTACTTTTTGCACTAGTGATTTACCAAAATCTTCTGTTATCCATATTTTCTCCCTGTTATTTAAAGTCTTATATATGATATCATTTTTAATTTTATATTTCTTGATTATATTTCTGAACGTAGTGTGGATCATGATATCTTATGAGTGTGCGCCCGAGATTCTGAACGGAGCGAATTGCATAACAATGCACATTGTCAGTTAACACATCGTAATTTGAATCAAATTTTTTATTTGTTTGCAGCCAACAATTAATTGTTTCTCAACTGAGTATACTCAATTGAGAATAATGTTACTCTTGAATCGAGGTGCCACACCGAATATACCGTGCATTCTTGCAAATTCCTTCCGTACAACTACAGGACGCACTGACCTCAGTTTTATGACTTGAGACGTGTGATCGCTATTCAACCATGCACGGTACAACACTTTCGAATCAGTTTCTCCCTAGCTCGTTATCGCGTGAATTTTGTTCCACCCGAGTTGCACCTGTACACTATGCAACAGGATATTATCATCGAACCGGAGATTCGAAAGACAAACGTCTCGATATTATGTAACTGTGCCGTGAAAGGTTGAACCACTACACATGTGATCGTCTGATTTGCCGATTAAAATATGCATAGGGCGAACACCAGCATTATTCAACCCTCCAATCAGCGAACACATGTCTTACGTGTAACGCAAGATCACACAATTCTCTTGAAACGTGCGAACGAGATTGCATTCATTGGTGATCGGTTGATTTTTCGAACTAACATTATAATTTTAAATAACTAAATTACATCGCTTATTTACGTTTTCAACACATATGGAGTTCTGATTCGAGCCCTTGCAGGTAACCCAAAACAAAATGTAGCAGAAATGCTGTTACGGCAAGTAAGAAAAATGATCAAACTTGAGATAGTTCTTGTCAATATGGGAAAACAGTGGAATTCGGGGTTGCAAACAAGTTTTGAACTATATCGTCATACAAGCTTTCAAAAATCATCTCTTGCAACCTATATTTGGGAAAAGTTCGACTTTTTAGATGGTGGCGATAAAACGAATCCAGATTGTAATATAAATCCATGTTATCGACTCTCGGAACAAACTTTTCAACTAAACAAACGTTTCTTCATAATCTGTGTACTTATAACGCGCTATCATTTACTCATCGTTCATACGTTTATCATCATCCTTCAGTTATCACGTTAAAACCATAGCGCATGTAATTCATTCTGTCCCGAGAACTTTATACTAAATATATTAAACCGTCTTCTTAGTACTACTCAATTCAATAAAATTATACCGGATTTTATACATTGAATCACAAACACTTATTTTTTTTACGAAGCGTCTGAAGCTGTGTCTTCTCCGTGTCCTTTTCCCATGCAGTTCATAAGTTAATTGTTATTTTCCGCTGTTTAAGCGGGCAGACGACCATCAAGGAAGTCATACTTTGAATTGAAGTTTCATTACTATTGGATACGATAATACAGATTTATGGACCGTTCTGACGCTGTACTGCTGTACTTCTTTGCTCATATCCGTGACCCCATGATTAATCCGGCAGTGTGGTCTAAGAATCGACATAAGCCAATATGTCGTCGTATGTAAACCAAATACCTATCTGTCCAAGATATTCTTCTTCATATAGAGTCTACCACGTCGAAATCTTGTGAGGCGGAAGCTTGATTATTGTCAACTGTAGATCGTCCGTCTCAACTCGGCACTTTGTTTCGAGAACTAATATGAGCCAGTATTGTGTTGTATGTTTGAAGAAATGACGATGTCACAAAATATCCGTCTTCGAATAGAGTCTGTGTTTTCACAAGGGTTGAAAGCAATTGTTTATTTCCTCCCTGTAGTTATCTTCAAGCACAGTTACGAAAAAATCGGCGTTTGTCAAATGAACTTCGTTTAGCCTATAATTCACAATATTTTGTAACTCACAGCCCGTTTGAGAAGAATCTTAGAGGTAGAAATAATATAATTTTGGTCTCGACAGTTAAAATTTATCTATAGTCACAGTCTTTAACACTTTTCTGATTATCTTCTCCGCAGAATTTTCAGATTCATCTGAACAAATGAAGAACAAACGATACGATTAAGGGCAATTCAAATATTACGTGACTAGGTTGTGAATCAGAAGATTGCTTATTTTGGCTTCTCAGGGGTGAAGAAGACACGAATCGAGACATAAATAGTGCAGACGTTAGACATTTATGATAATATATTGTAGCAGAAAATCCAACATTTTTCGAACAATAATAAAGAACCTGATAATACTTGGTGGGTCAGGTACTTAGTTGGCACAGTAGTACAATTTGTCTATTCGGCATAGGCAGTCGGCTCAAGATGGAACTATCTGAAATTGACGGTTAACCCGAATAGACAAGCTGTATATTATTCAACTAATTGATTGTGCATTTGATTTGATCCCAGCACGTATGCCAAACGCTAAGTCATGCCAGTCTTATGGCCAGTTTCTTCACCTCTGGTTAAATTTATCCGGCAGATATCCTATGCCTTTAGTACAGGATATCTGCTGGATAACTCTATCCGCAAGATAACCCTAGGTGAAGAAACAGGCCATTAGGATGGTGTCTTTAATAAAACTGATGGTAGTTATAGATGACTTGCACTTGTTAAATGATTATGATTGTTGTGGAAGGTGACTAAAAAGTTGCTTCGTACGTAATATTTGAATGGCCTGTTCTTCGTATTTTTCGAAGATGAATTATGTCACCATGTCGAGGAAGCGAAGATCATAGTAGGCCAACCACACTCACGAACAGCTATCCACGAATGACCGATACAATATTATTGAGTACAGATTACACCACTGTCGTTGGAATTTTAAGATTGAGTTTTAACATCACCTTTTAGCGCAAGCAGAAAATACACACACGCAAACACACCGCGCGCGCGCGCACGCACCATCTAAGATAATTCTAACTATTCTATGTTCAGTGAGAATCGACAATCCGCATTCCTGATATTTCAATCTGGTTTATAATAGTATAATTCAGTCGTCTTTGAGCTTACATTGTGTGATTATGAGTGTTTCAAGATGAAATCGACATTTTCCCAAAAAGAGGTCATAATTAAAATTAAAACAACATGATAATATGTTATGCGTTCGAAACAAGCTTGAACAATTGAAAATTACTCCAACACTCCGCCATGAGTACCATATTAACGTTCACCTATCTCAAGTATTATAAAACATGCAAGATAGGCGACCTAAATAATGCCCCCCTTTTCCAGTTGTAAATCAACCAAGCATCTATGGTGCGCATTACTCGAGGTCGCACAGTTTTTTTTTTTTTTGTTAATTATTCGGACATCGGTACGGGATTTCATAAATGATTTCTATTTCCAATACATAAAAAATTCATTTGTATTTTCAGTAGATGTCTTAAGACTTTGATTAAATGGTCTAATGAACTGCAATGCGTGCTTCAATGACAATTTCCATCACATAAATTTTGATTTTACCTTTGGTTACAATGGATTCGACTAGTATCTCATCCATTTTCTTACTCCGTGTGCGCACAGCGCACATCTGTAGCTGGCTGCGGGATCATTCCATTCTTCCAGCGTTTTTGGGTTCCCCAAAAGATTGACGCACTTCAAGTGAGCCCAGCGTCTGCAAGTATTGCACATGATTAACTCATTGGGCCTTGTACCGAAGCAGTATTGGCATTAGGGTGGTCCTTATTCTCGATATTTTTGATTTTTTTTCCACGATCCCCCTAAATCGGTTCTAAATAAATAAAAAGAAATTCCTGCCAAATTGGAGCTCGATATTTCAATTTTAACCTGGCCCCCCCGGCAGTCAAAGTTTTAAACGGGAAAATACGTGTATCTTAGACTGTCAATTGTTTGAACATTTTTCCAACCTAGTGAAAATTAATATAAAAATTCGAGATAAGGCACAAATATTCCTCATAGTATAAGGTATGATTGAAGTAGTATATCAAATTTTTACATCCGTAATTTCTGGAGTTATGATCAATATAAATATCAATTTGATATTCATAAAAAAATGAATAAATAGAAGAAAAAAAATTTGATATACTTCTACAACTATACCTTATACTATGGGGAATATTTGTGCAGAATTTCAAATTTTTGTATCAATTTTTACTAGGTTGGAAAAATGTTCAAACAATTGACAGTCTAAAATACACGTATTTTCCCGTTTAAAACTTTGACTGCCGGGGGGGCCAGGTTAAAATTGAAATATCGAGCTCTAATTTGGCAGGAATTTCTTTTTATTTATTTAGAACCGATTTAGGGGGATCGTGGAAAAAAAATCCAAAATATCCAAAATAAGGACCACCCTAATTGGCATATATCCTTCATATCACGTGATAATTTTAACAAGGATTCCGCGACTTCCAGCCTGTATGTGTCAGGCTGAAAGTTAGTGTCCATTGCGACACCTTTGGCTAAGCACTCTATATAGTAAAGTACGTATATGCCACAGTTGTACCCGTCTTTTTGCAGAGGGCGATCCCCTTTGTAATGAACCGTAGTCCATTCAATGTTGCAGAGCACATTCAGTTGGATCCTTGCACACTCTTTGACGTACTTTCCGAAGTATTTCAAAACTGATGCAGATTTATTACTACGCTTGAATTTAGGATCCAGGTGCATTATAGTTTTCGCATCGATATTCACTACCAGTAGACACCAATGCTGGAGGTACACGTAAGGCATGAACATTGTACCCTGTAATGCGTCACCAACGTGGTACATTCTGAATTCGTCAGGACTGACTTTGTCACGGCCATCGCCTAGTAAAAAGTACGTGTACCCAGTAGGGACGTAAACGACGTTCTTTCGGAAATCTAAGGTAGCTACAGAATAGGCATCTATAACTGCCCCGTCCAAATATCGTTTTTTGTCCAAGCTTTGATATTGATCGGAGACTAAATCAAAGTTATCATACCCTATAACTGGAGCGCAGCTACTAGAACGATATCGCCCTATAGTGAACTCTATACCTTCGACTCTGAGCATGTAATACTCGACGTCCATAAACAACCCATTCGGTAACGCGTTGGCGTGAGTTGAACTGTCACTCTGATTCAACAAAGATTGTTCGTGCGCTACCCGATTTGGCGTACTTGTTCGAAAGTCGGTGGCTTTGATCTTTTTAGTGATTTTACCAAGTAATCGACCTTCGAGATGGCTATACTGTGCTCTTCGTTTGCGTTGCCACATTTCCTGTACCAACGCATTATTAGGGGTATCTGAATTTCCTGTACGACGAGTCTGATCGCACGATCGCTTTTTCGCTGTTTTTGCCCTAGATCGGCCACCCTTCACCGGTATACTAAGCGCTGCTTCTGTACATAGACTGCTTTTATAATTTTTCATTTTAGCTATAAACCGACCTATCTTCAAATTTACGTTGCCCTCCAATACATCTCTTTTTACTAAATTGAAATAGCACTCTACATTAGCGTTGCTGAGTCTTGCATGATTCGGTACTACGTGTTTCAATAAAAGAGCCGACCACATTGGTACATACGGCATAAGGCTCTGGGTTACGTAATCTGCTATTTCGGGTGCTAAATATTCGTTATTAATAACACTCTCGATTACGTTACTCTTTATACTCAACAGTCTAGCATAATAGCGATGGTAAAAAGGAGAATCCGCGTAAATACTACCCTCGGGCTTATCGTCTGATACGAGTTCTACCTGATGCTCGTCAGCTACTGTCTCATTCGCAATATCTGAATTTTTCGTGAAGCAATGTAGCTCGTGAAGCTGAACCACGCTGCGTTGAGCCTGCTCACGATTTGGAGTCATAAGGACTGTCATGAATTTTTCGAATACGTCATCTAAGGTATCCATAGTACGACAATGAATCATTAGCCCGACACATTCAAGAATGAAGTTTTTGAGATGCAAGTATTTTGTAAATTTCTTGTGAATATTGGTTGACACGCGTTTTTGAAAGTGTGCGCAGCAACTGTGAATAACAATGAAATCGAAACTCGGATGCGTTTCCTGTTGCAAATAGATAAATGCCTGCTTCAAATAATCTGTAACCGTCATCATGTTCCATTCAATCATTACGGAATTAATCAACGCCCAACTCCAATCTACAACTACCACACGAAACAATGGCCATCTGAAATTTTTTGTAGCCAAAAAGTAGCGATATCTTTTTAAAAACGTACCGATAGATGCTACGTCGTGCTCGGAGCTCACCATTTCTGCAATAGGAATGATTGAATTATTTTTGTTCATTACCATGGCGTAATACATAATCCGTTTACACCTGACGTCCGCTGGCTTACGAACGACGTTGCCCGTGGCATCAAAATGGAGAACTATGTCATCTGGCGAGATAAAGTCGAGCTGCTCCTCCGAATACATATGCGCATACAGAGGGAGGCCCGCATGTCTGATGTACGGGTCACTAGACTGTCCGTCTATTATATGCTGTTGAAACAAATCTGACAAATCATTAGAACGAAGAATTTTATCGTTTTTACAGTTTTCTTCAGATTTGGCTTTCTGATACGTCGAAAGACGCATCAATTCTTGCATATGACCATCATCGGCCATTTCTGGATCGATTTTTTTGGTCGTCTCAAGTTGTAAGATCCTAGGAGCTACTTTCATTAACTGAGCTTTAACTTTAATTCTATCCTCGCCTTTGAGTGTACAATGAATTTTAGGTCCTTCGTGGACTATTTCTCCACACTCGGTCGCCTTGAAATAAATTGTCGAAAAGGGCGTTTTAAAATCGGTAACGTCAAATCGAAAGCTCTGAGAATGGCTTGCATATCTGCACTTCGCGTACGTTACAAGGAATTCTAGATTAGGGCGAATACCACCATAAAAACTCAAAGGACAACTATAATGAAAATCATGTAGCATGCAATTTGATATTGTCGCCCTAACTTTATCTTTATCCACGTCACCGTCGTTACCCGTTAATTGTACTGACGGAATTTTTATCCTGCCCAAAGAAGTGCAAAACTTTTTCCTAACAGACGGTGATTGTGGGGGTTCAACGTATCCAGATACACTCTCGTTCGAAAGGCTGCTGGAATGAACTACGGACGGAAAACTATCGATACTTGATTCATTATCAATCATTTTATCGGGTAAGGATTGATTCTGTAAATTAGTATCGGAATACCTCTTACGTGACTTGGGCGTCTCCCAAGATAAAATTTCCTCAGATTTAGGTGGAGACGGTAAGCTACCAACCGTCTCTTCAATATCCGATCTATCGAAATAATTTTCCATACCGTCATCAAAGTCCTGTTTTTGATTTGGAAAAGCTTCTTCGCTCGCGATGGAGTTGTGAGGCAAATCCTGCGAGCTAGCTTGATCATCTCTGTTAAACCGTTGGTTCAACTGCTCTCGCACGCGGTCTCTAATGCTGTATTTATTTGTCGCCCAAGCTCTCTGGATTTGAAGTATGAGTTTGCAGCTGGACTTTGTCCTCAATTCACTGCAAATCTTTAAAAAAAGAACTGCCAATTAGCACAAAAAATATGAGTCCGGTGTACTCTTATGATATTTTCTTATGCGCATGAGTCTGTGGCTGAATTGTGAATGCAAGCCCAACAGAAGAAATACCTACGCACAAGAACAAAATATTATTTGTTTCAGTATGAACCAACGCCATCGCAAAAAATAAAGTCACGGAACGCGTCGGTTTTGACGAAACCATGAATTTAATCGTGACATGCAAGCTGTCTTAACTCGTTACAAAAAAAATATTAGTCAAAGAAACCAACATATATCAGTTTCAAGCGATTCTGAACATTAACCCGTTTATTTTAGCTATGCCTGTCTGATCTGAAACAGAATCGGGTATTGGTCGTTGACTACCCAACGTTTTTTTTTAAACTTTACGTAAAGTAAAACTTGTGTAAAATACGAATTCGATATCAATGAGTATTGTAAATATAATAAATACTTTTTATTTAAATTTAGAGGGGTTTTCACATCAGGATTTGAAAATATTTTGTTTCTCGATTTTAGTCTGAAAATCTTTTGAAATTCCAGGGGATAGCTATCATCGTAAGGATAAAGTCTACAAAGTTTAAAATTACAATTAATTTTTTTTTTTTGAACAAGTTAAAATACAGCAATGAGAAAGACATATTCTTATTGGAAATTGAATGCTCTACAATAAAGGTCTCTTATAATTTTTCGAGTAATTCACTCCTTCAAGAGTTATTTACGGTTAAAGTTGAACTTATTGTAAATTTTCAGATTTTTTTGCTTTTACGGCAAAATTATTATTATTTAGATGAAATTTAGTGGTTTATTTCTAAAAATATATAATTCTGACGATATTGAGGTAAAAAGTCGAGACAAAGTTGAAAAATGTATGAGTCAAATGAAATTCGTACCACCTCAGTATGCATGATTGATTTTATTAAACATTCTTTAGTTACATTTTGAAATTTTTTTTTATACTCGCTTACAATGTGAATTACATATTGTTTTTCATCTTCATTTCTAGCTAAACTATTATTGTATAATTTCATTTGACTTATACATTTTGCAACTTTGTCTCAACTTTTTACCTTAATATCGTCAAAATTATATATTTTCAGAAATAAACTACTAAATTTCATCTAAATAATAATAATTTTGCCGTAAAAGTAAAAAAATCTGACAATTTACAATAAGTTCAACTTCATCTGTGAATAACTTTTGAATGAGTGAATTAATCGAAAAATTATAAGAGACCTTTTTTCCAGAGCATTCAATTTCCTATAAGAATATGTCTTTCTCATTGCTGTATATCGACTTGTCCAAGAAAAAAAAAATTAACTGTAAGAAGTGGCAAATTCCCATGTAATTTAAATGGAAAATATATTGTCTTCAGGGCAAGGGTTATAGTATAAATATTAAGAGCTTATATTGCTCTGATATTTTTTTTTAGGTTATAAACTAAAAATTAACGGGCGTCGCAAGAAAAATAATCAACTTGGTAAATAACGGACACCCTAGACTGTCCAAGGAAGATTATTTATCAAAACTATCGTGTCAATAGAAAATTACATTGTACGTGAAGCATAATCTCTCCGTTTCAATGGCCATTGCTAAGTCGAACATCAACGTCGCAACCTTTTCGAATCGCGGCTACAATGTATTCATTCCAAGCATCACTACCAATGGTGGGTAATATATGTGAAAAAATTCTTATATGTATAATGTAGATAGAATATTCATATAGAAGGAATTGGAAATTAACAATGCGTACGAACTCTACGCGATTACTCAAATCACAATCGGTCCTTTAATGCATTCAGGTCAAGATTTTAAATAGGTCAGTATCTTTATGAACTTGTACAAACTTTGATTGTGAATCTACTGTCAGTATCCTTTACAGAATTAATTCTCATCAGTGCGCTCTATTTATCTGTGTGCAAGACATAACGAGCGTCTTATACAAATCGTTGATCAATAATGGATGCACACCAAATAATTGTAAATTAATTCATAAATCTTTCATAAAGAATGTTACACTTACCGGAATGATCAAGCTTTTTTTCGAGGTCGCCGTTAAAACCACATTGTCAATGTCAATAACTAGACCAGCTATAATTTCAGCCAATCGTTGGACGGAGGCTTCACTATTCGTATAATTCGGCATTGCACAAAATTATAAAAATTATTATTAGACGCGTAATATCAAAATCTAAACTACAATACAATAAAACTGGTTTAATAATGATCACGAAAGTGACAATGATGAAAATAATAATAATGATAATAATAATAATAATAATGATAATGATAATGATAATGATAATGATAATGATAATGATAATGATAATGATAATGATAATGATAATGATAATGATAATGATAATGATAATGATAATGATAATGATAATGATAATGATAATGATAATGATAATGATAATGATAATGATAATGATAATGATAATGATAATGATAATGATAATGATAATGATAATGATAATAATAATAATTTTTTTTTTTTTTTTTTTTTCTTTCCAGAAGGGAGGAGAAATGCATTTACGCACGGTGTGACGGACTCCCATACTTGGACTACCGCCTAAAACTCCTCCCTCTCACTCCAGGACACTACCTCGGAACCGTTTTCCACATTACTTCAAGGTAAGTCCTTCTTGTCTTCGCCGTTCGGGCTCTATCCTTTTTCTGTTTTTCTTCTTTCATCCTATCTTTGCCCTTCAGGATCACTCCTAGCTCCGTTCATCATGTTCATTTCGATCCAGATCCCTTTTCTTCCGTCGGAGGATGTCTGGGGCGTAGCGTGACACCCGTGTCCAATGTTCGTCTTTGCTGAGCATCGTCCCGACTATTGTTTCAGGGCTCTGCTGTGCTCCAAGTTCCGCTTCTAGGCATCTTCGTTCTTGCGCCCATCGTTCGCAGGTGAAGAACGTGTGTTCCGCGTCGTCCTTCGCTTCAGGACAGTAGATGCACTTTGGGGATCTAGCCTCTCCCATTCTATGAAGGTAGGATCGGAAGTACCCGTGCCCTGATAGCAGTTGCGTCAGATAGTAATCAACCTCTCCGTGTTTTCGTTCGATCCATTCTTCGACCCTGTGTATCAGCCTTGCCGTCCACCGTCCTCTCGCTTCTCCCTCCCATGCCGTCTGCCAGGCACTGAGTGTGCGGGTCCTTTCCTCCTTGTTCGCCTGCTTTTTCCCTGCTTCGGCTTTTCTCCGGTGCACAACCTTGCACTCCCTTGCGAGGAGTGCGACAGGAATGACTCCAGCGATGACCAGTACAGCCGGTTCGGAGACTGTTCGGTATGCGGAGGCGACTTTGAGCGTGGATCTCCGCTGCACTTGGCTCAGTCGCTTCCGGTAGCTTTCTCTGTTGAGCGAGTCCGCCCACACCTCGGCACCGTACAGGAGGACGGATTGTACCGCGGACATGAGCAGCCGTCGCTTACTAGACTTTGGCCCGCTGACGTTGGCCATCAGTTTACTGAGCGCTGTCACCCCTTTGGCCGCCTTGTCTGCGGCGCTTCTAATTTGCTCGAAGAAACTCAACTTGTTGTCCACGAGGACCCCTAGGTATTTCGCAGCTGGTTTGGTCACTACGACTTCTTCCCCCACTCTCATTGGTACGATCGTGGGGATTCTCTTTTTACTGAGGATGACTATTTCTGTTTTTTTCAGCGCCAGTTCCAGTCCGTGTGTCGTCATCCAGCTGTTGACGCTTCGCATTACCTGGTTCAGCTTGAGTTGAGCGTGTTCGATGCTGCGAGCTGAGATGAGAGCCGCTACGTCGTCAGCGTAACCAACCAGGTTTGTCTCCTCCGGTACTTCTATTCGCAGCAATTTATCGTAGGCCACGTTCCAGAGATCCGGTCCTAGGATGGACCCCTGAGCCGCTCCCGCTGTTACCGCCATCCTTCGCTGCCCGTCCTTGGTGTCGTAGACTAATACACGGTCTTTGAAGTAGTTCCGGATCATCCGTTGGAGATAATTCGGAACGTGAAAATCGGACTCCAGCGCCTCCAGTATATCGCTCCATTTGGCCGAGTTAAACGCGTTCTTTACATCGAGTGTCACGAGTAGGACCACGCGCCGCGAGAACGAGTTTCGGTCCTCCGCTCTTCTGACAGCCTCGGTCACCTTCAGGATCGCGTCAACTGTCGATCGTCCTGTCCTGAACCCGTATTGTGCAGGGGAAAGGTCCCCAGCTGCACGGATGGCCGTGTGCAGCCGAGAGCGTAGTAGCTTCTCTAGAACCTTTCCTGCCGTGTCGAGCATGCACAAGGGTCTGTAGGTTGACGGTGACTTAGGGTCGCCCCCCTTCCCTTTGTCGATTAGCGCCAGTCGTGCTACCTTCCAGCGAGTACTGAAAATGCCCGCGGCGAGGCAGGTGTTGTACATCTTAAGGAGCAGGAGCGGGCGTTGTCGGTACACCGCTTTGAGCACTTCGCTCGGTATGCCGTCTGGGCCGGGTGCCTTCTTGTTGCGCATGGAGAGGATAGCGCCTTCCAGCTCCTTTTGGCTGAACGGCGGCGTGTCTTCGTCCTCGCCTACTTCCGTCCGTGTTTCCACGGGGTGGCTGGGGAACAAGTTTGTGACGATGTTTTCCATGGTAGCCGCGTCTAGGATGTTAGGTGACTTTAAGGCTCCGAGCTTACGGGTCACAATCTTGTAGCCCAGGCCCCACGGGTCGTTGTCGATGTCCTCGCCTAGTTTTTTCCAGCATTGAGCCTTGCTCTTGTGGATGGCCCGTCGTAGCTGTTTTTTCGCGGCCTTGTGGTCCGCAGAGATGCTGTTCGCCTCAGTTCGGTTTCTCGCGCGCTGCGCTTTCCGGCGTAGTTTTAGGCATTCTCTTCGTAATTCCGCAATCTCCGGGGTCCACCAATACGCAGGGGGCTTGTCATGTCGGGGGCGCCTCCTCGGCATGGCGGCTTCGCATGCTGTGTTGATGAGCCTTATGGTTGTCGATACAAGTTGTTCGGCAGCTCTTGTTTCGTCCGTGCCTCCACCCTCATTTCCTTCCGTGTTCCTGTTTATTTCCGCAGCGAAAACCTCTGCGTTCATCTTTTCGGTATTCCACCTTATCGGTCCCTTCCGAGGATTTTGTCGTTGACCCGGTCTTTCCAGCAGATCGAACGTAATATATTGGTGGTCGCTGCCGGTGTATCTTTCCGTCACCGCCCATTTCGCGATTCGCGGCACCAGGTGTTCGGAGGCAAATGATACGTCCGGTATCGTCTCATTGTACCCGGGGCGTCGGAAGGTCGTGGCTTTGCCTACGTTTAAAACGAGAAGATCCGTTCTGCCCGCCATCTCCAGTACTCGTCCGCCTCGGGTGTCTGGGTGGGGCATGCCCCATTCAAGCGCCTTGGCGTTAAAGTCGCCGGCCACGATAACGTCCCCGATAGTGTTGCGCACCTCATCCTCTAGGTTATCCAGTTTGGCCTGGAAGTCCTGGATCGTCTCGTTGGGCGTAAGGTAGCAACTGAAAAACGTCACCCTTTCGTGTTTGACCCATACGTAGCCTCTTCCCTTGCCGTGACTCTTCACTGGTACTTTGCCCGGGTCCGGTATCCAGATTGCTGCAGTGCCGAGTACATCGGAGAACCAAGACGGTGATTCCCGGTTTTTGTACTGCTCGCTAATCAGCAGCACGTCGGCACTTGTTTCGTGGACCAATTGGTGCAGCAGGTCGTTCGCCGTCTTGCTCCTATTGAGGTTACCTTGTAGGATGCGGATCACTTTAATTTTTTCCTAGCCTCCTCCAGGGCTTCTCTAAAAACCTTGCATTGGCCCGTTCCGGGGGTGTGGACCAGTTGCTCCAGGCCCTTGTCCGCGCATAGCACGCAGCGCTTCGGGGCATTGCACTTATTCGCCTTGTGCTCGTCTGTTCCGCACTTGAAACACGCCCCGCTTCTGTCGGGGCCATTGCAGCTCCTAGCTGTGTGCCCGTAGCCGAGGCACTTGTAGCATCGGGATACCTCTACCCTCTGCCTGACCCTGCAGTTGACCCATCCGATTTTTATCCGGGCTCGCTGGTAGAGAAACTGCGTTGCTGCCTTGGCTTTCATTTCCACGACAGCCATTCGTTGTCCTCGCGCGTTTGGGACTGCTAAGTGAACTCTGAGATCCCCGATCTCGGGAAGGTCCCGTTTCAGGGCATCCTCTATGTCCTGCACCTCCGTGAGGCAGTCCAGGTCCCTAATCTCCACCGACATCTTCGGGACTAGGCTCCTTACAGAACCGGTTCCACCTAGGGCAGCCGAGAGAGCGGTGCTGAGTCTTCCTGGGTCCTCCGTGCTGTTTCCAAGCTCCAGTAGGACGTTTCCATTTCGAGTCTGGCGGATGGTTCTTATTTCCGCGCCGACCTCTCCTGGGACCACCTTTTCCTTTATGTTTTTCAGGATGTCCGCGTAGGTTTTATTTTTTCCCGGCTTTATGCAGATAGCATCTCGGCGGACTTTCGGCGCCCTTTTTCTGACCTCCTTATTTCTGTTGTTGTTGTTGTTCCTGCTGTTGTCGTTGTTGTTGTTTTTGTTGCTGCTGCTACTATTGCCGTTGTTGTCGTTCTGGTTCTCCTTTGGGCTCGTGGCCTCTCCGGGATTTTCCTTATCTTTCCCTTTTTTTTTCGAGATCTTCCTGTTTACCTCGACCCAGGGCCTGTCACCTCCGACTCGAGCATCTCCCGGAGTCTCTTCCCTCGCAGCCATCGCCTCTCTTTTTTTCTTTTCGGCCTCTTGTTCTAGAGGGCTCGAGGCGGCCCTCTTCTTTCCCCCTTCTGGCGTCGTGCATTCTTTGTCCCTTTCGGGCACATTCTTCTGGGCCTTGGCCATCTCCCTTGCAGCCTTGAGGTAGGTAAGCGCGTCCACTGCGTCTTCCAGCTCAAGCAGCCCGTTTTTTATGTCATTACTGACATTTTTTTGTCGGTTCGTGGCCGACTTCATTCTCCTGAGCGCTTCTCGGCACCTTTCAAGTTGTTGACCCTCGTCGTCTCGCGCTTTTTCAGACATTGAGGCTCCATCCTGTGTTGCAGCTAGGCCCCCGCCTTTTTTCGCAGCCTCAGGAGCTCCCTGCGTCATTAGGCTCCTCCTGGAGAAGTTTCTGCCTTCTTCGGTGCTTCCCTTGTCGTCTTCCCCTGCGCCCGGCGCCTGCTCCATCACTTTCGTGATTTGAGTTTGCGGTGGCGTCTTTGCAAGTTTCGATTGCCTCGCAAAAGGATCTGAAAATCTCGTTTCTGGTCCGATGTTCACCAGCATAGCAGTCGGTGGAAGGCAGCGGTTATTTGTTGGCTGTACCTGGTCTTCTTTTTCCACGTCGTCGTTTTCTTGTTTTTTTTCCGTATGATTTGTGCGGTTGGCCTTCCCCAAATCCAGTAGGCCAGCACCGACCACCGGGGCTTTCACCCGATCGGAATCGGCGGTGAGATTCCCCTCCACTAGGGTACTCACTTGGGGTAGTTGGTTTTTAGACACACTACTCATATTAGGTTTTATTTCGGGCTTCCTTCCCCTAGTGTTTTGGTTCGCGGGAGTTATTTTATTTCGCTCCTACCCTCTGCTCGTGTTGCCACAAACAGCGGGCATCCCTCTATCCACTACCCGAGGACGCGCCGCGTATGGGTATCACCTCCCACTGCGGAATAATAATAATAATAATAATAATAATAATAATAATAATAATAATGATAATGATAATGATAATGATAATGATAATGATAATGATAATGATAATGATAATGATAATGATAATGATAATGATAATGATAATGATAATGATAATGATAATGATAATGATAATGATAATGATAATGATAATGATAATGATAATGATAATGATAATGATAATGATAATGATAATGATAATGATAATGATAATGATAATGATAATGATAATGATAATGATAATGATAATGATAATGATAATGATAATGATAATGATAATGATAATGATAATGATAATGATAATGATAATGATAATGATAATGATAATGATAATGATAATGATAATGATAATGATAATGATAATGATAATGATAATGATAATGATAATGATAATGATAATGATAATAATAATAATAATAATAATAATAATAATAATAATAATAATAATAATAATAATAATTTTTTTTTTTTTTTTTTTTTTTATATATGTAGGAGGTGAAATGCATTTACGCACAGTAGTAGCTGCTACTAGTGTCGGACTCACGTAAGTGTACTACCGACTAAAACACCCCCTCTTCCTCCTGGGCACTAGCCTGGAACCGTTTTTCACATTTCTTCGGGCTAGGCCTCATTTTTTGTTTACGCCCGGAGGGCTCTCGTCTGTGTTTTCCCTGCTTTTTTCTCCTTTTTGTCTTCCTTTTTTATTTCAGCTTTTTTTTTTTTTTTCCTTCTTTTGTTTCAGGTTCTCCGGTGATGAACGGCACACGTCTTTTTGCGAGTCCAGTGCGGTTGCCTGGGTTCGCCGAGGTGAGTGGCTCGTTCCAATTTTTTCTTTCTTGCCGAATGATGTCTTCTTGTTTTTTTTTCTTTCAGGTTTCCGTCTGGTCCAGGTCACTCTTCTTCGTGCGGAGGACGCCCTCCACATATCGAGATACCAAGTTCCACCGGTCTTCGCTACTCAGCATGGCCTCAACCGCTGTGTCGGGGCTTAGATGGTCTACTTCCGCTTCCACGGCTCGTCTCTGATTCATCCAGCGGTCGCAGCTGAAGAAGGTATGTTCGGCGTCGTCTGTCACCCCAGGGCAGTATATGCAGTCTGGAGTTGCCGTTTTTCCCATTTTATGTAGATAGGCTCGGAAATATCCATGCCCACTCAGGAACTGGGTCAGGTAGTAGCCCACCTCGCCGTGCTGCCTCTCGATCCATGGTCTCACTTGTGGTATGAGCCTCGCGGTCCAGCGTCCTCTCCGTTCTTCGCCCCAGGACGTCTGCCAGCTCTCGAGCGTGCGGGTTCGCCCTTCTTGGCAGGCTACTTCCTTGCCCACCTCGGTCCTCCTGTGGTAAGTGAATTTTCGTTCCTTCGCGAGAAGCGCGATTGGAGTCACTCCAGCGATCACCAACACTGCTGGCTCTGATACCGTGCGGTACGCAGAGGCCACCCTGAGTGCGGCTCTCCTTTGCACCTGGGCAAGTCGCTTGCTGTGCATCTTTCTTTCCAGAGCGTCCGCCCACACTTCCGCCCCGTAGAGAAGAACCGATTGCACCGCGGTCATAAGTAGCCGGCGTTTGCTGGATTTGGGCCCGTTGGTGTTGGCCATGAGCCTACTCAAGGCTGTGACGGCCTCCGCTGCCTTGTCCGCGGTTCGTCTGATCTGTTCCCCGAAGTTCAGCTTATTGTCGATCGTGACACCCAGGTACTTAACCGTTGGCTTTGTTTCCAGCTTTATCTCTCCGACCTGCATAGGGAGTATCGTGTTGATCCTTCTCTTGGTCAGGATGACGATCTCAGTTTTGCTCAATGCAAGGGACAAGCCGTGCTTGTCCATCCACGCGTTGATTGTGCGCATCGCCATGTTCAGCTTTAGTTGGGCCTGCTCGATGTTTCGGGCCGCTATAAGGGCTGCGATGTCGTCCGCGTACCCGACGAGGAGCGTTTCGTCTGGCATCTCGGCCCTGAGGAGGTTGTCATAGGAGACGTTCCAGAGATCGGGCCCCAGAATCGACCCCTGGGCTGCTCCGGCCGTGACTGGTATCTTCCGTGGCCCGTCCGTGGTCTGGTAGATTAAGGTGCGGTCCGTCAAGTAGGAGTCCACCATTCGCAGCAGGTAGTTCGGCACATGGAAGGTGTGTTCTAGCGCCCATAGGATGTCGCTCCATTTCGCGGAGTTGAACGCGTTCTTCACATCTAGCGTGACGAGTAGGACCACGCGGCGTGAGTGATGATTGTGGTCCTCCGCTCTTCGCACTGCCTCTGCTACTTCCTGTATCGCGTCCACCGTCGATCGCCCTGCTCTGAAACCATACTGCTTCGACGACAAGTCGCCCGCGGCTGTGATCGCCGATAGCAGCCTCGGTTTCAGGAGCTTTTCCAGCAACTTGCCCGCCGTGTCGAGCATGCACAGCGGCCGGTAGAATGACGGGAGCTTCGGGTTGCCTTTGCCTTTTCCCACGAGAACCAGCCGCGCTGTCTTCCAGCTAGCGCAAAAGACGCCGTCCGACAGACACGCGTTGTACATCTTCAGCAGGAGCTGCGGGTCTTGTTTGGCTACTAGCTTGAGCACTTCTCCGGGAATGCCGTCCGGGCCCGGCGCCTTTTTGTTCCTGAGGGATCTCGTGGCTTCCTTCAGGTCCTCTTCGCTGAAGGGCGGGACATCGCCTACGTCGTCGTAGTCTCGCTTTGCTCGCACCGGGTGGGCAGGGAAGAGGGTACGGACGATGTTTTCCATGGTCGCTGCATCCATGACGCTAGGTGTTCCGCGAGCCCCGAGCTTGTGGGTTACAATTTTGTAGCCCAATCCCCATGGGTCGTTGTCGACGTCCTCGCACAGTGTCTTCCAGCACTGAGCCTTGCTCTGGTTGATAGCACTCCGGAGCAGTTTCTTTGCAACTTTGTGCGCCGCTGACTTGGCGTTGGCGTCCGGACGGTTCTTGGTCTGTTGCGCGGCCCGCCTCAGCTTGAGGCATCTTCCTCGGAGCTCTGCGATCTCCGGTGTCCACCAGTACGCGGGCTTCTTCTTGCCGTGCCAGGGTTTCGTCTTCGGCATAGAGGCGTCGCAGGCCGAGGCGATGAGCCTCATGGTGGCGGTAGCTCGCTCTTCTGCCCCGCGCGTCGAGTGACCGGTCTCGGTGGCCTCGGTGACCTCTGTGGGTTCCGCGTCCTTGGCTAGTCGTTCTATGAACCTGGCTTCGTTGATCTTGTTCAGGTTCCACCGACCCGGTCTCTGAGAGTTGTCGTTTGGTCTCAGCCCGCTCTCGTCGTCGTCTCCTCCGAGGGTGAAGGTGATAAACTGGTGGTCACTTCCGGTGTAATCCTCTATCACCTTCCAGTTCTTTGTCCGCGAGGAGATACCTTCCGACGCCAGTGAAATATCCGGGATGGTCTCCGCGTACCCAGGGCGACGGAAAGTTGTTACGGCTCCATCATTCAGGACCAGTAGCCCCGTTCTTGACGCCATCTCCATAACGTACCTGCCTCGAGAGTCTCCCCGGGGCATGCCCCATTCCACCGCCCGGGCATTGAAATCTCCGGCCACTACGACGCCACCCGTGGTGTTCCGTATCGTGTCCTCTAGGGAGTCTATCTTTTCACGGAAGCAGTGTATGCTCTCGTTGGGGGTAAGATAGCAGCTGAAGTAGGTCACTCCCCCGCTCTTCACCCACACAAAGCCATTTGCGCTTCCGTGGCTCTCAACTGGGAGCTTGCCCGGATTCAGGATCCAGATTGCGGCCGTTCCGAGCGGATCCCGGAACCAGTGGGTGGAATCTTTGTCTCGGTACTGCTCGCTAAGAATCACCAGATCGGTTTCCTTCTCGGCCGCCAGTTGATACAGCAGGTGATCAGCTGTCTTGCTCCTGTTCAGGTTTGCTTGTAAGACCTGTGTCATTTCAGCCGTTTCTTCGCCTCCTCCAAGGCGCTCCTAAAGATTCTGCACTTGCCCGACCCGGCAGCGTGGTTCAGGTCTTCCCGTTCCGGGTCTGCCTCGGTGCAGAGAACGCAGCTCTCCGGTGCGGTGCATGTCTTGGCTCTGTGCCCGGTTTTTCCGCATTTGTAGCAGACGTTGCTTCTGTCTGGGCCCTTGCAAGCTCTGGCGATGTGTCCGTAGCCGAGGCAGCGGAAGCATCGATGAACGACTGCTCTTTGCCTAACCCTGCAGCTGACCAGGCCTATCTTGATCTTCCCTTTTTTCAGCAGCTCGCGAGCTCCTTCTGCGCTCAACGTGACTATCGCTACCTTGAGATCCCTGCCGTTTGCGCCTGTCACCGAGGCTCTGAGATCTCCCGCGGGCGCCTGGAGGTTTTCCTTGATGGCTTCGGTGACTTCTTCGGAAGTGGTCAGCCCGTCAAGATCCCTGATCTCGATAGTCTCTTTTGGCTCCATTGTGCGGACTGTGGCGTTTTGCCCGAGGATGTTTCTTAATGCGTCGCCGAAAGCGGTCTTGTCCTTTGAGTTGGTTCCGAGCTCGACGAGTACCTCCCCGGATTTGGTCTGGCGAACCGATGTCACCTCCGTCCCCGTGTCTGCTGGGTTGGCTTTTTTCCGAATTTCGCTCAGCACTTCGGCGTAGGATTTGCCTTGTGCCGGCTTTATCAGCAAAGCTGTCGGTCTGGGTTTGGGTAGCTTTCGCTTTCCCTTTTGGGGGTCCGCGGTTTGGGTTGAGCCCTCCTCTCCGGGGGTCTTTTGCTGCTGCCGCTGTTGCTCCTTCCGTTCTTCGGCTTTTTTCTTTTTTTTCTCTTTCTTGGAGGCGACCTCCGACCATTCCCCAGTGGGTTCTGCCTCGCGCTTTTTCTTGTCCTCCTTGGACTCGGCCGGACTAGAGGCAGCCCGCTTCCTTCCGGTCGTGCAGGCGGCTTTCGGCGCTTTCGCGCGTGTTTCCGCCTCCGTCTTCTTCCAATTATCCCTGTACGCGGTGATGACGTCCATTGCCTCTTCGAGTTCCAAGAGTCCGGTTTTTATTTCCATCGAAATGTTCTTTTGTCGGAGCGTGGCAGATTTCATCTTCGTGATGATTGCTCTGCACTTGCGCAGCTCCTCCTCTTCGTCGTTCCTCATTTTCGCGATGAAGTCCTTCTTTGGGGAAGCACCCGCTGCGATGCCGTCGCCCTTCTGCGTGTCCGAAGGGTCGTCCGTTTCCCCTCCTCCCTGTATTGTCGGATCATCTTCTGCTGATACACGGGTCGATACCTTGTCAGGTGGTGTTCTGCACATTAAAGCGCTTCTTCTGAAAGGATTTTCCTCCTCTTCACTTGTAGCACGATCTGCCAAGGGGCCCAAGTGGTCCACCCCCCTAGCATTGCAGTCGTTGGATGACGACGCCCCGGGGCCTGCTTGCTCACCCCTGTCGGCCGCCGGTACTGGGGTTCCGACCCCCTGCACCGTAAGGTTAGATCCTGAGAAACTAGCCATATTTGGTTTTTAATTCAGGGTTCCCTCCCCTAGCTACTTTTGGTCCACCCCAGGAACTATATTGTTCCCGGTACCCCACTTGTCTGTGGAGCATCCCCCTATCCGCCACCCGGGGAGGCGCCCGATGGAGGAGTAGCCAACCCCACACGGGAATAATAATAATAATAATAATAATAATAATAATAATAATAATAATAATAATAATAATAATAATAATAATAATAATAATAATAATAATAATAATAATAATAATAATAATAATAATAATAATAATAATAATAATAATAATAATAATAATAATAATAATAATAATAATAATAATAATAATAATAATAATAATAATAATAATAATAATAATAATAATAATAATAATAATAATAATAATAATAATAATAATAATAATAATAATAATAATAATAATAATAATAATAATAATAATAATAATAATAATAATAATAATAATAATAATAATAATAATAATAATAATAATAATAATAATAATAATAATAATAATAATAATAATAATAATAATAATAATAATAATAATAATAATAATAATAATAATAATAATAATAATAATAATAATAATAATAATAATAATAATAATAATAATAATAATAATAATAATAATAATAATAATAATAATAATAATAATAATAATAATAATAATAATAATAATAATAATAATAATAATAATAATAATAATAATAATAATAATAATAATAATAATAATAATAATAATAATAATAATAATAATAATAATAATAATAATAATAATAATAATAATAATAATAATAATAATAATAATAATAATAATAATAATAATAATAATAATAATAATAATAATAATAATAATAATAATAATAATAATAATAATAATAATAATAATAATAATAATAATAATAATAATAATAATAATAATAATAATAATAATAATAATAATAATAATAATAATAATAATAATAATAATAATAATAATAATAATAATAATAATAATAATAATAATAATAATAATAATAATAATAATAATAATAATAATAATAATAATAATAATAATAATAATAATAATAATAATAATAATAATAATAATAATAATAATAATAATAATAATAATAATAATAATAATAATAATAATAATAATAATAATAATAATAATAATAATAATAATAATAATAATAATAATAATAATAATAATAATAATAATAATAATAATAATAATAATAATAATAATAATAATAATAATAATAATAATAATAATAATAATAATAATAATAATAATAATAATAATAATAATAATAATAATAATAATAATAATAGTAATTAATATACGCGCAATATCAAGAGCTAAACTACGATACAATAAAACTGACTGAGTACTGGTATTTACTCGTTTTCAATCACAAGAAGTGTTTAACGCAAGTGAGCCGTAGCAGTATCACTCGTCAAGTGTTAAAACACGATGGTTGCTCGTAGTGGTGACGCAGGTTTGAGGGATGAGGGAAGACGTTCCGTTTGTTTTTTAAATATCATACAGTTTTCGGTAAAAAACCGTTAGAATCAAGAATTGACTTGCCGAGTAAAAATATAGAATCATTTATATTAGAAAATATATATAGGTATATATTAGGGTGTCCGTTATTTACCAACTTGGTTTTTTTTTCGCAGCGCCCCCTAAATTTTTAGTTTATCACCTAAAAAAAAATATCAGACTTATATAAGCTCTTAGTATTTATATTAAACCGTGCCACAAAGACGATACATTTCCCATTTAAATAACATGGGGTTTCGGCATGTTTTACATTTAATTTTTTCCTCTTGAGCAAGTTAATATACACCGATGAAAGTCACATATTCTTATAGGAAATTGAACGCTGTACAAAAAAGTTCTCCTATGATTTTTCGATAAATTCACTGGTTTAAAAGTTATTTAAGGTTAGAGTTGAACTTATAGTAATTTCTTAGATTTTTTTACTTTGACAGCAAAATTATCATTATTTATATAAAAGTAAATTGTATGTTGCGAAAATATCTAATTTTAACTGTATTATAGGTAAAATTATTGTAAAAAATTCAGGTAACTGAAAAATAATGTGACTGACGATTTGAGTTAAGTTCAAATTCTTGCAATTTATATCTATTTATATTTTTTAACATAGTGATTAACACAATTTATTTTATTAAACATTCTTTGGTGGCATTTGGAAAATTTTTTTTATAATCACTTACAATTTGAATGACATATTGTTTTTGATCTTCGTGCTTAGCTAAAGTATTAAAAATATTGATAATATTATTATATTAATAATATCAATAATATTAATACTCTAGCTAAGCACGAAGATCAAAAACAATATGTCATTCAAATTGTAAGTGAGTATAAAAAGAAATTTCCAAATGCCACCAAAGAATGTTCAATAAAATAAATTGTGTTAATCACTATGTTAAACAATATAAATGGTTATAAATTGCAAAAATTTGAACTTAACTCAAATCGTCAATCACATTATTTTTCACTTACCTGAATTTTTTACAATAATTTTACCTATGATACAGTTAAAATTAGATATTTTTCGCAACATACAATTTACTTTTATATAAATAATGACAATTTTGCTGTCAAGGAAAAAAAAATCTAAAAAATTACTATAAGTTCAACTTTAACCTTGAATAACTTTTAAACCAGTGAATTTATCAAGAAATCATAGGAAAACTTTTTTGTACAGCGTTCAATTTCCTATAAGAATATGTGACTTTCATCGCTGTATATCAACTTGCTCAAGAGGAAAAAATTAAACGTAAAACATGCCGAAACCCCATGTTATTTAAATGGAAAATGTATCGTCTTTGTGGCACGGTTTAATATAAAGACCAAGAGCTTATATAAGTCTGATAATTTTTTTTAGGTGATAAACTAAAAATTTAGGGGGCGCTGCGAAAAAAAAAACCAAGTTGGTAAATAACGGACACCCTAATATATATATATATATATATATATATATATATATATATATATATATATATATATATATATATATATATATATATATATATATATATATATATTAGGGTGGTCCTTATTTTGGATATTTTTGATTTTTTTTCCACGATCCCCCTAAATCGGTTCTAAATAAATAAAAAGAAATTCCTGCAAAATTGGAGCTCGATATTTCAATTTTAACCTGGCCCCCCCGGCAGTCAAAGTTTTAAACGGGAAAATACGTGTATTTTAGACTGTCAATTGTTTGAACATTTTTCCAACCTAGTGTAAATTAATATAAAAATTCGAGATAAGGCACAAATATTCCTCATAGTATAAGGTACAATTGAAGTAGTATATCAAATTTTTACATTCGTAATTTCTGGAGTTATGATCTATATAAATATCAATTTGATATTCATAAAAAAATAAATAAATTAAATAAAAAAATTTGATATACTTCTACAACTATACCTTATACTATGGGGAATATTTGTGCAGAATTTCGAATTTTTATATCAATTTTTACTAGGTTGGAAAAATGTTCAAACAATTGACAGTCTAAAATACACGTATTTTCCCGTTTAAAACTTTGACTGCCGGGGGGGCCAGGTTAAAATTGAAATATCGAGCTCCAATTTTGCAGGAATTTCTTTTTATTTATTTAGAACCGATTTAGGGGGATCGTGGAAAAAAAATCAAAAATATCCAAAATAAGGACCACCCTAATATATATATATATATATATATATATATATATATATATATATATATATATATATATATATATATATATATATATATATATATATATATATATATATATATATATATATATATATATATATATATATATATATATATATATATATATATATATATATATATATATATATATATATATATATATATATATATATATATATCTATATTATATTGATAATACCGCCGCCGCCGATGTACAAGACCTAGATATCCCGACTTCACCCGAGTTTACCCGAGTTTACCCGAGTTTACCCGAGTTCACCCGAGTTTACCCGAGTTTACCCGAGCTTACTCGAGTTTACCCGAGCTTACCCGAGTATACCCGAGTTTACCCGAGTTTACCCGAGCTTAGCCGAGTTTACCCGAGTTCACCCGAGTTTACCCGAACTTACCCGAATTTACCCGAGTTCACCCGAGTTTACACGATTTCACCCGAGTTTTTTTTTTCTATATTATATTGATAATACCGCCGCTGCCGATGTACAAGACCTAGATATCCCGACTTCACCCGAGTTTACCCGAGTTTACCCGAGCTTACCCGAGTTTACCCGAGTTCACCCGAGTTTACCCGAGTTTACCCGAGCTTACTCGAGTTTACCCGAGCTTACCCGAGTTTACCCGAGTTTACCCGAGTTTACCCGAGTTTACCCGAGTTCACCCGAGTTTACTCGAGTTTACCCGAGTTCACCCGAGTTTACCCGAACTTACCCGAATTTACCCGAGTTCACCCGAGCTCACCCGAGTTTACCCGAATTTACCCGAGTTCACCCGAGTTTACACGATTTCACCCGAGTACACTCGAGTACACCCGAGTACACCCGAAATTACCAGAGTTCACCCGAGCTGACCCGAGTACATACGTGTACACCCGAGTACACCCGAGTTTACCCGAGTTCACCCGAATCCTCCCGAGTTCACCCGAGTTCACCCGAATCCTCCCGAGTTCACCTGAGTACACCCGAATTTACCCGAGTACACCCGAGTTCACCCGAGCTGACCCGAGTACACCCGAGTACATCCGAGGTTACCCGAGTACACTCGAGTAAGCCCGAGTTTACCGGAGTTTACCTGAGTTTACCCGAGTTCACCCGAGTTTACCCGATTTCACCCGAGTACACTTGAGTACACCCGAGTACACCCGAGATTACCCGAGTTCACCCGAGTTCAACCAAGCTGACCCGAGATTACCCGAGTTCACCCTAGCTGACCCGAATACATCCGAGTACACCTGAGTACACCCGAGTTTACCCGAGTACACCCGAGTTTACCCGAATTTACCCGAGTACACTCAAGTAAACCCGGGTTTACCCGAATACTCCTCACCCGAGTTCACCCGAGTACTCCCGAGTACACCCGAGTTCAACCCAGTTCACCCGAGCTGAGCCGAGTACACCCGAGTTTATCCGAGTTTACCCAAGTTCACCCGATGTATTCGTATGTGCTCGGGTGTACTCGGGTAGACTCGGAGTTCAGGATTTAGAGATCTTAGGATTTACCTGAGTGTATTTGGGTACACCCGAATTCAGTTTACCCGAGCACAAATCAAGACGAATGCGAACACTTCCTTGTTTTTGTTGATACAACCTTTCAATTTGAGGATATCATCGATCAAAATTTGGTGAATTTAAATATCGTAAAATAGGTTTGCAAGGAAACTCCGGAACAGCAGTTCATAAAATTTTGAAATAAATCAGGGACACCACTTCCACATAATATAACAAGATCCTAGAAGAAGAATAAAATCAAAAGTATTGACGTTTGAAGGTGACTGACTTGACGTATAATGTCCTGTATTAAAATATTATGATTAAAATTCACTCATTATTAAAATCGTTTGGTTTGGCAATACTTATATTCAAATCACGGTATATCAGTAATGGAAAAAGCTTCTGTAGGTATGTTGTTTTTAAAAACCAAAAAACTACTGAAGTTAGTGTAAATTCTTCCGGTACGAATGATGTGTTAAACGACATATTTTATTAATATATCAAATATTAAATTTTGGGTAGATATGAATTATATATGTATGTTTTTTATCATAACATTTTAAATGATTAACTGGCACTAAGCGGCTGCTTTGCGCCTGTATTGTGAAAGGCTGCTTGGCGCCCTAAGATTTAATGGCTGTTAGCCAGCTTTATAATATTGAAGAGCTGCTGAGCGCTTGTAAAAATTTTTTAAATGAATGTGTCAATTTCTTTTCTTTGGTTAACCTTTTTCAAAAAGTCTTCATACGTGTACTGAAAGTGAAATTTTTGTTTTAAAAAATTTAGTATTCTAAAGTTTTTACATTACTATTTATCATCTTTTCGGTGTTTCTATTATTTTGAATAATTTTAACCAGTTGAAATATGGACTACGTGCATAATATAGAATGTTATATAAAAGCAGACGGAAATTGTTTATTCAGGAGTTTATCCTACTTTGTCTATGATTCCCAAAAGCAACATAAATTTTTGAGACATACAATTGTCGATTATATTGATTGTAATTGGGAATTATTCAAAAATTTTGTAGCTGAAAATGACTTTCATAATACAATAACCAGAAATAAAAAAGATTATTCGCATCATATGAGGCAAAATGGAGTATTCGGTGGACATATTGAATTACAGGCTTTTGTAAGTATTTACAATATATGTATTATTGTATATCAAAATCATATCGTAACACCTGTGGTATTTAATTCGCTTTTATTACAAAATAAATTAATCTTAAAACTAACCGGTCCGTTCGATTATGGTCATTATGATGTTATTAGTTGTAATAATATTTTATTCAGAGCGAATTATAAAAATTTTTACATCAACTACTATTATAAAAAAAATTCAAAAATAATTAATGCTCATCGAAAAGATCAAGTCTTATCTGTAACTACCAGAGCTGCGAAAAGAAAAAATAATTTAGTTGAAAATTTAAATGAAGAACATTTGAAGAAAAAAAGAAAAAAAGACTTGGTTACTAATATGAGTCCACAAACGTTACAACAGAAAAAAAAAAGAAATTTAATTAATAATATGAGTGCCGATCGTTTAGAGAAAAAAAAACATAAGGATCAAAATAAGTTTATGAACTCAGAAAGATTCTTCAAAAAATATAAATTACCACTAAAAAGTGTAAGTGATGAAACTTATTTAGATATCGGAGATATGGATCATCAATGTCAGCATTGTCATGCTCTTTTTTGGGAAACTGAATATTCGAAAGTGATTTGTTGTCATCGAGGTAGAATTGTTTTACCGCAATTAACTAATTATGATCAAGAAATGAGGAATTTACTTTATAATAGAAATTTTCGTGAATTGATAAGATATTATAACAGTCAGTTTTCATTCGTTACTTTTAAGGCTCATTTCGTCAACGAAATTAAAGGGATACAAAATTTGAAAATACATGGCCAAGTCTATCATATAACTCCACCATCAATTTATATTGAGGATGGAAAACCTCCCCGATGTGGTCAATTATATATATATGATGATATTGAATCAATTGAAGAAAGATTAAAAAAAAATAATAATTTAGTTAGAGATCATATGGTAATATTAACTAAAGTTTTGAAAAAAAATCCTTACGCGTTGAAATACCGTCATCTACACGAGTTGTCAACAAATTCGTCAGGCTTGGAATATTATTTATATTCTTTGAAATATATAAAAATAAAAAAGCATACATATAACGAACCTAGAACGAGTGAATGTGCTGCTTTGATAGTTTCGAAAGATGGAGAAATACCATCTGATGTTGATTTATGTATATATCCAAAACATGATGAAAACATAAGAAAATTGACGTATATTAGTAAACTTTCTTTTCATTTAGATCCAATGACTTTTCCAATTATGTTTCCTGCAGGTGATATTGGATGGAATCATTCATTGAATCAAAATCAAAATTCCGATAAACAGTTAACGGCATTACAATATTATTCATATCGACTGGCGTTCCGAAAATCTGACAAATTTAATCCAATATTGTATTGCGGTCGATTGACGCAGCAATATATAATTCAAGCTTATATAGTTATTGAGACTAATAGATTAAATTTTTTAAGGTACAATCAAAAAAAATTACGAATATCATGTTATCAGGGCATTATTGATCATATAACTGGAAGCGCTGCAAATAATTCTAATAATTTTTTATGTAAAGAACGTTTAGGTAATGTTTTTGTTTTGCCGTCCAGTTATCAAGGAAGTCTAAGATATATGAATCAAATATATCAAGATGCTTTGTCCATTATGCGAAATTTCGGAAGACCAGATTTATTTATTACTTTTACCTGTAACCCTAAATGGCCAGAAATAACGAGATTATTAAAAAATTTTCCTCCTGGCACTTGCGCTAACGATATCCCAACATTTTTAGTCAGAATATTTAATACCAAACTTCGTATGTTAATAGCAGATCTTTTATATGGAAGGATGTTTGGTAATATAATGACTTACGTATATGTAATTGAATTTCAAAAAAGGGGATTACCTCACGCTCATTTATTATTCGCATTGGATTATGATAGTAAAATGTTGAATCCTGAAGATATTGATAATTTTATTAGTGCTGAGATCCCAGAACATGACGAGGAACTACAACAATTGGTAATAAAACATATGCTTCATGGGCCTCACGAAGGCAAGACACTAGCATGTTTTAATAAAGACAAGGGAGAATGCAGATACAAATTCCCAAAAAGTTTTTGTGATTGTACAAAATTTGAGGAAAACGGATTCCCGAGATATAAACGTAGGCATAACAGAATTAAAAAATTTGTTTATAATGGAAAAATTGATGGTAAATGGGTTCGTGTTGATAATTCTATGGTAGTTTCATATAATCCAAAATTATTAAAAAAATACAACTGTCACATTAATGTAGAGTATTGTTCTTCTATTCAGAGCATTAAATATATATATAAGTATTTACATAAGGGATATGATAGAGGTTATATTAAAATTGGAAACAAAGAAGATGATATTGAAAATGTATATGATGAAATTTCTCAGTATTTAGATACAAGATATTTAGGATCTACGGAAGCCGCATGGAGAATTTTCCAAATGCCAATGTCTGGAAGATCTCATTCTGTCTTACGTCTAGCTGTACATACTGAAAATCAACAAATGATAACTTTTGAAGAATATAAAGAAGCAGAAACAATAAAGTACAATAATGAGACCACATTAACAGCTTGGTTCAAATTGAACGAAAGAGATTTAACAGCTAGAAATTTAAAATATGTTAATATACCAAAATACTATTATTTCAATAGAGAAAAAGAATGGACAAAAAGAAAATCAAACTCACGAACAATAGGTAGATTAAATAATGTTAGTCCAAAGGATCTAGAACGCTTTCATTTGAAAATAATTTTGAATCACATAAAAGGGGCTAAATCTTTCTCCGAATTGAAAACTCATGATGATGTTAAATATCTGACTTTTCAAGAAGCGGCGAATGCTATGGGCTTAATAGAAAATGATGACCAAGTATTTAAAATTTTTGATGAAGCTTGTACACTTATGATGCCTAAAAAATTACGGCATTTTTTAGCGTGGTTTCTAATATCTGATAAAGTATCTGCTGCTTATTCTATATGGAACAAATATAAATCTTTCTTCTGTGAGGACTTTAATATTGATACAGAAAATAAAGCTCTGAATGAAATAAACAACATACTTTTAGGTGAAAATTTAAGTTGTAAAATTGTTGGACTACCAGAACCAAAAGAAATAAATATTGAAGAATTAGATAAAGAAATATTTAAACAAAATAACAAGAATTTAGGTCTCAAACTTTTCAATTTGTTAAATGAAGAACAAACGATTGTTTTTAATCATATCACAAAGACGAGAAAAAGTAATATGATTTTTCTAGATGGGGCTGGGGGTACAGGGAAAACATTTTTATACAATGCTCTAATTCATTATTTTTGGGGAGAAGGTAAAAATGTTTTATCTATGGCGTGGACAGGAATAGCATCTGTATTATTAGTAGGAGGAATGACCAGCCACAAAACTTTTCGATTGCCTTTAAATTTAAAAGATTCAACAGCATCATTATTTAAATTCGATTGTGAAAAAAAAAAATTAAGAGAATGTGATGTGATTATTTGGGATGAAGCTTCGATGATTCCTATAAAAGCATTGGAAATTGTAGACAATACATTAAGAGATTGTTGCAATAATGAGAACGATCCGTTTGCGGGGAAATTATTAATTTTAGGTGGTGATTTTCGACAAATCCTTCCGGTTATTAAAAACGGATCTAGAGAAGACATTGTAAACGAATGCATAAAATTTTATTATTTGTGGAATCGTTTTGAAAAGTTAAAATTAACTAAAAATATTCGTACATCCGACATTATATTTCAAAAATTTTTATTAAAAATTGGAGAAGGGAAAATAAAATCATTTCAAATACCAACTGAATGGTCAACTTCAAATGTATGTGAAGAAATTTATAATAATGATATAATTACTGATGAAAATATATCGTCGAAGATTATTTTATGCTGTCACAATGACGACGTAAATAATTTAAACAATAAAATTCAAAGCAAAATCATTTCTCCGAAAAAAATATATAACAGTATTGATTACGTTACTGCAAAAGGCAGTGATTTAGCTGACGAAAACACTCAATTAAAATATCCTATCGAACAAATTAACAACCTAACATTACCCGGTTTACCTGTCCATAAACTGATTTTAAAAATCGGATCGATTGTAATATTGTTGAGAAATTTAAGTACACGAGATGGTCTTTGTAATGGGACTAGAATGAAAATTTTAGAATTATATAAGTATAATATTAAAGTATTAATCTTAACTGGTCTTAAAAAAGATAAAACTGCTTTCATTCCACGCATTATATCAGACTCTGGAGAATTTTCGTCTTTACCATTTGTAATTCATCGAAGACAATTTCCTATTGCTTTAGCATTTGCCATAACTATTAATAAATCCCAAGGACAAAGCTTTGATAAAGTTGGAATTTTTTATAGAAAATCTTTATTTACACATGGACAACTATATGTTGCTTTGTCCAGATGCAGAAATCCCAATAATATATTTATTGAAAATGTATCAACAAATATAAATATTGAAAATGTTGTATGGAGTGAAATTTTAAATTAATAATAATAAAATAAACTCATTTTCAAGTTTTTATTGACTGAATAAGTTTAGAATTTAATGTTAAAAAAAACGAAAGTAAATTTTAGTTTAAAATGATGACGCATTAATTCATAAATACACACATCTCGGATACCTTATGCTCCTATAAATTTCATATGTGTATTGTTTTAAAAAAAACAAAGAGTTATCTAATTTGTTTCAAAATCTATTCAATACAAATCAAATTATCTGAAGGATTTTCATGTTATAGAATTTTATTAAACAAATATACAAGTGAATATTTTTCTGTTAAAGAAATTTTACGAATTTATATCAACATCGTTGTAGTAATTTTAAAAGAAATCCGTGAGTATTTTTAAACAATTTATTTTATCATACTTAAAAATGTCATGAAAAATAAAATAATGAAATAATAGTAAAATTTTTAATCAAATCCGATTCAAAAAAATATTCGTACTTTCAGGAAATGAATAATTATGAAGAAAATGATTCAGATTTTGATGAACGATGGATTAATGCAACAATTTTCGATTATCAAGAGGACGAAAGAATTAAAAAACTTTATTTTGACATGCAAAATTTTAATGGAATCGTGCGAAGATTTTACGAAATTTGGGATAAAGTGCCTGCTTTTTTACAAAAGGACTCCGGAAAAGTTTATGAAATCAAATGTATGGAATTATCGAAAAAATATAATTGCCTATTTTTTTTATCATTTTCAGACGATGATAAAAAAACCCATCTTCTGAGCATTGCAAATATCATACAAAATTTACTAATAGAAGAAGTAGATAGGTAAAAATGGAAAAAGGCTGCTCTACGTCAAATGTACAAAATGTTGCGAAATTCAGCTTTGAATTTCGAAACAATTTGTACCAAAAGGCTGCCTGGCGCCAATTACCAATTGCCATTAAAAATTGTCATTGAAAATTATCTTCCACTTAATTATACATAGATAAATAATACATAAATAATACTAATAATAATAATAAATAATACATAGTGGATTATGCTTCATGAGGATACCACTTTAAAAAAAACGCGCCAAGTTATCTACTGCACAGTGGTGTGGAAACGATAGCCATTAAATTTTTTTGATTATATTTATTCTCTTAGATATTATACATATATGAAACATCGAAAATAAATACTATATAATGTACAACTTTTATCGTTCAAAATTTATTTCATTACTGTCACTGTTTATAATCTAGGATTTAAGAATACCTCTAAATTATCCCTAAATTTTATTCAATAAGTTGACATAACCTGAGCCTATATAAGATTAGTTCAAAAGCCTTAGCTATAGGTATAATACATAAATATAATATTTAGTACAACATAACCAAATTACTATTTTGTTTTAATCTAATTCAATTTTCATTATCTATTAATGAAAGATGATGTCATATACATAAATTCAATAATATAACCAAACATTGAGGTTAATAAAAAAATCACATAAAGCAAAAATGATTATTTTTTATTTTTATTTAATTTTAGTTATTTAAAAACAATTTAATTCAATTTAATTTAATTTAATAACAAAACAGTTTAATTAAATTTAGTAAAATTAAAAGAAACAGAAACTAAACAAATAAACTGAACACTAATTAAAAATCATTATATGGGCCTCTGGCACCCCTGCCTCTACCTCTGCCGCCGCCCCGGCCACGATACGGGTTGGCCAATATATATAACAAAGCCACCAAATTATTTTGTTGGCGACGTTGACGACGCCACCAGCTTCTGCCGGCTCGCTGGTGTCTTGCTGGTTCTACAATGTTGAAAATAGAATTACTAAAGTACATATTTTTTAAATGAAATTAAGATTAATACAAAAACTTGATAAAATAAATACCATTCCTTGGTGGCCTAATTATATCCGCGGGGATAACCACAGGAACTTGCACCTGCGGTAGCTCTGCAGCCTGCGGTCTGACAGGCTCCATGACTGGTCCCGTTTCGATTCCAGTCGTTTCTTCTGGAATGGAAACGGGAACCTCCTGCACTGATTGTTTGTTATCTAAAAATACAATTACAATTGATAAAATTTATACTACAGACAAATAAATTCCTTTAATCATTTCATATCAATCATTTAATATTCATAATTTGAGATTATTACTTACCCATATCTTGAATTTAAAAGTCAACGTCAAAGAAACAACAACTGATCAATGAAGACACACGAATATATAGATGAATATCTGAACAAAACATAAAAACAAAAAAAAAAAAAGAAAACGAAGAAATCGATCGGAGCAAAATCAGCGGCGTTGTGTATAAAAAATTTTCAATTATCTTTAAATAAAGAAAAAAAAAAAACATGTATATTAAGGTGTATAAAAATTTCTATAACCAATAGAATAATGAAACTCTATGGATAGATTTAATTCACTGTTTATTTTGAACTATCATATCAAAATTAAAGCCATACGAATTTTATGATACATAATACAGTACTGTATTATAAAACAAAATTCTAATTCAATATTCCACTTCTTCAAAAGATATCGTCAACATAAGTTATAATTCATTGCGAAATCATCAAGAATCCATGATTTGTTCCATACTTCAGATTTGGTTTACATACCAAATTCTGGGTTTTCGCTTCAATAGCATCTATATTCAAAAATATATATATGAAAGGATAATAATTATGAATACAATAGTTACCGTTTCCACACCACTGAGCAGTAGATAACCCGGCGCGTTTTTTTTTAAATGGTATCCTCAAGAAGCCTAATCCATTATTTATTTTTGACATATAATTTGACAATATTTAAATTACAGGACTTAAATAGAAAATTGAAAGCGTATTTGTATATAACGATTTAAACGAAGAACATACAAAAAAACTTTTATGTACAAATTTCTTGATAAAGTATAAGCCTCATACCTATATATTGGCGCAACGCAGCCTTTCGAAATGGTATTCAAAATTCACAAACCTCTGATCCTTTCACGTTTGACCCTGTAATTCAAACAGTTATAGGTATTTATGGCGCGAAGCGGCCGTATCGTGAAATACAGAGACCTCAGACGTAATCCAAAATAAACTATTTACCAAAATTAAATATTAATAAAATTTTGTTAATAGTACTATATCGTATTGGTAAAATCAAATCCACAAAAAAAAATTTTGATTATTTTCTATTTCTTATCAAAACGTCGCCAGCAAATAATAATTGTTTGAGTTGCATTCTCGGGCCTTCTAAAATCGTGAGATGTTCCAGTTTTTGGATTTCAATATACAGATTTAAATTATTATCTGTAAAATAATCAATTTCATTAACTATTATTATTAATCAAAATGAATAAATAATAATACAAAAAAATTTCATGAATTTATAATAATATTTACCATTTTCTCCGATTTCACCAATTATTTTAATTTTTTGTCCTTGTTTTATAAAAAAATTTCTATCAACATTTTTCAAAATGATTTCAATTCTAAATTGACCATCCGTGATGGATCCAGAAAACACTTCCGGAGTAGTTTTGTTTGGAACAAAAAATTCATCTCTTAAATAACCTTCAATTTCTGCAAAATTTTAATACATATAATACAGAAAGATTCGTTTCAATTTTTAACAATACAAGGAAGTTACCTATATATCCATATGTATCACGGATCTCCTCATATTTATTTATTTTCACAATTTTGGGATTATGTTCCAAAGGGTTGAAAGTTCCCAATACACTAATTGTAGTATATTGTTTCAGTTGCAGTTCATACGGTACATTTCCCAAATTAAACCTAGAAGTTGCTTTTGCTACTGCATTTTGAATTAATAATATCTAAAAGAAGTTGTTAATTATTATAATATTGAGTAAATTTGAGAGTTGTAAATAATATCTTATGAATTTATTTTCATGTTCATACTTGATGCAATTTCAGTAAATTATAAAATTTGTCAGCATCATCGTTCCAAGCATAACAGGACAATTTAATTCCATCATTATTATCAAGAAGGAATTTCAAAAGTTCAAGGTCTTTGTCATTATCTTTACTTTTAAAGGTTTTCATTTTATTCATTGTGTGTATGTAACCAACAACAGAACTAGAAAATTTTTTAATGGATTATTCTAGATTGCGGCTAATTATAAATCGATACATACACAAATTTATCACCAGGCCTAATTTTTTCCATCAAAAACTGAGTAGTCGTAAATGGGAGAGTACATTCAGAACTTTTAGATCGTTTGGATTGACTACGGGAACTATGCTTTGAAGATTTTCGCTAAACACGTACAAAAAATACAGCATTATTAATATCTTGATTTGCCACAAACGAGTTTTTTGTAACTAGATATGAACCTTTAAAGTATGCTTCGATAATTTATCGTATACAGAATTATCATTTTGCGACATGATTGATAAAGCTCTAAATACTCAAAATTTATACAACTAATTAAGTTAATAAATAAGAATTATTATGAAATTGTCAAACACACGAATTTGTGACAGATAAATGAAAAAATTGAAGACTTATTTCCTCATCAACAAATTTCGTATGTATTTGTTTTGCATATACGCATGCATTGAGAATATACACGACTGTATATTTGATACACGGAAGGTCACGTATGGGGCAACCCCCCATACGCCAACCGCGTGCGAAGCACGCAGGGGGGCTTGCCCCCCTAGTATATATATATATATATATATATATATATATATATATATATATATATATATATATATATATATATATATATATATATATATATATATATATATATATATATATATATATATATATATATATATATATATATATATATATATATATATATATATATATATCACGGGAAGGTCAATTTTTCGCAAAAAAAAACAAAAAAAATTTCAAATTTTTTTGTTTTTCTACGGAAAAACGCCTTCGATTCTGGGACTAATTTTACAGGGTATCTAGCATTGTATGAAGATTCTGCAAAAAAATTCCTAAAATAGTACATACCTACGATTCTGACGCAGTAAAAAATGAATAACTCAAAAATTAAATTCTTATAGATTCACAGAAACTCAACATTGTTGGGGAATTTGTTTTAAAATAAACATAAACAAGCTTTATCGTCAGAGTCTTTGTATTGATAGAACTTTAGTGATTTTTCACGTTTGAGTATACGAATAGTCAATTCACGTTATCAAAGTGTGCTTTTATCAAAATATATACTTATTTTTATATCCTCATGTATGATTACGCTAATAATGGTAGTAAATTTGATTAAAAAAAGTACAATAAACCGTCTTTTTATTCGTTCAGAATATTCGATAGGACTTACAAGGGCAAGGACAGCTGTTGTGTTTTTTTTGTTGTTTTTATATTCATGGTACTACTAAAACAATAATTTGGCAAAACAGTAGGGCACGCTTCTAAAGAGTTTCCGTAAAAATCGAGAAGAATTCCGAGCGGGTTATATTGATTAATCAGTCACTATCATTCAATGAGCGGCGTTGCTCACTAGACAGCGCTCTAGTCTGTTAAACGCGAGACCAGAGGTTCAGATCTCTCAGCCGAAATAATTTTTTTTTTCCGATTTTTTCAATATCTACATCATTTACATGTAAAACTTGACAAACTGATGATAATCAACAGATATTCAATCGTCATTTCCATTGAAAATCGTACATCTACTCATCGTGGCCTATATTATACCTACCTCTCGCTGGGAAACTCAATTTTTCCATTGAAAATGGTAATTTTTCAATGCGAGTATTTGATTAATCAAAATGTTGGTACAAATATGAAGAATTCCGGATAAAACATGCAATAGGTTTTTTTATTAAGAGAATACGATAAAATCAAACACAAAAATATTTTATTCATATTAATTGATATTAAAATATTTTGTTTGATTTTATCGCAATCTCCTAATGAAAAAAAAACATTTTCTATCCGAGATTTTTCATTTTGATTAATCAAATATTCACGTTGAAAAATTACTATCTTCAACGGAAAGCTTGATTTTCTCAGTGAGAGGTAGGTATAATAATGAGAATATGTGCGATTTTCATTGAAAATGACAATTAAATAATATCTGTTAATTAAATTCGATTTGTTGAGTTTCACATGTAAATGATGTACGTATTGGAAGGAATTCGAAGAAAAAAAAGGGTCCGCAAACGAGATTCGAACCAGCAATCTCGAGCTTAGAAGACTAGTGCGCTGCTCGGTGAAGCACGCCACTCGTTGAAATCTGCCCTGGTACCGTTCAGTCAGCATATAAGCCGCTCGGAATTTGTTAAACTCAATTTCCTCGAAAACAGCTAAGCATTGCGCCCTACTACTTCGCCTAATTAATGTTAGAGTGATACTCGACAAGAAGATATTATTTTTTTTTCGTTTTACATAAAATGATTAACACAACAATTTAATGAATCATTGAAAATCCTAAATTTGTAAAACTTGTTACAATTTGTTCTATACAAACTTTTGGTGTTCATCTCTATGACCTAAGAGCAGTTTAACCAAACTGTGCTGACTCCCGGGGTAGCTGCAGAAAAACACTATACAAGAAACCTGCAGGGGGTAGGGATTGTACTCTTAGCTGGTAGCATATAAGTAAAACATGATGTTTTTTAATTGAATATAAATTTATTTATAATAATTAAGCTGATAAATGGTAGATTTGTTATTATATTATATTATTTTTATTATCATTTATTATTATATTATTTAGAACCAGAATAATTATAATTATAGGTGATCTGGTTATTGATGTATTGGGGGGCAGCGTACGGCTGGTAGCCACCACCCCGTCCCAACGGTTGGCCACGGTTCCCGCGATATCCGCGGTATCCGCGGAACTTTTGAAGTGGCCTGCCACCTCGACCACGTCGCCCCCCCCCGTCCACCCCAACTGCTTGGAGCACGAGCCCTCCGACGACCCAGGGCTCTATGTGGAGCAACTTCTCTTTCAAATTGAATGGAATCAATTCAAATTATAGTGAATTATTTTTAATTATGATGAATTGATTCGAATTACAAGAATTAAATTAGATTGAAAATATTAATGCGAATTAATTCCAACTTAAAAATTGATGTGTCAATCCAGGTTTGAGTTATTTCCGCCTCGAGATTGACCACACAAAATCACGGAAAGAATCCAACAGTTTCACTAGTCGTTCGGAAAGATTACTTCCTCGCAGTATCCGCACCCTGTGAAACGTCCATCGCGGACGTTGGTGCAGGGGCCTCGATGGTTGACGATCTCGTATCTATGGGGGGAAGATAGGGAAAGTTCAATATCAAGCGCTTGGAAATTTTAGTTTCTAAAAATATGTTCATAAATTACGATAATAAACAAAATTTCGCGTATTTTAACTTGAAAGTTTCTCTTATATAATTATTATTCTAACACTTTTTCGAATTTTGAAAATCCGCGATCTAGATATCTATATAACCACTCTCATGTTCAATAAAAAATATGTCAGAAACGTGCGTTTATCTATTTGAAATACGACATTTAAGTCCTATAATGACGACCGTAATAGGATATGAGTTGCGAAAAAATACAGATGACACTATAACTTTTTTTTCTATTTCGCGTAAACTTTTTTTCGAGCTTCGTCATATTGCTATGTAATCATAATTATAGAGACAAAGAAATTCTATCGTAATTGGTTGTAAACAATTTTCAACAATGTATTCGTTTTTTCAAGAATTCAACACAGCCCCTTAAACGTCACAATATTTAATCGGTGACCTATTTACCGGAAGCGGTACTCGCAGACTGCTCCGTACTAATCGCGGGCGCGTCTGCCTCTCTGTCAAGTTTTTCTGGAAAATAGTTTGAGAAAATCATTACAAGAAAATCATTACACATACGCATATTACGAGCTATCAATTGTACAACGCCCCCACTCATTGAAAGCAACTACTATTGGGACGTAAAATCGAGACACCTGCGTTTGACACACTGTATCTGAGTGAAAAAAAAACGTAGAGCTTCGCGGAATAAATCATTTTCGAGCTTGTTCAATTCCCCGTTATTTAAGACATCGACCATTGTTATGCGAAAATTAAGGGAGGAGGTATCGTCGATCATATTATATTAAGAAACGTAGTTTTCGCATATTTTTTTCCATTGCCTAACTTGAACTCGTCGTTACTCTTTCGAAATGGGCAGAACAAAATATTTGAAAAATCTTGCTGAATCTTTGGAGTTTTTTGAGTGCAATGCCGTTCAAATTTCGAAGAAATCCCCAGAATTATGGTCACGGCGGTAAATAATAGCCTAAGTTGTGATCATGGAGACGGGTAACAATAGAAGGATGAAATATGGCTGAAAATTTGGGTAAAAATTATGGTAAGTGATTACCATTACGACTTCATCCATTTGATGACTTGTTACACAATTATTGCGGGGTATTCAACTTTTCAGGGCAAGATCACGCCCGCGGCGCCTATGGCTGTGGGATCTGGATATTTTTTCCACAACAATGTATGAGATTTTTGAATCAAAGCGGAAGTTGTGAAGGCCGGGTCGCTGCCAACAGCCCGCGCAGGTTATCCTACCCCGAAAACTTAGCGCAGAATATCTCGCAATAATTGTTTAACAAGACATCAATTGAATAAAACCGCAATCATAATCGCTTACCATGGTTTTTCCCAAATTTTCAGCCATATTTCATTCTTCTATTGTGACCTGTATCCGAGATCATCACTTGGACTATTGTTTACCGCCGTGACCATAATTTTGAGAATTTTTTCGAAATTTGAACAGCATTGTACGCGAAAAGCTTCAAAGATTCAGTATGATTTTTCAAATATTTTTTTCTGGCTATTTTGGAAGAGTGACGACAAGTTGAAGTTAAGCTTCGGAAAAAAATGTGCGAAAACTACGTTTTTTAACATATATTGAACGATACTTTCGCCCCTAATTTTCGCACAACAATGGTCGATGTTTTAAATAACGGGAAATTGAACGAGCTCGAAAATGATTCCTTTCGCGAAGCCCTACGATTTTTTTTCACTTACATACAGTGTGTTAAACGCAGGTGTCTCGATTTTACGTCCCGAAAGTATGACGATTTTAATTCGTATAGGTAATAGCTCTTACGTTTATCGTTCTCGACGCCCGTCATGTTCTTTACGTGTCGACGTCTGAAGCTCGACTGACGCAGACCTACGGGGTGCGCATGTGCATGAACGCTTCCTTCAGCAGAGCGCATGGCATCAGAGAGAATGTACCGCGAGGATTCGGTATGTGTGCTTGCTCTTGACTGCCTCATGTCTAAAGTAATTGTAATTATTGAGCCCGAGTCTACGACTATGGATAGTCCACAAAAAATTGGTAAGCTAGGTTAAGACAATTCAGTAATTTATTACCGTGTGTATAGACTGCGATCGGGGAATTTTCACTACAAATTGGGATGCTTTTAATTTTCGTAACCGCTACCAAGCTTCGTACCTTGAATATTCATATATTCAAGTTGTTATAACTGTTGCATGGAATCGCGTTGAGGATCAGGAAGAGTTGGAATGAATAATTTTCAAGTCTTTGTGGAATTATATGGCATCTGTGATAATTGTTTCTTCAAAATGACAGTGGAAAAGCATGCTTAAGGCCCATCCCTAGTCGCCCACCTCCTTTTTGCCGAAAAAGGGGCGGGGGAGGCACATCTCGATTATTATCCGGGCCCAGGCGTCGAAGACGCAAAAATAAAATGCAGAGCGGCGATTCTATTTCAATTCCAAACACATACGTCCGAAAATATGTTTGTTTTATGCGAAAATAGAGCTGCAGCACCGCTTTTAGATTTGTCAAATGTCAATTTCCTCGGCGGCCATTATTATGTAGCTGTTTGCCGAGTTTCGCTGGGCAGGGCGGTAAGTGGCGCCACGAATATATTGCTCCAACGCAAGGATAGTACACTAAGAGAGTGATATCCTTGATATTCGTGGCGCCACTTACCCTAAACTCGGCGTACAGCTACATAATAATGGCCGCCGAGGAAATTGACATTTGACAAATCTAAAAGCGGTGCTGCAGCTCTATTTTCGCATAAAACAAACATATTTTCGGACGTATGTGTTTGGAATTGAAATAGAATCGCCGCTCTGCATTTTATTTTTGCGTCTTCGACGCCTGGGCCCGGATAATAATCGAGATGTGCCTCCCCCACCCCTTTTTCGGCAAAAAGGAGGTGGGCGACTAGGGATGGGCCTTAATAAAACGCGAATCATAGCATTATTACATTATGTAATATAATAACATGAAATCAACCATCAAATACTATGGTTGAGTATTGTACAGAAATTGTATTATTTTTTCATGTCGTTTTAAAACTAGAATGATTATTTTATTTCTGTTTGGGTGCCCCTGTCTTCCATAAAGATATGAAAATGAATCATTCGAACAATTTTGCCGTCGCCTAAGGTCTACTTTTCGAATTCGTGAGCAGCTAGCATTATATTATTATACATCGAATATTCTTCAAATTGAATGATGGAAGATTTAATTACGCTTATTACTATCGCGATATTTCGATTTATTAGTTTCGGTTTTAAATCACCATCGATTACAGCTATGCAGTACTTGACAGGGTTTTTCTCTGCAGATTTGTACAATTTGAACGAAAGTGTTGTTGGGAGAGAGAACTGCTCTCTCAATAAGCTCATGCACAGTTTTCTTAACCCTTCAGCACTCGTGCTATGAGATTTGACGAGATGTTGTCTCTGGCTTCATTTCAAACCTTCATCTCCGTGGATAATTTTGAATGGAATAATTACTTGAAATTTTTTCCATCTGCATAAAATCTGATGCTTTTTAAGACTGTGTTATTTAAAAATTATTTTGAATGAAGAAAATATAGCAAAAATATATTTTGCAGTCATGAAATTTTTTCTCATCACGAGAAGAAAGTCGTATGCAAAAATTAAGCTGAGTTTGGGCAATTTCGAATATTTTCGGTACTCGACACCATTTTTTTAGCTGTCAGATGTGCAATCATTTGTCATGATAAAAGTGTGTGTATTTTATCTTCTATCAGTACTGCTGCAAATATTTGAATAAATTAGTCTCATTATTACTCACTAGGAGAGGACAAGGGTTAAGGCGCATGGATTTTGTTCAAACTTGGAGGGGTGTTTCTTTGGCCCAAAATATTAGCCTTCTGATCTTCAATTCCATCTCATAGGCCTTTCTTTTCCTGAAAAATATTATTATTGTGCAATTTATTGGTTCTCCGCCGTAGCTCTAGATTGATGCAGCGAACTTGAATATATCACTGATACCTTTTTATTCGAGCATGAAAATGAATATTCAACACGTTAATTTACCATATTATTTATTTTTTTTTTTTCATTTTTTTTTTTCATTTATTTTTTTTTCAATGATTTTTTTTTCATATCTTCTACTTATCACCTAGTCATATAAAACATCACTGCTAACTCTACGCATTTACTCCATATGTGTTAATCGGTACGCTCTAATTTCATTACACTAATCTATTGCAAAGGTATTTTTTCATCGCTGCCACGTGTGATATTCACTAGCTGGTTTTCTGCGGTACCAAACTTCAAATATTTTTATTTTATTATTAGTAATCAAGGAGCAGTACTGCCCTATACAGTAAATGCGTAGAGTTAGCAGTGATGTTTTATATGACTAGGTGATAAGTAGAAGATATGAAAAAAAAATCATTGAAACAAAAAATGAATGAAAAAAAAAAAAAAATGATATGGTAAATTAACGTGTTGAATATTCATTTTCATGCTCGAATGAAAAGGTATCAGTGATATATACAAGTTCGCTGCATCAATCTAAAGCTACGGCGGAGAACCAATAAATTGCACAATAATAATATTTTTCATTTTAAAAGAAAGGCCGATGAGATGGAATTCAAGATCAGAGGGCTAATATTTTGGGCCAAAGAAACACCCCTCCAAGTTTGAACAAAATCCATGCGCCCTAACCCTTGTCCTCTCCTAGTCAGTAAGTACACAACGATGCCTTTTGTTGATCTTACATTGATTTTGAGCATTAATAATTATCACACGAGTACTGTTTAACGACGCTCCAACGCGAGTGCTATAAGGTTAAAAGCGACATCATACCTAGTGAGATTCTTCGACTGGTTATTCGAATTATATTTGGTACTTACCGTGTATGCCCATCCTGTAGACGCCACCACCCCAATTGCATCTAATGCTGCGGCATCCGAGGACGCATCCAATACGGTCATGGTGGAAAACACGTCAGCCGAACAGAAGAGTGAGTCTACGACAACATCTGACACTTTGCAATCTTGTTGCGTCATTATAAACCAAAAATATTAGGGTGGTCTTCAATTTGGGGTGAATTGTTATTTTCGTCATAGTGGGCGTAAGGTACGCTTTTTTGATCTTGATATGTGGCGTGAAGTCGGACCCGCCTAAAACAAGGTCGGAAAAAGCGTTATATGCACTTCACGCCAACGTAACGAAAAATCATATTAGCACCGCCGCGCGGACGTAGATTCCATTACACCCTTGAGTGATCGCGCGGCCGGCCCTCAGTCGCTTTCGATCACCCGCGGGCGAAAAGTTTCACTTCACGCCCATGGCATAAGAAAAAAATTTCATCATGATGCCCCCAAATTTGTTCCAAATAAGTCAAAGAAAGAATGTGTCTAAAGTTTGGAGCCCCTACATCAATGGGAGCACGTGCAACGACGAGCCTTAGTATTTTCCATTCAAGTGAATTTTCTTTGTTTCAACGGGGGCTGATTTTCAGATGAAAAACAGGGGGCTGAAAAATGGAATCCTTTTATTGCAAAATTCAAATTGTTCATATGAGAATGTGAACAATTCGGAACCGCACGATTAGTTTCCGTTCACTATCTCATTCGACAAAGAGAATTAATAAAAAACCAAAAGGACCACAAGATTAGTAGTGGAGACTGGATCAGATATTTTCAAATAAATAATTTAATCTTTGCAATAGAATGATTTCGTTTTCCACCAGCACTTTTTTTGTCATCGGAAAACCACCCCCCGTTGAAAAAAAAATTTCATTCGCATAGAAAATACTGAGGCTCGTTGGTGCACGTGTCGCAGTGTCAGGATAAAAATGTAACTGTCAAAATTATTGTTCATTGCTAGAGCGAGATCCAAAAATGCGAGGAAATCCGGGGAAGGGGACGCTGGCACGCTCTCGACAAAAGAGCCGCATTCGAAAGCGAGCGGCGATTAAAGCAGCCAAGGTGGCGCAGAGAGCACTTGCGGCAGAAACACCCGTAGTGTTTAATAATTGTCACATAACGTATAATATAACACAATAAGAAATTCAATTTCGTGAATTTTTTACCTACCTTTTGAAACAGGTATCGTGAGGAAGATTTGGTTGGATTCTCTGATATCCCTTCACAGACGTACACGGTACACTACAGATTAGAACTTTGAGGCCAGTAACCGTTGAAGTTAGCGTTAGTCATTGCTTATTTAGATCTAGTAATCCTCTTAGGAAAACTGATACAACCTTCGCTCAAAAGACTGTCGATTATATAGAAGAATATTGTCTGGATGTAGCTGCTCGTCCTATTTTTTCTAATTTTTGATAATTTTTTCCTCAACGTCTGGCATCGAAAGGAATACGCTCCGTCAATATTAACATCCACATCCGAAAACTCTGGACGTGAGAATTTATTTTCGATTTTTTAATTAATTTTCGACCACCCAACCGGATGTAGCTGCTCGTCCTATTTTTTCTAATTTTTGATAATTTTTTCCCCAACGTCTGGCATCGAAAGGAATACGCTCCGTCAATATTAACATCCACATCCAAGAATTCCGGACGTGAGAATTTATTTTCGATTTTTTAATTAATTTTCGACCACCCAACCGGATGTAGCTGCTCGTCCTATTTTTTCTAATTTTTGATAATTTTTTCCTCAACGTCTGGCATCGAAAGGAATATGCTCCGTCAATATTAACATCCACATCCAAGAATTCCGGACGTGAGAATTTATTTTCGATTTTTTAATTAATTTTCGACCACCCAACCGGATGTAGCTGCTCGTCCTATTTTTTCTAATTTTTGATAATTTTTTCCTCAACGTCTGGCATCGAAAGGAATACGCTCCGTCAATATTAACATCCACATCCGAAAACTCTGGACGTGAGAATTTATTTTCGATTTTTTAATTAATTTTCGACCACCCAACCGGATGTAGCTGCTCGTCCTATTTTTTCTAATTTTTGATAATTTTTTCCCTAACGTCTGGCATCGAAAGGAATACGCTCCGTCAGTATTAACATCCACATCCAAGAATTCCGGACGTGAGAATTTATTTTCGATTTTTTAATTAATTTTCGACCACCCAACCGGATGTAGCTGCTCGTCCTATTTTTTCTAATTTTTGATAATTTTTTCCTCAACGTCTGGCATCGAAAGGAATACGCTCCGTCAATATTAACATCCACATCCGAAAACTCTGGACGTGAGAATTTATTTTCGATTTTTTAATTAATTTTCGACCACCCAACCGGATGTAGCTGCTCGTCCTATTTTTTCTAATTTTTGATAATTTTTTCCCCAACGTCTGGCATCGAAAGGAATACGCTCCGTCAATATTAACATCCACATCCAAGAATTCCGGACGTGAGAATTTATTTTCGATTTTTTAATTAATTTTCGACCACCCAACCGGATGTAGCTGCTCGTCCTATTTTTTCTAATTTTTGATAATTCTTTCCTCAACGTCTGGCATCGAAAGGAATACGCTTCGTCAATATTCACATCCACATCCAAGAATTCCGGACGTGAGAATTTATTTTCGATGTTTTTTCACTTTAGGGTGAAATTTCGGTCGCATGGGGTACATTCTGAGATTCGATTTCATTACCCTGTCAACACTCGAGCTTAACTGTTTGTGTGAAAAATTTTTAAACTCGAAAATTCTGGTATTTGGAAACCGTTCGAAGAACGTTCCAAACTTCAACTAGCTTCCAAATTTTCTATTCCCGGATTGTATACTATGTCAAAGTCAAATTGAGATATATAGTTTAATAGGTGTATTAGTTCTGGATCTTTACTATTCTTTATATTGAAATTTTCTAGTGGTTTGTGGTCTGTGAATATCACAAATTTTTTCCCAATTAAATAATACTGCCAATAAAGGATGGCTTCTTTGATAGCTAAACATTAAATATATATTGCCTTTTTTGTTTTCTGTGGCGTAGTTAACTTTTTCGAAAAGTAAAATACTGGTTTTATCATTTTATTTTCTTGAGGTTGTTTTAATATCGCTCCGACTCCTTCTATGCTTGCATCCGTCAAAATGTAGATTGGTGCCTCTGGATCAAATATTGCTAACACTGGAGAGGAGCATAAGTATTTTTTTACTTTTTGAAAGCTATTCTGACATCTCTCTGACCATGTAAATTCTATATTTTTCCTTAATAAATTATATAAAGGTTCTAGTAGTATAGCATGATTTGGTATATATCTTATATAGTAAAGTCCGTGATCGGATTTCCGGATTTCCAGATGTCCGGATTTCCAGATGTCACAGAAGGGTGGGTATACGACGATGCTATATATTCAGTTTCGGTAGATCGGTAGATTGGGATGTCTCGGAGTTTCGGTTTGTAGATCTCGCGCGCCGGATCGTCTAGGTATCAGATTACGATACCCAGGACTCGTGTTTTGTAGTGTTTGCACTCCGGGTCGTCTACGTCATAGATTACGATGTCCAGGAGTCGCGCTCCGTAGTTTCGGTGCGTAGTTTTCGTGCTTCAGGTCGTCTACGTCGTAGATGACGATGTCCCAGGGTTTCGGTTATATAGTTTTCGCGCTCCAGGTCTTCTACGTCGTAGATGACGATATCCTGGGGTATCGGTTCGTAATTTTTGCGTGACAGGTCGACAACGTGGTAGATTACGATGTACTGGGGTTCCGGTTCGTAGCTCTAGGTCGTCTACAGTGGGTTACGACGTACTGAAGCTTAGGGTCGTAGTTTTCGTGCTCCAGGTGGTTAACGTCGTAGATAACGATGTCTAAGATTCGCGCTCTGTAGTTTTTGTGCTTTGGGTCGTATATATAGTAGACTACGATATTTTGGGGTTTCGGTTCGTAATCTTCGCGCTCTTTGCCCAGGTAGCCGCTCAGTAGTTTACGCGCTTTGGTTCGTCTACTCTGTATATTACGATGTCTAGGATTCGTGCTTCATAGTTCTCGTGCCCCAAGTCGACGTCAAAGATTACGATATCTCAGAGTTCTGGTTCGTAGTTTTTGTACTTCGGGTCGTCTACGTAAGTGGGAATTTCATAGTTGAAAAATATGAGAGAAGGGGTTGGGTCGCCGCGGCATGCAAACAAACGTATATAAACATACCGACACAGCTGGAGTGTTTCTGGTATTCTGTTCGAGTACATTCTACTTGTCACGAATTTCAGCGTCAGTGCAAAAATAAGTGAGTTAAAAGCATATCTTACCTCATTTGCGAAGATTGTAATAAATATTACTACTATGAATAATAATCGGAGGTATGTCGGATTATGTCCTGATGATGTGGCAGTCTTGGAGAAAACTGGATATGCAGGTATGTTGCTGGATACACATATTGATAAATTCATTGGTATGTTAGATCAACACACTTCTTATCGCATGCAAAGTAGTTTATTGTTGCAAATACCGGAATCAATTCGAAGGGTTCCGGAAAATCAAGCATTCTTGCAAATATTGTTTCATCGTCCGAGAACAGCGGGACATTGGATTTGTGTTTGGTATGATACGGAAGTATTACATGTATATGACAGCGCGAATAAAGGAGTATTGCACGATGATCATGAGGTATACTTAAAGAAGCTGCTGCCTTACGATGATATACGCGTCGTGTTTGAGAAAGTTCAACAACAAACTAATTACTGGGATTGCGGTGTTTTTTCGATAGCCTTCGCGGTTTCAATTATTTTTCGCCAGAATCCTTGTAACGTTGTATATGATATATCAAGAATGAGGCCTCATTTAATAGAAATGTTTCATTCGAATCGTTTGACACATTTTCCGTTGGTGGAAAATATCTCGCGTACCAATCACGGTGTGACCCGCAGTATTACTTCTACTACAAGAATTGTAAGGAAATTCGAGCCCAAAACAAGCGTTATTATTGTGGTCAAGAAGACAGACGGAGATATCACAAAGTATAATCAAGAGCGAAAATCAGTCGAAAATATAGATCTTACGATGGACGGAGATATATTTAATCAAACCGAAGAGAGAAATTTGAATAACTATAATCATAAAGTAACTATGGATGTTTTGCGTCAAAATGCTGTAGATAGACAAAATAAACTTTGTGCCCAAGAATCACTGGAACATAGACAAAATAAACTTTGTGCCCAAGAATCACTGGAACAGAGTACTAACAGACTTGAAGCTGCTGTAGCGTACAAAAAGGCGAAAAAAATATGTATTGGAAAAGCGTATGAAACACAGGTGGTTGCAATGCGTAAACAAGATGCAGATAGAAAAAAGGAAAGTCTAGCCAAGGAATCCATGGAACAACGAACTCATAGACTTAAGGTGGCTGCAGCATACAAAAAGGGGAAAAAAATATGTATTGAAAAAGGGGATGAGGCAGAGGTGATTGCAATGCGTAAAAAAGATGCAGATAGAAAAAGAGAAAGTCGAGCCAAAGAATCCATGGAACAACGAACTCATAGATTTAATGTTGCTGCAGTATACAAAAAAGCAAAAAAAATATGTATTGAAAAAGCAGATGAAACAAAGGTGGTTGCAATGCGTGAAAAAGATGCAGATAGAAAAAAAGAAAGTCTAGCCAAGGAATCCATGGAACAACGAAGCAATAGACTTAAGGTTGCTGCAGTATACAAAATAGGGAAAAAAATATTGATCGAAAAATCGGATGAAACAGAGGTGATTGCGATACGTAAAGAAGATGCAGATAGAAAAAAAGGAAGTCTAGCCAAGGAATCGAAGGAACAACGAAGTAATAGACTCAAGGCCGCTGAAACATACAAAAAAGAAAAAAAAGAATTGATTGGAATTAAAAATTCGAATAAGAGAAGATCTATTGGGAAGGAAGCTTCAGTCTCATCTAGGACAAAAAAAATCAAAACTAATCTGGATGTGGTTCATACGGGAATAGCGTTAATAGCTAATTCAGATTTCCAAGAAAATGACGTGAAACTTAATTACTTAGGAGAGATGAATAATGTATGTCAATTTTGTCGTGCTAAACATTTTATTTCCGAATTACCAGCCGATAAAAAATACAGCATTTGTTGTCACAAAGGTAAAGTACATATTTTGGAAGATAGTACCTACCCTGAAGCAATTAAACAATTACTCGAGGGTAACGATAAATATAGTAAAAATTTTATGCTAAACGTAAGAAGCTATAACAATTCGTTGGCATTTGCGAGTTTCGGTGCAAAATTGGAGTCGCTGAAGGGAGGTCGGGGTCCTTTTGTATTCCGAATATGTGGACAAACATATCATAATACATATGCACTTCATCCAGATGTCAATGAAGCACGTAAGTACGGACAATTGTATATCATTGATAACGAAATTGCTACTAGAGTACGTATGCAGCATCCCGGCAATAACGATTGTTCACCAGAACTACTGAACGAATTGGATGATATTCTACGAAGGATAAATCCATACGCAGAGGCTTTCAAAATGATGTACGAGATGGAAGAAGGAGAACGAAAATTATCGAATACATCAGGTCATCCTGTTCGCGAAGTGAGAATGTGGTTGAAGCGTGGCGATAACGTGGACAAAAATCGTTTCAATTTACCAACATGTAACGAAGTGGCGGTTGTATTTGTCGCGGAAGACGGAGATCCTCCAGTGCAAAGAGACGTATGCGTCTATTCAAAAAGCGAAGGTGCTATAAGCATACCGAGTTTAAGTAAACACGTCGACTCTATGACTTATCCTCTCATGTTTCCTTCCGGTGAAACCGGATGGATGCCACGAATGAAGCAAACAGAAGGGAAACGCGAAGTCACCGCGTTGCAATATTACAGTTATAAGCTAAGCGATAGGGGTGAATTCAATCCATGTCTCAGTATGGGAAGATTGTCTCAACAATACATAGTTGATATGTGGACGAAAGTTGAAAGCAATCGTCTGTATTTCATAAAAAAACAACAAGGGAAGTTGAGGTCGGAAATGTATAAAGGAGTGATCGATTATCTGCATAACAAAGCTGGAAAGGATGATGCAAGGATTGGAAAAATGGTTATATTACCATCGTCGTTCGGCGGAAGTCCGCGAGCCTTGCAGCAAAGCTTTATAGATGCAATGACGATATTGCAAACGTACGGAAAACCAGATTTATTTATAACCATAACCTGTAATCCCAAATGGAAGGAGATTATAGATAATTTGAAGCCTGGTCAAACTGCAACCGATCGACCGGACTTAGTATCGAGGGTATTTCATCAGAAAGTGAAGGAGTTGAAACTGGAATCGATCGACAAGTCGATATTTGGAAAGTGTGCCGCTTACGTTTACGTGGTCGAGTTTCAAAAGCGAGGGTTACCGCATGTTCATATGTTGTTCTGGCTGGAAGAAGATAGCAGAATCCGAGATTCCGATGACGTCGATAAAATTGTTTCCGCAGAGATACCGGATAAAACGAGGTATCCGTTATTATTTGAGATAGTCAAACAATGCATGATTCACGGTCCTTGTGGTCAAGAAAATATGAATTCACCGTGTATGGATAGCGCGACAAATCTTTGCACAAAACGATTTCCAAAAGATTTCGTGTTGCAAACTAATTATCAGTCATCGGGTTATCCATTATATCGTAGACGAGACGCCGGGAACGTATTTGTTTTCAGTTCGAAAAAAGGTGGCGCACGAAGAATTGCTGACAATAGATACGTAATGCCATACAATCCGTATTTATTATTGAAATTCAACTGTCACATTAATGTAGAAGTATGTTCGACGGTACAATGCATTAAGTATTTATTCAAGTACTGCTATAAAGGACATGATTGCGCAATCGTTGAAATAAAGGATGCGCAGGAAGATAAATACAGGGTGATTCAGTTTGACCGGGCCATTTTAGCTGGGTGGACTCCTCGCGAAATTCTAAAACTAAATTTCCTTTACTAAAAATTCGAGGGACTAATAATTTACGAGCTACGGAAGATCTTAGTTGACCAATCACAGAGCCTACAGCTGCTCGAGTTAGTGCCGGGTCAAAAGTATAAAATAAGCAGTGCCCGTAGCGAATCGAATTTCATTAAAATGAAAATAAATTTTTGAAACAGTATACTTAAATTTTTCCGTGCTTCGTGGTTTTCGTCCTCCAGGTCCACTGCTACGCAGTTCTCGTCGTCCAGGTCCACCGCTTTGTAGTTTTGGTCCTCCAGGTCCACCGCTACATAGTTCTCATCGTCTCGGTCGCCCGCTTCGTGATTTTCGTTCTCCAGGTCCACTGCTACGTAGTTTTCGTCGTCCAGGTCCTCCGCTTCGTGATTTTCGTCCTCCAGGTCCTCCGCTTCGTAGTTCTCATCGTCCCGCTTCTCTGCTTCCTGGTTTTCGTCCTCCAGGTCCACCGCTGCGCAGTTCTCGTCGTCCAGGTCTACTGCTTTGTAGTTTTCGTCCTCCAAGTCCACCGCTACGTAGTTTTAGTCGTCCCGGTCGTTCGCTTCGTGATTTCCGTTCTCCAGGTCCACCTCTACGTAGTTTTCGTCGTCCAGGTCCTCCGCTACGTGGATGATGAGAACTACGTAGCGGTGGGCCAGGAGGACAAAAACTACAAAGCAGTAAACCTGGACGACGAGAACTGCGCAGCGGTGGACCTGGAGGACGAAAACCAGGAAGCAGAGAAGCGGGACGATGAGAACTACGAAGCGGAGGACCTGGAGGACGAAAATCACGAAGCGGAGGACCTGGACGACGAAAACTACGTAGCAGTGGACCTGGAGGACGAAAATCACGAAGCGGAGGACCTGGACGACGAAAACTACGTAGCAGTGGACCTGGAGGACGAAAATCACGAAGCGGATGACCGGGACGATGAGAACTACGTAGCGGTGGACCTGGAGGACCAAAACTACAAAGCGGTGGACCTGGACGACGAGAACTGCGTAGCAGTGGACCTGGAGGACGAAAACCACGAAGCACGAAAAATTTTAGTAATGTTTCAAAAATTTATTTTCATTTTGATGAAAATATAATGCTTATTTTATACTTTTGACCCGGCACTAACTCGAGCAGCTGTAGGCTCTGTGATTGGTCAACTAAGATCTTCCGTAGCTCGTAAATTATTAGTCCCTCGAATTTTTAGTAAAGGAAATTTAGTCTTAGAATTTCGCGAGGAGTCCACCCAGCTAAAATGGCCCGGTCAAACTGAATCACCCTGTATATTAAATACGACGAGGTTGACGAATATATTTCTACGCGATATGTTTGTCCACCCGAAGCAATGCATCGTTTATACGAATATCCAATGAATGAACAGTCGCATGCTATATATCGATTAGCGGTTCATATAGAGGACGAACAATTGGTGTATTTTGCAGAGGGTTGCGAGAAAGTGGCTATAGATAGAAATAAGGAATCAACATTGCTCGCATGGTTTAATTTGAATAAAACTGACATTGCAGCACGTAAGTATTTGTACTGCGAGATTCCAAGTCATTACGTATTTAATAAGCAAAATACCGAGTGGACAAATCGAAAAAAATTTGTAAAACCGGTCTTGAGTAGAATGTATTTTGTAAGCCCAAAGGAAACGGGGCGTTATTATTTGAGAATGTTGCTATTACACGTTCGAGGAGCAGAGTCATTTGAAGATATGAGAACTCACGAGGGTGTCATATATCCATCCTTTCTTGAAGCGGCTGTCGCGTGGAAATTAGTCGCTGATGACGAAGAATGGGAAAAATGTCTCATCGAAGGATCCAGTCTCAAATTCCCGAACGAAATGTGTCGATTGTTCGCATACATATGTGTATTTGGTACTCCGATAAATTCCCGAAAATTGTTTGAAAAATACAAACATGAGTTTGTTGATCAAAGTGAATGTAACGAACAAACTGAACAAAAAGCCTTGCAAATAATCAATGAAATATTGACGTTTCATGGATTTACATTGGGAAATTTTAATCTGTCGGACATTATATATGTTTGTACGGATCCGCGTGATACGGTCAATCATGACGATGCTCGCGGAAATACGATTGCGTTGAAAAAGATGGTAACAACATCAGTAAACAGTTTGACACAACATCAACGAATTGTGTTTGATGCAATTATGACTTCGGTCCGTGGTGAATCTTCCGAAAAATGTTTTTATTTGGATGGTCCCGGTGGCAGTGGGAAAAGTTATTCACATAACACTATTATATCTACATTGAATAGCTTAGATATGATTGTGTTGGCGGTGGCATGGACCGGAATTGCAGCAAATTTACTGAAAGGGGGTAGAACTGCACATTCCACATTCAAAATACCGCTTGCTCTGAATGAAGGATCGACGTGTAATATTAAACCAAATTCGAAATATGGATTACATGTCCGAAATGCGAAAGTCATAATTTGGGATGAAATAACAATGGCATCTAAATATGCACTTGACGCTGTTGACAGTGTGTTAAGAGATATATGTCACTGTGACCAACCATTCGGTGGCAAGATAGTTATAGTTTCCGGCGATTTCCGGCAAACCTTGCCTATCGTACGACATGGGAGTCAAACGCAGATTTTAGAAGCGTGCGTGAAAAGAAGCAGCTTATGGAATAGATTCGTATATATGTCATTGAAGGGTAACATTCGTGTTTGTGACGGACAAACGGATTTTAAGCAGTGGCTTCTGAAAGTTGGTGATGGAGTATTTGCTGATTCCTTCGAACGTAATAATGAAGTAGTATCAATTCCTACTGATATTCTTTCGAATGGGAATATTGTGCAAGAAATATTTGGGAAAAGCGTTGATCCAACAGATCCGTCGAATTATGGCAAAGTTATATTGGCTCCGACAAATGTCGACGTTATCGCGCTGAACAATGAAATATTGTCAAAAATAGAAGGTGTCGGTGTAGATTATCTGAGTATAGATTCTGGTGAAGATCAGGATAATACGGACGTTAAAAATATACTTCCGATCGAATTTATGAATTCATTGACGCCAAATGGTCTTCCGCCACATAAATTAACGCTGAAAGTAGGAAGCATTGTTATTCTTTTACGTAACTTAAACTTATCACAAGGATTATGCAATGGTACGAGATTGGTGGTCAAAAAATTATGTCAGTATCTGATTTGTGCTGAAATTATCAGTGGAAATTGGGCCGGAGAATCAGTATTGATGCCACGTATAGATTTATCGCCATCCGAAGAGGAGGTACCGTTTAAGATGATTAGAAGACAGTTTCCCGTTAGATTGGGTTATGCGATGACAATTAACAAGTCACAAGGTCAATCTTTCGATAGCGTTGGTGTATATTTACCAAATCCGGTGTTTAGTCACGGGCAACTTTATGTTGCCTTGTCCAGAGTCAAATCAAAAAACAATTTGAAAGTGTTATTAACAAAGAAATCTGTCACCGTCAACGGTGAAAATTCAAAGCACAAATTGTGTACAAGAAATATTGTATATAAAGAAATTCTAGGTGCATCGTGAATCAATCGATTCATAGTACATAGTTTTGTATTATATCGAATACCATACATCTATATAGTACCGATTTACATAATTCAGAACAATTGTTTTGGAAATTCGATGCATTCGATGCATCACAAATTCATACGAAAATTCAGTTGCTGAAGGGCACGATAGTCTAACGGAAACGATTAGCAGGTGATGCTTTCTGTGAAAATATAGGTGATAAACATGTTAGCTGCTAATGCCTTATCTGGGTATACGCGCTAGAAAAAGTTAGCTGCTAATACCTTATCTGGGTATACGCGCTGGAAAAAAATTAGCTGCTAACGCCTTGTCTGGGTATGGCGCTAGACAAAATTAGCTGCTAATGCCTTATCTGGACATAAGCGCTAAAAAAAAATTAGCCGCTAGTTAAAATTAGCTAACAATTTAGTTGTTATTGTTTTAGATTTTAAGTCATTGACCCAGTACTCACTTACTCATTAGTACAGTTGATTATTTCAAGACTTTAATCGTCTAATAGAATTTTTAAATTTACAGGTTAATCTACGGGGGTGATTTTAAGACTCTGATAAATAATTTTTTTCTGGTTAAATTTGCAACTTGACTGATAATTGTAAAAATAATAATTGTATAAGTGTGTATCAGACATTCTTTCGCAAAATGAAAAATTGGGATAAGCAAACAAGCGTGACGAGTGGAGAACATCGTGAAATCTTCCAGAAAATCATCTGAAATGAAAATGCCTCCGAGCGTTGCGAGCGAGAGACAACAAAAACACCTACGAGCGACGGAATATTATTCATTCCGTTCGAATTTACACGTATGTAGAATATCGCTTATGAGAAGTTGAAGAAGTTTCGATGAACAATGCGATCTGTATCCTACGACAATCACTTTTTCTTCGCTAGACTACATCGAATCTATGTTAAGCCGAATACATAAAGTCTATAATAAACATGAATTATGTCATCTTGGTCATTTGTGAATTTTGCTTATGTCGTCACAAAAACTTAATCGAGGTGTATAAGAAAAATCTGTGTAAAGTTCGAGCGCGCTCGGATGATGTTTACACGTACTGGTACGCGATTAAAATTGTAAATGCAAAATAATTTGGTTGTTTCTTACATATCTCCTTGTAGTTCATTTTCCATCCTGAAAATGCTTTGAACAATTAATTTGTTGCTCGATAATGAAGTGAATACTTTCTACTGAACGTATCAAAGCAGACCGCGTGTTTATGAGCATGTGTCAAGCTCTGTATTGTACTGCTCTCAATCGAATCTTAAGAATCATATTATTCAAAAATGCAAGGCGATTACTACAATAATTTTGTTGAATACCTCAAGTTATAGTGACAAAATTCGGCTTCATATGGATTCATTACGACAAATATGTGTCAAGCAGTGTACTGCTCTCAATAAAATCTATCTCTCAATCGAAAAAGTAAGTTTTAGTTTATATTCAGGTTCTCAAGGGTATATTCGAGAATTTTTATTAGTAATTTTGCATTGGTTTCCTTTAAATTTTTGTAATTTTAAATACTGAATCAATTGGTATATGAATTTATTATTTAAAGAGAATTTAATTATTTAAATAGTTTATTTTAAAATATTGATTTGTGAAATCAATAATATAATTTTTATTGTTATTTTAGATAATTTTTTTGAATATTTGTCAAAATATCTAACACTTATCAGAAGGAATGTTGAGAAATCGGAAATGACTGCATTTTTAAACGAAGTTTGATGAAAAAAAACTATTATAACTTTGTCATTATCTATGGTCATGCCAATTTTCAAAAATTTCAAAGAATCAAAAAAAATAGTAAAAATAGTCGGCCGACGGCGGAATTGGGCTCTGACATTTTCGAATTAAGTCAAGTTTCTTTGAGAATTAAAACAAAAAAAATTGAAGGACTCACACATCCTTAAAAACGCGACTTCGATATAAAGTTGAACAAAACATCATTAAAACTATACCAAAGAATTTTTTCCAATATTTTTCAAAAAACTACGTTCAAACACGAATAAGTTAAAAAAAAAATCCAGATCGATCAATTTTACAAAAAGTTATGGACAATTGAAAAAAAAAAATCGTAGAAATTTTGAAAAATCGATATCTTACAAACTATCTGTCACAAAAAAAATCGAAAAAAAAACAGAGAAGTGTTTTAAAATACGTACCTAAACATATTTCAATTTCGACGAAATAGCAGATGCAAACTTATTTGATAGGTAATTTTTGCATGAAATGCCCCATATATATATATATATATATATATATATATATATATATATATATATATATACATACACATATATACATACACATATATACATACACATATATACATACACATATATACATACACACATATATATATACACATATATATATACACATATATATATACATATATATATATATATATATATATATATATATATATATATATATATATATATATATATATATATATATATATATATATATATATATATATATATATATATATATATATATATATATATATATATATATATATATATATATATATATATATATATATATATATACATACATATATATACATATATATACATATATATATATATATATATATATATATATATATATATATATATATATATATGTATATATATATATATATATATATATGTATATATATATATATATATATATACATATATATATATATAAATATGTTATTCATATACATTGAGACCAGAGAGTATAGAAATTGTCTGATATATTGACTATTTCGGGGACACCTGGATACTTTGAGGACTGTCCCCAAACAATTTTCTCATCTAATGCATATTTCGAGGACATCGACCTGTTGATACGATGTTGGGGCCCCCGAAAATTTGGCATATACCAACCCAACCCAACCCAACAACGTGCTAGTACGCACCCGGGTGCTACGACAAACGGAGTATGGGCAGGATAGTAACTAGGCGCCCAAAAAGTCAGTGGTTCCAATCTATATGGTTGACACATTTATATATATATATATATATATATATATATATATATATATATATATATATATATATATATATATATATATATATATATATATATATATATATACATATATATACATATATATATATACAATATATATATACATATACATATATATATATATATATATATATATTGTAACGTGGCAAACGTTATGACCTCCTCCTAACCAGACTGGTGTACGTTCCCAGTCCCGCGAGAGTTCAGAGTACCGATTCCGCTATTCAAATTCTCACCGCCCTCGTCCCCAGGCGCCATCTTGGTTACCTGGCGCGGCGCTCCGCTCACCGGTAGCGTGCAGCGCCCACGAGGCGGGTGGCCAAAGTGAGAATCAGGATAGCGGAAAAAGAATTGTCATCCATATTTTCGCGAAGCGTAGAGCAACACGTGTGAGAAGTGCGGCGAGCGATTTTGGTTTTTTTGTGAGAAATAGTGAGAGTGAGTGAGAGTTTATTGTGCCATATTTCGACCCCTGCTTTTCCCTGGATTTGGTTTGGCTTTTGATTGTGGACGACTACCTTGACTTTGGAAATTACGACGACCCGGCTATTCTCTGGACACGAGGTTTCACGGACGAACACCGACGCACCAGGTTACGCGTCGCCGGATACAAGGTAGGATCGTTCTGGTCACCCCCGTTAGTAATTTAGTCCCGTAATTTTACCCCTAAACCACCCCCCGAGTCTCGAGAGTGTCCCTGAGAGTCCCTATACCCGTGCGAGAGAGCCCCTGTCCGTTAGAGTCCCGATTCAAAAGTTCCGTGTACCACGTGGTTCGTCGTGCTGCGAGTTAGGGCGCCAGTCGCGTTGTCGCTGCGCGCCTAACGTCTAGGTAGTCGCGACCGCCATCTTGCATCGAGTCTTCTGCTGTCACGCGACGCAGAGTGCTGCAGCGAGGCAGAGACTCGTCGCTTCCCCGAGTCCCGAGGAGTACCGTCCCCCCCCCCCTTCCCCGCCGGAGCTGTTCCGCAGCCGAGCTGTCGTCGCGCGAGCGACGTCTACTCTGTGTGCGTGAGCGAGCCACAGTACCGTCTTCCCCAGTAGTGCGAGAGAGAGAGAGCGAAGACTGACAGCTGAGCTGCACAGCCACAGCCGCGTATCGTATTGTATTAAGTATTAAAGCGTAGAGTCATTTATTTATTTTATTGTTACTTAGTATTTAATAGTAGAGTAGAGTCACGCGTCACTATTGTAATTTTATATTCTATACGCCAGGTAGCGGGCGGTAATTCGCGACCTTTTTCTTTTTTTTCTTTTCTTAATAAACAATTTCCCTAAACTTAAAATTCCATTGGTGTCTTTATTCTTCGCCCCCACCACATCCCTCTACTATAGTATCGGCGAGCCGGTGCCGAGAGCGTGAGAGCGAGAGAGAGGACTCCTGCCCCGGAGTCTGGCGCCCAGCAACATCCCCTTACCATCGTTGGAGCCAGGTTTGTGTGCGGATTAATTTTCCGGGGTCACCCGAGCTTCGGAAATTGCCGTTACAAAAGTGGCGCCCAACGTGGGGCCCGAATAAAGACACTTCGGGTAGGCCGAATTCTCCCCTGTTCCCTGTGCTACCGCGGTATTGTGTTTTTGCGTTTTGAATTTTTTTTTTTCTGCGAGCTTTAGAGTTTTTTTTTTGTGTTTCCGTTCATTGCGAGTGGACGGTAGTGCTGTAGCTGTTCCCCGCCTTCGTCAAGCTGTCGCTCTTACGCCGTTCAGTAGCGTCTGAGTCCCGCGGTTCGCCCCTACCGCAAAGCGAGATGGGGAACGTGCACCCCGCGGAAATGAGGGAGGCGTACCCTCGGATCGGGGTAGACCCCGATGACACCGACGCGGTGATCTCGTGGGTGTGCGGCCTCTCGGAGGGAGGCCTTATCACCCTCCTCACGCGGTTCCACCTCCAGACGCAGGGAACGTCGAACGAGCGTAGGTGGCGCCTCTTGCGGTACCACCAGCTCAGCCGAGACTGCGACGTGACGTGGATCGCCGAGGAGGATGAGCTACCGGCGCGCGAGTCCCGTATCCTGGAGCGCGCTCCAACCCGCCCGAGATGTCCTCCCCCTCCCCCCCCGAGCACCCCCTACCTGAATATTCCGAATGTAGTTTCGCCGTCAGCCCCCTCGCCCCCTTGTTCTACCCCGTCCCCGCAAGTGAGTCCCGGAGCCGGTTTCGAGGCGTACGTCAGTACCCCCCATGGCCCGTCCGCTGCACCGCCGCCGCGGTACCTGTCAACGGGACGACGACTGACGCCGACACGCTCGCGAGTGCAGTTCCAAGAGGAACTGCATCGGGAACCGGTCACCCCATATAACCCCGCGTACCCGTGTGCCGCCCCCACCGTACCCCCTACCCCGCGATACCCGGAGAGTTATGCCGTGGGTCGCGTGAGACCGTACTCCGGCTACCCCCCGGCGACCCCAGGTGATCCCCCGTACCCGCGAGTTCCCGAGGTAGCTCCGTGTAGCGACGCGTTCGCGTCGATACCCCCTACGCCTTGGAGCCGCCGGGTCACCCGGCATCCGGACTGGGAGATCCCTCCCCTCCCGTTGATGGCCGAGGAGACCCCCTACCCACCGTACAACCCCCCAGTACCGCCCCCTCGACCCCCACCCGTGAGTGTGCGTCCCTATGACCACCCCGAGTCCCTCTACCCCCGTTATCCCCACGAGCGCCCCCGGGACGTGCAAAGTACCGTCTTGCGATGGAAGCTCGCGTTCGCAGGCAAGGGTGACACGAGCCCCGAAGAGTTCCTCCGTCGGGTGGAGGAATGCCGGATCGGAAGCCACCTGAGCGAGCGTGACGTCCTCGAAGCCCTCCCCTTCCTCCTGTCTGGTATCGCCCTGCAATGGTACCGGCTACACCATGCGCGATGGTTCTCCTGGTCCGACTTCGCGGACGCCTTTCGTACCCGCTTCGGTGGGATGAACTACGAAATGCGCGTCCGGGAGGAGGCACGGCGACGTACCCAGGGTCCCAACGAACCCATCGCCGACTACCTGGTCTGTTTGAGGATGATTCTCAACAGCCTTCCCCAGCCGTGGCCGTTGCGAGAGCAACTGGACCTGGCCTATGCCAATCTTCACCCCCAGTACCGCTACGCGATCTCCCGCACCGAGGTTGACTCTTTCGAGGCCCTTGAGTACGCGGGGAGACGCGTAGAAGCAGCACGGGCTCTTGACCGTTGCTACGTGCCGCCTCCTGCCCCTGAGAGCGCCCTGATGCCTGAGTTCGCGTGCCCGAGCTCCGCGGCGACGCCTGCGCTGGCACCGGCCGGCCAGGCGAGTCAGTCTGGGAATGCTGCGCCGACTGCGGCCCTAGGCAAGGCACCCGCGAGGCCCCGGACCCGCAACCGCACGGGAAAGAAAGCGGAGAGCTCCCCAGCTCCTGCTTCGGCCCCTGCGCCTCCCCAGAATCCCCCAGCGCTCATGTCCCTTGCCCTCCCCACCCCTTCAGTGCCGCCTGCAGCGCCGGCCCAACCAGCTGCGAGTCAACCGGCCGCGCCTGCACCACGCACCGCAGCCTCCGGGTACCCGCCTGGTTGTTTCCGGTGCTTCAACCCCGGTCACTTCGTGCGAGAGTGCCCCCACCCTCCGTCCTACATCGCGTGCTCCAAGTGCCGTACTCCTGGAGTGACCGACGTGACGTGTAGCCGCTGCGCGGCTCCGGCGTCGGGAAACGCGAGCGGGAATCAGTAGGTCGGGTCCCTACTTATTCCGCCGTGGTGAGAGGCCCCCCCTTCCCCCCCCAGAGCGTATCCGCGAACGAGGATCAGTTCCGAGAGAGCCCGCGAGATCCCCGATACTACCTCACTATCCGTATCGCCGGGAAACGCGTCAGCGCCCTCTTCGACCCCGGGTCTAGCCGAACGTACCTCGGCGGACCCGCCCTCGCCGAGTTCCGCGAGCTCATCCCCCGCCTCACCCCCCTGGCCCAGAACAACATAGTCTACCCCAACGGTGCCGTGGACTCCGTGATCGGCGAGATGGAGATGCCCGTGTGCATCGGCAGTCGAACCTGCCCCGTCGTCGTCCGGGTCGCGCCCTCCTTCCAGTATCAGTGCATCCTCGGCATGGATGCACTCACGGCCTTCGGATTCCGCGTCGACTTCGGCCGGAACACGTGGCAGATACGGAATAGTCCCGAGTCCCGCTCGAGTCTCGCGAGAAACCCCACCCCACCCCGAGAGAGCGAGAGTCAGGTCCCGTCCCTCACCTCCGAGCGAAAAAGGGTACCCCCTACCCTCAACCCAACCCCCGAGCGAGTGAGTGAAGTCCCGATTCCCCCAACCCCAGAGAGAGAGAGTGAAGTCCCGATCCCCACACCCGAGCGAGAGAGAGAGATCCCTACCCCTACCCCCGAGAGAGAGAGAGAGGTCCCGAGTTCCGCGTTCCCCGAGGCAGCGTGCGCCGGGCTTTCCGAGCTCTCCAGCTCCGAGAAGGACCGTCTCGACGCGCTGCTGACCCAGATAGTACCGCCCCCAAACCCCCACCCCGGCACCACCGACCTAGCTACCCACAGTATCGATGTCCAAGGCCACCCTCCGATTAAGCAGAGGTATTACCAGGTGTCCCCGAAGGTACGTGAGTACATGTACGCGGAGGTGGACGCCATGCTGGCCGGCGACATTATCGAGCCCTCCCGTAGCGAATGGTCGAACCCGATCGTGATGATCCGAAAGCCCTCCGGAAAGTACCGTTTTTGCCTTGACTTCCGCAAGGTCAACCAGGTCGCGAAGAAGGATGCTTACCCCCTTCCCCACATGTCGAGCATCCTTGACAAACTTCGCGAGGCGAAGTACATCACGACCCTCGACCTGAGTCAAGCGTACTTCCAAGTCCCGTTAGAGAGAGAGAGCCGTGAAATTACCGCATTCACAGTCCCGGGTCGCGGTCTTTTCCACTTTAAACGCATGCCCTATGGTCTGTCAGGTGCCCCAGCCACCTTCCAACGCCTGATGGATCGCTTGATCGGTCCCGAGATGGAGCCCCATGTCTTTGTGTATCTCGATGACGTAATCATCGTGAACCAGACGTTCGAGGACCACCTTCAGTGGCTCGACAAAGTCCTCCGGAAGATCACGGCCGCGGGACTCACCATCAATCCTGATAAGTGTGAGTTCTGCAGGTCCGAGGTCAAGTACCTAGGGTTCCGCGTTAACCAAGATGGCTTGCAGGCCGACCCCGAAAAGGTGGAGGCCATAGTTCAGTACCCTGTGCCGCGTACCGTGAAACAAGTCCGCCGCTTCCTCGGCATGGCTTCCTGGTACCGCCGCTTCATTGACGATTTCGCCACTAAGGCGGAGCCCCTGAATCGTCTCTTGAAGAAGAGCCGCCGGTGGGAGTGGGAAGTAGAGCAGCAGCAAGCCTTCGAAGCCCTCCAATCCGCCCTAGTCTCCCCACCCACCCTAGCATGTCCCGATTTCACCCTTCCCTTCACCCTGCAGACCGACGCGAGCGACTTTGGCATTGGTGCGGTCCTCACGCAAAACGTCGAGGACGTAGAGCACGTGATCGCCTACGCCAGCCGGTCGCTAACGGAAGCTGAGCGGAAGTACACCGTGACCGAACGGGAGTGCCTCGCGGTGCTTTGGTCCGTCCGCAAGTTCCGTCCCTACCTCGAGGGTTACCATTTTACGGTGATCACTGATCACAGTAGCCTCCGGTGGCTACACAACCTCCATAATCCCACGGGTCGCCTCGCTAGGTGGGCGCTGGAGCTGCTCGAGTACGATTTTGAAATCGTGCATCGTAAAGGAGCACTGCACCACGTCCCCGACGCGTTGTCCCGTATCCCCGAACCTACCCCCAACCCCGTAGCTACCGTCGAGGAAATCCTCGATCCCTGGTACCGTCGCCGAATCGAAGCCGTCCGAACCATGCCGGTCCAGTACCCCAACTGGAAGGTGGAGGAAGGTAGACTGTACCGTCACCGTGTCGACCCCTTAGCCGATCCCCTGCTCCCCGACCTGGACCCTTGGAAACTAGTCCTCCCAGCAGAGAAGCGTCCCGAAGCCCTCACCGAAGCCCACGCCATCGCCACCTCTGGCCATCTTGGAGTCGAGAAGACGTACGCCCGCGTCGCCCTCCTCTATTATTGGCCAGGCATGTACCGAGACGTAGCCCAATACATCCGCACCTGCGAAGAGTGCCAACGGTGTAAGGTTGACCAGACCGGACCCCCGGGTCTGATGGGTCGCCGGGTCGCCGAAGGCCCCTTCACTGCAGTCGCTGCAGATATCATGGGCCCCTTCCCGCCGAGTCGACAGGGGTTCGCCTACGTCTTGGTCATCCAAGACTTGTTCACCAAGTGGGTGGAGTGCGTACCCCTGCGCAAGGCCAACGGTCCCGCGATCCTCAAAGCCCTGGAAGAACTCGTCTTCTATCGCTGGGGAGTCCCGGAAGTCCTGCTGACGGACAATGGCACAGAGTTCGCCAACAAAGTCCTCGCGGCGGCGTGTACCGACCTCGGCATCCACCACACCACCATCCCTCCCTACCATGCCCAAGCCAATCCCGTCGAGCGAGTGAACCGGGTCATCAAGACGATGATCACGACGTTCCTCGAGGGCGACCATCGCGAGTGGGATCGCCACCTCCCAGAGTTCCGCTTCGCGATCAACACGGCCGTCCATAGCTCGACCAAAGTCACGCCCGCCTTCCTCAACTTCGGGAGAGAGCTCCGACCGCCGATGACGGTGCGTCGGGAGCAGGAAGGCCCCCCTGTCCTCACCTTGCAGTCCCCCGACGAGTGGGAGAACCGCGTACGGAGGCTGGACGCGTTGAGAGACCTGGTCGCTCAAAACCTGGAGGATGCTACCGAGCGTCAGGCGCGGTACTACAACCGTGGACGCCGGGAGGTGACGTTCCAGCCGGGTGACCTGGTCCTTCGCCGACAGCGTATCCTCTCGTCCGCAGCCAACTACATAGCCTCGAAGCTCTCGGCCAAGTTCAGCGGTCCGTTTGTGATCAAACGCCGACGCAGCCCGACGGTCTACAGCCTGACGGACCCGGCAGGGAACCCCGCGGGTAAGGTCCACGTCAAGGACCTCAAGCCGTACCGACCCGCGACCCTGGACCTAGCGAATCCCGCCGACGACTCGAGACTCGTGAGAGACCCTAGTTCCGCCCCCTCTGACCCGCCACACCCCCCAGTTTCGCCACCCACACTAATTTGTAATCCTCCACAGGGACGAGATGAGGAAGCACCAGCCCCCGGGACGCCGGACGGCGAGCCAACGGACGCGGGCCTACTCTCCGGAGTTAATCCACGGCCGCGTTCCGACGGCCACGACGGACCGGCACGACGGGAGCCTGCGACTCCGGAGGTCCCCGCCACCAACCTCGTGGGAGGAGGAAGTGGACCTGGTCTCGCGCCTCCTCGAGGAGACGATCCCCGGACCGGAGCCTACTCCGACCCCAGCGACGACCCCAGCCCCAGAGCCGACCACGGAGCCGATGGAGCTGGAATACCTGGAGCTGGAGCTCCAGCCCCAGGACCTGGACCTGTCCGGCGACCCCGTGGCCGACCCCCTGGCGCTCGAGGGACCCGAGGCCGTAACGACCTCGGAGCTCCCCAGCGCCAGCCTCCCTCCAGTACCGCGCCACTCCCCAGTTCAGCCCCCAGCCCCGACGAACCCCAACCCTCCACCAGTACCGGGATCGTCAGCGGTCCCCACCCCTACTACCTCCGCCCCCGCGCCCCCTAAGGCCAGACGTAGGCGCAACCGGCCCCGCCGGAAGCGCCGTACGACCCGGCCCTTGTCCCCTTCCCTGGCTGGCTCCGTGGCGTCCCTCCCGGGACCCCCCACGGTGCAGCCAGGACCCTCCAGGGAGTTCGCGCTGGAACAGCCGTTCCAGCCGGCTTCCACCACCCCCCGTAGCGCCCCCGGACCCCATCGCCCGCCACCTCGGCTGGTCGGGCTGATGGACCGGCCTTACACACGCCCCACCTCCGTCCCCACACCCCCAGTTCCGGCCCCCGCAGCCCTAGACACCACCCCCGCCCCAAACCCACCCCCTGCCAACAGCACCTTGTGCTGGGCCTGTGACCAGCCCGGTCACAGGTACCCCAGGTGCCGCCAGCCCCGCTTCCTACACTGTTTCGTGTGTGGGTGGCGCGGGTACACTGCCCGTACCTGCCCCACACATAGGTCAGTGTGGGAGCAAACCTATGTGGCCCACCAGCTGGCTCGTCAGGGTGCAGCTCCAGGGGTTGCCGCAAGGCCGGCCCCTGTGATCCCGGCCCTGATGGACCTAGCGCCGGTCCCAACCCCAGCCCCTCAAGCCGTCGACCCTGCGCTAGTCGCAGCGGTCGTCGAAGTACTCCGCCGTCTGCGTTGAGGAATTCCCCCCCCCCCCCCCCAGACAGTTTCGTAGCCCAGTCCCGGTCCTTCCAAAAAACCCTGCTACCCTGCAAACTCCTCCCAGTCTCGACCCCGGGGGCAATGGCCACCGACCGAGTCTGGTCGAGTCGGAGGTTGCGGAAGCGTTCGAGTCACCCCGTACGTTCCGTTTGGCGGAGGGGTGTTGTAACGTGGCAAACGTTATGACCTCCTCCTAACCAGACTGGTGTACGTTCCCAGTCCCGCGAGAGTTCAGAGTACCGATTCCGCTATTCAAATTCTCACCGCCCTCGTCCCCAGGCGCCATCTTGGTTACCTGGCGCGGCGCTCCGCTCACCGGTAGCGTGCAGCGCCCACGAGGCGGGTGGCCAAAGTGAGAATCAGGATAGCGGAAAAAGAATTGTCATCCATATTTTCGCGAAGCGTAGAGCAACACGTGTGAGAAGTGCGGCGAGCGATTTTGGTTTTTTTGTGAGAAATAGTGAGAGTGAGTGAGAGTTTATTGTGCCATATTTCGACCCCTGCTTTTCCCTGGATTTGGTTTGGCTTTTGATTGTGGACGACTACCTTGACTTTGGAAATTACGACGACCCGGCTATTCTCTGGACACGAGGTTTCACGGACGAACACCGACGCACCAGGTTACGCGTCGCCGGATACAAGGTAGGATCGTTCTGGTCACCCCCGTTAGTAATTTAGTCCCGTAATTTTACCCCTAAACCACCCCCCGAGTCTCGAGAGTGTCCCTGAGAGTCCCTATACCCGTGCGAGAGAGCCCCTGTCCGTTAGAGTCCCGATTCAAAAGTTCCGTGTACCACGTGGTTCGTCGTGCTGCGAGTAAGGGCGCCAGTCGCGTTGTCGCTGCGCGCCTAACGTCTAGGTAGTCGCGACCGCCATCTTGCATCGAGTCTTCTGCTGTCACGCGACGCAGAGTGCTGCAGCGAGGCAGAGACTCGTCGCTTCCCCGAGTCCCGAGGAGTACCGTCCCCCACCCCCTTCCCCGCCACAGCTGTTCCGCAGCCGAGCTGTCGTCGCGCGAGCGACGTCTACTCTGTGTGCGTGAGCGAGCCACAGTACCGTCTTCCCCAGTAGTGCGAGAGAGAGAGAGCGAAGACTGACAGCTGAGCTGCACAGCCACAGCCGCGTATCGTATTGTATTAAGTATTAAAGCGTAGAGTCATTTATTTATTTTATTGTTACTTAGTATTTAATAGTAGAGTAGAGTCACGCGTCACTATTGTAATTTTATATTCTATACGCCAGGTAGCGGGCGGTAATTCGCGACCTTTTTCTTTTTTTTCTTTTCTTAATAAACAATTTCCCTAAACTTAAAATTCCATTGGTGTCTTTATTCTTCGCCCCCACCACATCCCTCTACTATAGTATCGGCGAGCCGGTGCCGAGAGCGTGAGAGCGAGAGAGAGGACTCCTGCCCCGGAGTCTGGCGCCCAGCAACATCCCCTTACCATCGTTGGAGCCAGGTTTGTGTGCGGATTAATTTTCCGGGGTCACCCGAGCTTCGGAAATTGCCGTTACAATATATATATATACACATATATATATATATACATATATACATACATATATACATATATATATATATATACATACATATATATATATATATATATATATATATATATATATATATATATATATATATATATATATATATATATATATATATATATATATATATGTGTATATATATATTTACACAAATATATACACATATATATATATACATATATATAAATATGTTATTCATATACATTGAGACCAGAGAGTATAGAAATTGTCTGATATATTGACTATTTCGGGGACACCTGGATACTTTGAGGACTGTCCCCAAACAATTTTCTCATCTAATGCATATTTCGAGGACATCGACCTGTTGATACGATGTTGGGGCCCCCGAAAATTTGGCATATACCAACCTAACCCAACCCAACAACGTGCTACCACGCACCCGGGTGCTACGACAAACGGAGTATGGGCAGGATAGTAACTAGGCGCCCAAAAAGTCAGTGGTTCCAATCTATATGGTTGACACATTTATATATATATGAGTATATCCATTACATTTCGAATGATATCTCGGGAGGGGTCAATCGATTTTTCTCAAACTTCGGAATCTTGAAGTACCCTAAAAAGTATCCCCACAAACCAAATTTGAGCCCTCTAGGTGTCATAGGTCAGGAGAAATCATTTTTTAAGCGTCTGAAAAACACCACTTTTGACCTATTTTAAAAAATTCAGTTCTCAAAAACTAAAAGCTCGAATCGAATTATTTGCATACGGTTTTATTCATTATACCTCTCAGTATGTAGAAAATAATATTTCAAACTCCTAGACCATTCGACCTTTTTTTATAACAAAGTTAAATAGAGGCAAAATTTCAGTACAAGGACCATTTTCAAATGGCCACCAAAAATTCAATTCTTAACCGATTTACTTCTACAATATCTCATTATTTTCTTCAATCTATGCTTTCTAAGTGGGTAAGTTTATAAAAATTATTTGCGTGCAGATATCGGCAATATTCGCTCTCAAAGTTGTTGATTTTTCAAAAATCGTTAACTTTGACCTCCCAGTACGCATTTCTACCAACTCCAAATTGCATAAAAATTTAGGGGAACGTAGTGTTCTATGTCTCGAATAATCCCTCAGAGGGATTTTCTTGGCCCGAACTTCTGTGATTTTCTACAGATTTTTAAACTTTGGTAAAATCGATAAAAATTTGGATCCTCAAATTCAATCATGAAGCTGCTTATTCCCTTTTTTTATTGCTCACTTTGCTTTTACTTTTGTATTTGGATAATACGACATAGAAATTTTGTAAATATAACGTAGGATACTCAAAAAAAAAATTTATGACTATAATTTTTCATTTTATACTACGTATACTTGAGTTGAATTTTTCGTTTCGAATCATTTGTTTCGATCTATTCGTTATGATATTTTTAATCATTAGTTATAACTAATAATTATCAGTGATAATATGATAAATCTCTCTCATGAAGTAACCAACGATAGAACCAGCCATTTATTAACCTATCGAAAATTATTTAAAATACACAATCTATCACTACAGCCATCTAGCTGACAGTAGTCTAAATAAGAGTAGTCAAAGCTGTATTACCCACAAATATCAGTATCCAATGTGTCACATGTTTACTAATTTTCATAACCTCAACTTTGATTCAATTCAATTTTATTTCAATAACCAGTAGAATCAAAATAAATAATAAATTAACATTACTACATCAAAAATATACAAGTGAAGATTCAAGGGAAATGGAAGTTTGTGACATAGGAAGATTTACGAATACTGAGTGTCACTTGGATACTTACTCCAATTCAAAAACCTTGCATGATATTCAGCAGTTTCCAAATGGAGATCGTTTACTTTTAAAGTTTCGGCTAAACAATGCCAATAATATTTCACAAATTTGTGATCACCATAAGTATCGATATTTAAATTATTATAGCGAGCAGTTTCGTAAATGTTGTGATCCATTCCAACTTCACAAAAAAATTATACGCAAAGATTTAAGAATTCTGAGTTTGGAGCTTTGTATGACTGCTTTAACTGATCTTTCATTGAAGCTTATGCCAGGTGATAAGATATGCAAACGGTGTGACAGTAATTTGCGTCAGAAAATCGCATCACAGGAACAAAATACTAGCAGTACATCTCAGGAAAACGATGAGCAATGTAATTTGATTGAAAAAAGTAATACTGTAGACAATAGCGGAGGATTAAGACGATCTGCCAGAGTTCTGGAGCAGAAAATCATTGCAAGCCAGGAAATCATTGATTGTTCTAAATGTACTGATTCTACTAATTCAATGTATTTACCTTCAAGTGGCTCTGAATTCACGACTGCAAGTCAAGATAAAGCAGCGATTAATAACATTTTGACAACTCTAGATTTACCGATGTACAAGCAGCAAGCATTTTATAAAACTAGGTCTCAAGTTCAAGCCGAAAATTTAGTTCAGCAGGTATCTGATAAATTTGCTGAAAAATTATCTAAAGCAGCTGACTTAAAAGTAACAATACCTGATTCTGTAACTACAAATTTCTATCAAGATAGTTTTGCTTTAAGAGGAATGATTATAAATTTGAAACACTTATTTGACAATGCCGAAACTATTTCGAAGAAATTTGAGTACTTATCTTTGTTACCAAAAGATTGGACTCTATCAAAAGTTTTAGAGTATTTCAACTGCACCAATTATATGTGGCTAAAACTTAATAAATTTAAACAAATGGATGGTAAGTTTTTAAGAATTAAAGATTATTTTCTAATCTTTTGTAATTTGCTTAAGTTAACTGTAAATTTTTTTTCAAGGATATCCGGAAAATATAAAAACCCATGAACGAAAGAAAACTTTAAAATTTGGTCTGGAAATACAAGGAAAAATAATAGATTTCTACAGAAGTGATGAAAATTCTTCTAATTGTCCTGGAAAAAAAGATTATGTCACTGATAAAGATGAACAAGGAAAGAAAATTTTCATTCAGAAAAAATTGTTACTTTATACGCTCCATGATCTGTATCTTAAATTTATTGACGAAAATTCAGGTACTTTCGAAAAATTGCCAAAGTTTTCTTACTTTGCTTCTTTGAAACCACTCGAAATCGTTCATGCGGGAGATCCTGGAAGCCACAATATTTGTGTCTGTGCGCAACATGAAAATGTTAAGCTGAAGCTTCATGCCCTAACTCGAAAAATAAAGTACCGAGACTTATTACAAAGTGCCGTTTGCAACATCGACGATGAAAATTGTATGCTCCATAAATGTGATAATTGTCCGAAAACAGTGGGGATAGAGGAACTCATCGAAAAAAATAATATAAAATATGAAAAAGAAAGTGTCAACTACAAGAGTTGGGTTGATGAAGGAAGTCGAGCATCTTTAAAAACTATTACAGAAAAGACTGATGATTTTAAATCATCATTATATAATGACATTTGGGATTTAACACAACATCATTACATAGCAGATGCTCAAAAACGTTATCTAAGTCACTGCAAGGCTAATTTGGAATCAGATACTTGCATTATTATGATGGATTTTTCCGAAAATTACTCCTTTGTTATTCAGAATTCCGTTCAAGCCTTTTATTACAACAATTCTCAAGCAACTATTCATCCTTTCGCTATATATTATAAGAATAAAGAAAATGAACTATCGAATATCAACTTTTGCATAATAAGTGATACTACTGAACATTATGCATCCACAATACATGCTTTCATAGATAAACTGATGTCAACGATAAAAGAAAAATTAGCCTGGATAAAAAAAATCATATACTTTTCAGATGGAGCGCCAAGTCAATACAAAAACAAGTAATGAAATAATTAAAACTATAAGCCGCATGATTTGGAAAACGTGTTTCTTATTTAATTCTTTTTAACGAACAAAATTTATCAGATTTTCCAGTACTAATTTATTTAGAAAAAATTATTTTAATTTTAGATTTGATTAGAAACATTTATTTTAATTTAGTTATATTATATTTATTGAAATTAAAATTTTTCAACTAGCGATCGATTGTTAAGGAGAAAAGATAATCAATGAAACTGATTTATATTTAAAATTTCTATTGAATATTAGTCAAAATGTTTTTATGACTAGGTGCTTATGTTTTACACTATCACTCTATACTATTATGTATTAATTGGATTCCATACTTTATTCTAGAAATCATTTAGCGAATATGTACTGTCATGAAGAAGATTTCAACTTTAAAGTAACTTCATACAATTTTTTCGCGACAAGTCACGGAAAATCGCTTTGTGATGCAATTGGTGGAATTATTAAAAGATTAGTTATGCGATATTGTCTACGAGCCCCACCAGAAAAGCAAATT
>OX451209.1:8500484-8722433 GCA_949628255.1 Macrophya alboannulata
CTGCCTGGGATGCGGATTATAACTTTAAAATATTTTTCTATTATTACTCTTAGGTCAAAAAAAACAATACTATGAATATATATGGGGCATTCCACGTCAACTCGACCTGGTTTTTACCCTTGACCTCTCGGATTGAGCCCGCGATTTTTTGTATGATTGTTCTAACTTTGAAAGGCACTCAGTTTTTTTTTTAGACTTTTTCAAATTGATTTGAATTTTCCACAATTTTTGAAATCGACCATATTGATCGACACAATTTAAAAATCTGAAAAAATTCTGAAAAATCGTGTGTCAGGTATCAAAATTTTTAAGCTTAGAGCCGAAGTGGGGAGATTTTTCCTTCCTACCGTTTTCAAGCTTTTTCCAACAAAAAAACCATAAAAAATTAGAAACGGGAGTTATTTTACTATGGATGGTCGCTGAAACATTTTCATATGTTACACCGGATTTTTTTTAATTTTTTCAGATTTTTCCGCAAATTTTTTTTTTTTTTATTTTTCCGAAAAAATCTCTTGGGAAAAATCTGGAAAAATTTCCAAGAATCCCGTGTAACATATGAAAATGTTTCAGCGACCATCCATAGTAAAATAACTCCCGCTTCTAATTTTTTTATTGTTTGTTTTTCGGAAAAAGCTTGAAAACAATAAGAAGGAAAAATCTCCCCACTCCGGCTTTAAGCTTCAAAATTTTGATATCTGACACACGATTTTTCAGAATTTTTTCAGATTTTTAAAATGTGTCGATCAATATGGTCGTTTTTAAAAATTGTAGAAAATTCAAATCGATTTGAAAAAATCTGAAATAAAAACTAAGTGCCTTTCAAAGTGAGAACAATCATACAAAAAATCGCGGGCCCAATCCGAGAGGTCAAGGCTAAAAACCAGGTCGAGTTGACGTGGAATGCCCCATATACTTAACTAGTGAGTGCTGTGGTAACTATGAACCACAATTTTCAGTTCGTTGTGAATATTATTATTTTTATACTGATACCTGCGATATGATTTTAGCTTTAGAATATTGTTCTATTACTACGCTTAGGTTAAGCAACGATACTATGCATATGATACTCGACTAGTTAGTGATGTGGCACAAACTACGAACCACAATTTTCAGTTCGTTATGAATATTATTATTTTTCTACCGATACCTGCGATATGACTATGACCGAAATATTGTTCTACCACTACTTTCAAGATATTATAAATGTGATACTTACTTAATAAGTGTTATGGCACAAACGAAGAAAGCAGGGTTACTCTGTGTTATTAATATTGTACTTTGCTAATCACGAAAAACCACGACGTCGACTTGTTCGATATGAACATTATTAGTTTTGTACAGATACGTGCGATTGATTATAAGTTTAAAATGTTGTTCTGTTATTACTTTTGAGTTGTACAACGATAATATGAATGTAATACTTACCTAGAAAAAGTGCTGTGGCACAAACTACGAACCACAATTTTAAGTTGTTCGAGATGAATATCATTATTTTTCTACTGATACCTGCAACATGCGGATTATAACTCCAAAATATTGTTCTATTATTACTCTTTAAGTCAAAAAAACAATACTATGAATGTGATACTTAACTAGTGAGTGCTGTGGTAACTATGAACCACAATTTTCAGATCGTTATGAATATTATTATTTTTCTACTGATACCTGCGATATGACTATGACCGAAATATTGTTCTACCACTACTTTCAAGATATTATAAATGTGATACTTACTTAATAAGTGTTATGGCACAAACGAAGAAAGCAGGGTTACTCTGTGTTATTAATATTGTACTTTGCTAATCACGAAAAACCACGACGTCGACTTGTTCGATATGAACATTATTAGTTTTGTACAGATACGTGCGATTGATTATAAGTTTAAAATGTTGTTCTGTTATTACTTTTGAGTTGTACAACGATAATATGAATGTAATACTTACCTAGAAAAAGTGCTGTGGCACAAACTACGAACCACAATTTTAAGTTGTTCGAGATGAATATCATTATTTTTCTACTGATACCTGCAACATGCGGATTATAACTCCAAAATATTGTTCTATTATTACTCTTTAAGTCAAAAAAACAATACTATGAATGTGATACTTAACTAGTGAGTGCTGTGGTAACTATGAACCACAATTTTCAGATCGTTATGAATATTATTATTTTTCTACTGATACTTGCGACATGATTTTAAGTTTGGAATATTTTTGTATTATTACTTTTAAGTTATACACTAATACTATAAGTGTAATATATACTTACCTAAATGTTATGGCGCGAATGAGGAAACCTGAACTTTATATTGTTACAACTATTGATGATTCACTTTGCTGTAAACACAAATCACCGAAGAATATTTGTGATCTGCACGAGATTATTGAATAAATTTATCGTCTTCACATTTATCCCATTGATTGATGTTGGTTGGGTTGGCGCATAAGTTCGTTTGGCTTCTTTTCAAAAATTCGAGTACAAAACACCGAATGAATTTATTCGCTGATTCGGCGAGCAAAAATTTAATTTTCGAAAAATTTTAATCTTCCTCGTTCATATTGTGTATAATTTTGTACCCAATGTATGGCCGATATTAAATGAAGACGTTTAAGGCGTCCCATTACGCTTATGTCGGGACGTCATTCATGCTCCCAATTTGGATCATGCTATTTTACGATCATTGTTATTTAACATTGGATGTAGGTTAGGGTGCCCCTTAGGCAGGCCCTCGGTGAATTTCATAGCATTCACCCCCTAGATGAGTTCCAAATAATTATAAAAAAATCTGCAAAACGTCAGCTCTTAATCTCAATTACAACCCGTGCCTTTAATGATGAACTTTTTCCCATTTAAAAAGCATTGAAATTTTCAATATTGTTACTAATTTTTTTTCCTGAGCTAGTCAATGGCTTTAAAAATATGAAATCTACGTGAATTCATTGGGTATCGACTCGACAGCATAATCCTTCATTTTTCGGAATTGCAATTGGTCGGAATTGGTTTCTTCTATCGTCATAGAAATAGTAAAAATGGGAAAATTGAGTTGTTATATTTCACCCCTTGAGTTGAAATTCAGGCCTGAAAAATGAGGGATTATGCTGTTGGGTCGATACCCAATGAATTCACGCAGATTTCATATTTTTAGAGCCATTGACTAGCTCAGAAAAAAAATTAGTAACAATATCGAGAATTCCAATGCTTTTTAAATGGGAAAAAGTTCATCATTAAAGGCACGGGTTGTAATTGAGATTAAGAGCTGACGTTTTGCATAGTTTTTTTTATAATTATTTGGAACTCATCTAGGGGGTGAATGCTTTAAAATTCGTCGAGGGCCTGACTAAGGGGCACCCTAATGTAGGTTCGTACGTACTTTCGGACGTTTTTCCTCATACCTTTCCGCACGTTGGATTTACGTTACATTTACGAAAGATTCTACGTCAATTTTTTCAATAGGGTAAAGAAATAAAATGGCAACTATTAGTACCAAAAAAGAAGATTATAGCAATCCTCAGAGAACATCATAATTCCCCTTCTGGAGGACATTTTGCTTCTAATAAAACTCTCAGTAGGATTCGAGAAAAATATTTTTGGTCACGATGTCGTTATGATGTAGAAAATTGGTGTAGGACTTGTACTATCTGCGTAGCGAAGAAAGGTCCACGAGACAGAGGAACGAGTTCTCTTCAAGTTTATAATGTTGGTGCTCCCTTTAAAAGAGTAGCCATGGATACACTCGGTCCTCTTCCCATCTCCCGATCCGGAAATCGCTACGCTTTAGTAATCGCAGATTATTTCACTAAATGGTCGGAAGTTATTCCTATTCCAAACCAAGAAGCTGAGACTGTAGCTAGGGCGTTTGTAAAAGAATTTGTTTGTCGTTATGGTTCCCCTCTGGAACTTCACACAGATCAAGGTCGTAATTTTGAAGCTATACTCTTGGCTGAAATATTAAAAGTTTTAGGAGTTAGAAAGACTCGGACAACTCCTTTACATCCTCAGTCAGACGGTATGGTCGAACGTTTCAATCGTACACTTTTGAAATATCTAGGTTCTTACATGGATAGAGATCAAAAGAATTGGGACGAATGGATTCCTTTATTTCTTTTATCCTATAGATCAGCAACGCACGAGACGACAGGATGTACTCCAGCCTCTATGCTGATGGGAAGAGATCTTCGACTCCCTTCTGATTTAGCTAAAGGGCCTATCCCATCGTCAGAACTTTCTCACGTATCATATGGAGCCTATATACAACAACGATTAGAAGAAATTCATAATTTGGCTTGCAATAGGATTCATTTAGTTTCAGATCGAGTCAAAGCAAGATACGATATCAGAGCTAGAGATCTTCATTTTGATCCAGGCAATTTAGTCTGGTTATTTCAACCTCGTAGAGAGAGAGGACGTAGTCCTAAGCTACAATCGAATTGGAAAGGTCCTTATGAGATCGTTAAAAAAATTAATGATGTAGTTTACCGAATTCGACGTTCTTCACGATCAAAACCTAAAGTAGTTCATTTAGATCGCTTGGCTCCTCATGAGCAAACACAACCTTCCCTTGACGACTAGTCTGGTAAATTTACGTCCTTTTCTCTTCTAACATTTCCTCTATTGTTATTCTCATTTACTTCTAGGTGGTCTGCGACACTACCCTTTGGGATTACTCGTCCGACAAACAGACCCCTAACCATCATCATAGAAGGAAATATTGGATGTGGGAAATCCACATTCACTAAGAGATTTCTGGAATATAAGGAAGTATTAACTGTATTAGAACCTTTAGAAGAATATAGGAATGTAGTAGGAATCAATTTATTAGATAAGATGTATAAAGATCCTTCGCGTCATGCCTATCATTTTCAACACCATGCTGCCATGGTTATGCGCGATAGACATCTACTTCTAACCTCGCTTCCAAATAAAATTATGGAACGATCCATTTTTAGTACAAATCTCTTTATCGAAGCTCGACGCAGACAAAAAGACTTCGAAGATTTCGAAGCTCACCTTTTGACAAAGAATGTTCAAATCCTGGTCGATAGTTCTTCAGGTTTCAAAGTAGATCTAATTGTTTATTTGAGACTAAACCCAGAAACTTCATATTCTCGCTTAATGTCTCGTTCTAGGAGTGAAGAAGACCCTATTACGTTAGAATACCTTAAAATTCTTCACCAGGTTCATGAAGACTGGTTAATCCATAAAACTTTTCAATCTCTTCGAGCACCAGTTTTAATCATAGACGCAGAACTACCAGCTGATTCCGTTTATGATCAATTTTGTCAGGTTATGGATGTATAGTCGATAATACAGAACCACTATTTCTCTAAACGACGGAATTGTTATCGATCAAAAAAAAAAAAATTTGATTTTGCTACTTGCCACCTATAGGGATTTTTGAATAACTTGTCGGTAACGTCGAGATTTCTCTTTCATTACCAAAATACACCACTCTTTCAAGGCACACTAAACTCATTCGTTCAGAAATAAAAGACAAACATATTTATTTTACTTTTATTTCGCTGTATATTCATTAACAATCAACAGATATGTTCCCTTAATAAATGTTTCATCCAGTCATATTCTTCTGGATCTCTTCTGGAATCATTTTTATTGAACAGCATTTCAAACATTTCTCTGTGTCCCCAAGCTGATAAAAGTGTTCAAAACACAGTGAACAATGTGTTTTACTACTCGTCCATTGATTTTCAAGGAAAGTCTGATGAATCTTAATTTTCAGAAAATCTTCCTTCTTCCAGTTCCTTAGAAAAAAAAAAAATATAATACAATGATAATAATAACAATAATAATAATAATAATAATAATAAAAAAAAAAATTTAATTCTCACTTGCTTTCAAAACATCGACTACACATGTAGCCGTTTGATCCTGAAGAATATTCGTATACCATTGCTTCTCCACAATAAAACTTTTTCCATTCGTCTTCGAAGTTATTTCTAGCGATTTTCACCCATTCAATGTTAGCTGACAACATACCAACATTGAGAGTCTCCTCTTATTTTAATTTGACTTGGTATTTCTCACACATTTTACGTAGATATAAAAAAGTCGTTGTTACGTTAGACATTTTTATTTATTTTTCACAGACTTGTTTGAAACAATTGAACTTTCTTCTTCTTAGTTACCGTAGCTAAATGGACTTTCACGCATTTGTTTTTAGAATAGCGTCTTCTCGATAGGCGTGGTTTCTCCTGTACCAAAGTACTTTCTTTTGTTTTTCATTTAAATAGACGTCCCAATGGATTTTAAATATACATGTTAGTTTTAAGAGACTAATTTTTGACGAGATTTCAGATTTCTTTAAAGTAGATCTGATATTCTGAGGATAAGACGGAATTCCTATCCTGACCAGTAGATGAGCAAGGCGGGTTCTGGACCAACGCGTGTTAGTGCACACCGACACGCACCCCCTCATGCAAACCCAGCCGTGTCCGTGTGAGGTAGGTGGAGGGGGTACCCACACAGACTGCCGTGTCCGTGTGAGGCAGATGGAGGGGGTAAGATAAGTGGTCCAGAAGCCGTTAGACGGTCCACCCCCTAGTGGTGAAGCGCGTCTCCCGCTTTGACTGGTTCTAATCAAGGTCACCCGTTACCCGACCCACCCCCTAACGGTGCCCCGGTACCACCCCCTGATCGACCCCCCTAACGGTAACCGTCAGACCCCCGCCCCGACGTGACGGTCGCGATCCCCCCTCTGACCGCTGCGATCCCCCGTCTGACCTCTGCGATTTTCCCCCACCGAAACGCCACCTAACACTCCCGTAGCGGTTTTGTAACAATGATGCAACATACCTAGATCACTAATTTCTAATGTTACGGTTACTGGAAAAGGAATCTTTCAAAACCGAATAACGAAGAATTTTTACAGAAAAATATTTAATGTAAATATGAAAAGAGCAATTGTAACAAATCAGCCCGACAGACCAACCAATCGGACGAAGAAAATACAATTACATACGCAATTATTAAATTATTCAGAAACATCATTAAAATATTACTAAGAATATTACAATATCATCGGATTACTAATAATGAGCCATGACGTGAGAAAATACAATTACATAAAGAAGTACTAAATTATTAGGAAACATTATTAAATTATTACTTATAGTATATTGTAATATTGTCTGATTATTATTTACGAGCCATGACGTGGTAAGAGTAAAAACAGTCCCCCGAGACCTCTGCCTCAAGCGGCTCGGCTACTGAAAAAAATTTTTAAATAATTAGAATGCAGATTCTAATTGGTGGAATATTTTCATGCATGTCAGAAAAGAATTCGTTCCGATAATGTAATATCTGAAACACTTTTATCATTCGAAATACTCAAATTAGTGTAATTGGATTATTTGAAAGCCTTTTTACCTTGCGGACAGTTTTTAAGACATCTGAGCATTATTGTCCCCCGAGGCCAACGCCTCATGCGGCACGGCTACTGAAAAATGAAAAACTTATTAGAATGCAGATTTTAATTGGTGGAATATTTTTATGCATGACAGAAAGAATTCGTTCTAATAATAAAATATCTGAAACACTTTTATCATTCAAAAATACTGAAATTAGTGTGATTGGATTAATTAGGAGCCTCTTTTACCCTGCAAACAGTTTGCAGACACCTGAGTCACCGATTCCTCAAGCCTCTCGAATTTGTATAGTCCGTTCGCATCATAATTGAATTTACGGTCGGCGTCTAGATACAACTTTACCGCCGCCATACACCGTAAACATTTATTCCATTTGACTCTCAGCAATGGGATCCCGCAATCCTCGCAAAACCAAAATTGAGGCATTGCGTTGAGGGACATAAGATAATGGTCCGCCTGAACGTCCCACGGTCCAGGATGTTTTATTACGCACTGTTCACAATAAACGCCCTGTTGCGTTACATCTCGGACATAGACCGTATTGTAGCACCGAGCTTGACATCGAAACCTCTCCCAAAACTCTTTCTCCCGTTCAACCCATTCTTTTTTGTGGATCAAACCCCACGTTTCGATAACTTGTACTAACATTTTAACTGCTGGCGTTTGAAAAAGAATCGGAATTGCTGTATTAAAAATCAGAAAATCAATAAATTAAAACTCACAGTATCCACAAAAACACTCTCATCGTAACACGGAAAAGATTCGCAATACTCACACATTTCGATATTGGTTATATATTTTCGATGGAACGAACTCAACACAACACTGTACAAGATATAAGTCGCGAATGAGGTCAGTACGCGATCGTTCATTAGTGTGCAGACTTCCGTATGTCATATATACAACAATAAAAAATGCAACACATACTTACCCTCGAAATCTTCGTCACCGAGACACCCATCCCGGTACCACTATCAGAGTTTGCGTGTTGTTATAACGTGTTAAATATCAAATACAGTCCGGCAGCATTGCTCAAGCTGTACAACGCACCGAATATTCTAAACAATACGATAACACTTTATATTGGAGTGGTGAACGATTCTACGAACCACATTAATTTTATAGTTCAGTAGAAGACGCTAAATTATAGAGATAATGTAAATAATAGTTAACCGACCGATACAGTAATTACATTTTGTATTGCTAACGGTATTAAAAGCTGCACAAAACTGGATCCGTTACCGTTACCTACTATACGTGAAAGAAGGTAGAGCAGAAAATTTTGTTCAAAAAAATAACTTCCACAATATATAGAAAACTCTTGAAATTCTGGGGGGCGGGGAGGTGGAGCACGTAGATTTGATTTCAACTCCTATAAAAACCGCATATTCCCACCGTTTCCTCACTCATTCGAGTTTTACTTGCACGAGAAGGTGTTCTGGCAAGAAAGACTTGTTGTGTCCTGTTGAAACAATTTACCTTTAAAATGGACTGTGAAAAAATAAATAAAGTTCGCCGCATGGACGACTTCTTACCTACGAAGAAGATATCGGAGCTTGAAGTTGGAAAAGATTATAAAGTCACTTCATTTAAATCTGTTACCACTAAGTTCGGTCCCAGAACCATGGTTGCGATCGAAAATACCTTTACGATGTTTCTACCGGCTAGAATATCAAAGGCTTTCAACGATGATAAGGATCAGTTGAAGCTGCATGAATCTGCTGCTGCGGAAGATCGTCTACGCCTGCGATACCTCGGCGGACAATATAACCAGTGCGAATTTCTTTATAACTAGAACCCAGTATTGAATTTCTTTATATCTAAAACCCCAGTGTTCAAAATATTTGTAATTATTTAAATCGAAAGAATTTATTCGTGTTCATAAAAGTTATCCTCCCCTGAAATTTCCATTCGTTTACTACCACATGGGGGAATATAAATTGAGAAATGGATACTGAAACGTGTTTGAGGTTAATAAACATTGTAGAAAGTGCTTACAATAGTTGCTAGACGCCGCATAGTCTCATCAAATCGAGCGATGGAAAAAACTGTGTAATCGCAACATCAGGCTTTTGAATAAAATCTTGAGAACAGTTACTCTTTCGGTCGGGGAAAGACACAGAATTGTAACAACAGCTTCCATACTCCAATCGTTGGGTGAAAAGTTTAAAAACAGACAACGAAGTGGTAAAGGTATTGGAACATCAAGAAGAAGAATAAAAGACAGAGTTCAGTGGAAGGACTTGGAATCTGTATTCAAAGGTCGAATACGCACTGGTGTTATCGTAAATCTTCGCCATAAGGATATAAGATCTTTTCTGCAGGATTCGAAAAGTATAACGAACATACGATTAAAAAATTCCCTAGTCAAAGCGGGAAATTTGAAAGTGAATGGTGTATTAGCTTGCAAGTTTTCTATTCTGAAGAACGGTGAAACCGTCGAAGAGACAAAATTTTTTAACACAAGAAATGAAGTTATCCTCCCTGAAACAAATATTGAAAGGTGGTTCGATGAGAATCTGATTGATCGCTTGCTGGTGAAGGTTGAGGATTTCCAAGAGCGAGACTCAGGCTGGCCCTATTGAAAATCTTGACGACGGTAACAACGTCGTATCGACGTCGTAAACTACGTCAAAAATGGATTCCGAAACTACATACGAATATACGTATGAAACGACGTCGAATACGAGATATGAATTTGGGACCGCGAATTACGTGTCTTACGACGTACTTCACGCGTAACTTCTGTCGTAATATCATACGTCGCTTATACTCCCCACTGAAAAAGTTTATAAAAGAAAAAAGGACTTCTGCGCTGCGAGACTTGAACTCAAGACCTCCCGTTCCGTATGCTCTTACCTTACCACTGCGCCACGACACTTCTTGTAAAGATAGACTTTTCTCACGTATATCATTTCATTTTGAGTCCAATGTTTGCAGTAATTTGATATATACGTAGGAGAATCTATACTTTAGAAGCAACATTGTGGATCATCTCTTATCTTCCGTATACAAATTACTGCATTGACTCAGAATGAAATGATATACGTAAGAAAGATCACTCTTGGCAAGAAGTGTCGTGGCGCAGTGGTAAGGTAAGAGCATACGGAACGGGAGGTCCTGAGTTCAAGTCTCGCAGCGCAGGAGTTTTTTTTCTTTTATAAACTTTTTCAGTAGGGAGTATAAGCGACGTATGATATTACGAAAGAAGTTACGTCGTGAAGTACGGCGTAGAACACGTAATTCGCGGTCCCAAATTCATATCTCGTATTCGACGTCGTTTCATACGTAGATTCGTACGTAGTTTCGGAATCCATTTTTGACGTGATTTACGACGTCGATACGACGTTGTTACCGTCGTCAAGATTTTCAATAGGGGGACGCTGATCGAAATTGTCAACCTGACGATCAACATTAATCGGTACGAGCCACTACGCGGAGGACTATCCACCTACGTGCAATTATCACCGAGTATAGAAAACAAAAAAGCTGTAGTGAACATCAAGAATAGCGATGAATACTGCTTCCTGTGGGCCGTCACTGCAGCTCTTTATCCTGTGGACAACCACGTTGATCGAACTAATTCTTATCCTCATTATAGCTCGGTACTTAATTATGAGGGTATTAATTTCCCCATAACCCTAAAAGATATTTCGAAATTTGAGAAAATCAACGGTCTAGCAATAAATGTGTACGGTCTGGAACCCGTTCGGAATATGCCTGATGAAATAGTACCCCTCTATTTGAGTAAAAACGAATCAGACAAACCTACAATTCACCTTCTCGCCGTGAACAGTGAGGCAGAGACCGAACATCAGATTGTTTTCTACTTTGCTTGGATCAAAAATCTCTCTAGATTATTAGTTTCTCAAATATCAAAGCATAGAAGCACCATATTTCTGTGTGATAGATGTTTATGTCATTTCCAAACTGAAACTTCGTTCGAAAAGCATAAACTGGACTGTGCGAACATGTATAAATGTAAAGTCATCCTACCCGGGGAAAAAGAAAAAATTTTAAGTTTTCGAAATTATAGATTCAGAGAGTCTGTACCGTTTGTGGTATATGCTGATTTAGAGTCTATACTTGAGCCGACGGAGAGCGAGATCTTGTGTGAAAAGCATGTTCCGCATAGTGCAGCGTATCATTTGCATTGTAGCTTTGACAACTCTCTCTCAAAATTTGAAATAAACCGCGCCTCTGATTGCATCCACTGGTTTGTCAATGAATTAAGAAAATTGGCTGAATTGGTTGATTTTTATTTGGAAAGAAACGTATCGATACAGCTCACCAGCGAGCAAACACAAGATTTCCATAATGCCGAAATCTGTCATATTTGCGAGAAACAGTTCACACAGACGGATGAAAAGCATCGCGATCATTGTCATTTTACAGGCAAGTACCGCGGTGCGGCGCATCCAAGTTGTAATTTAAATTATAAAGATTCGCATGTTGTTCCAGTAGTATTTTATAATCTTTCCGGTTATGATCCACACTTTTTAATCAAAGCTCTAGCGACGTTACTCGACGGTCATATGAGTATCCTTCCCGTCAACAAAGAACGGTACATTTCTTTTACAAAAAAAATCACTGGTACAAAGGTAGACTTACGATTTATCGATTCATTCCGATTTATGGCAAGCAGCTTGGACAAATTAGCCTCGTATCTGAATGATGAGGATAAAGTGATTACACGCAGACATTGTTATAGTGCAGAGGAATTCGAGTTACTAACAAGGAAGAGGGTATTCCCTTACGAATATGTAGATAGCTGGGCAAAACTAGATGAAGCGGAGTTACCTCCGGTCGAAAATTTCCATTCAAAATTGAACAATACAAACGTTTCGGAGGAGAATTACCGATACGCGATGAGAGTTTGGAGGACTTTCAATGTTAGTACGCTGGGTGAATATTCAGATTTATATTCAAAAACGGACGTGTTACTCCTATCGGATGTATTTGAAAATTTTCGACGCAACTGCCGCTCTGCGTATAACCTGGATCCTCTGCACTATTACACCGTCCCTGGACTTGCTTTTGACGCGATGCTCAAGTGTACGCGCGTCAAGCTCGAGCTCCTCACCGACGTAGAGATGCTCTTGTTTATCGAGAAAGGTATTCGAGGTGGTGTAGCTCAATGTTCAAACCGACATGCCATGAGAAACAATAGATACATGGGGGTAGATTTTGATCCGAGCAAAGAGGAATCTTACCTCATGTACTTTGACGTAAATAATTTGTACGGCGGAGCGATGAGTCAGTATCTACCGCGTGGATCTTTCGAGTGGGAACACGAGTCGATCGACGTCTGCAACGTCCCTAACGATCCTCCTGTAGGATATATTCTTGAAGTTGACTTGGTGTATCCTGCGACACTTCACAAAACACATAAAGATTTACCCTTATGCCCCGAACACTATATACCCTCGCGTGGTAAAAATTCTAAATTGATGACAACTCTTTTCCCAAAAAAGAAGTATGTTGTTCACTATCAGAATTTGAAACTGTATCTGAGTCTTGGTATTAAATTAACGAAAGTTCATAGAATCTTAAGATTTGAACAAGATCCGTGGCTCAAATTGTATATTGATCTGAACACCGACTTGAGGAAAAAATCTAACAACGAGTTTGAGAAGAATTTCTGTAAATTGATGAATAACGCGGTATTCGGTAAGACTATGGAAAACGCGAGAAAGCAGAAGGAAGTTAAATTAGTGACAAAGTGGGAGGGACGGTACGGAGCAAAAGCACTCATCGCGAAACCAAATTTTCACAGCTGCACCATATTTGACAATGACATGGTGATTGTTGAGCTGATTCGGGTCAGGGTACACTTCAATAAACCAATTTACGCTGGATTTTCCATTCTCGATCTATCCAAGATCTTCATTTATGATTTTCATTACAACTACGTGAAAAATACGTTTGGCGATCGATCAAAGTTAATGTACACCGACACGGACAGTCTTTTGTATTACTTCACTGTCCCTGATATATATGAATACATTAAACACGATATACATAAATTCGATACATCCGATTACCCGATCGATAACATCTATGGAATTCCATTAGCGAATAAGAAAGTATTAGGCTTAATGAAGGATGAATGTAACGGGAAGATTATGAGAGAATTTGTAGGATGACTAGCAAAACTGTACACTTTTGAAATTTTCGGTGAGGATAGGAAAACAATTAAGCGAGCAAAAGGTATCAAGGCGGCGATATTAAGAACAATCACGTTCGATGATTATAAAAAGTGTCTTTTTCAACACCAGGATTTGATGAAATCCCAGTACCTAATTCAGAGTAAAAAGCACGAGGTTCATACGGTATTACAAAAGAAATTAGCACTTACTTGGTGCGATGATAAAAGGGTGATTCTACCCAACACAACCGACACTGTACCATGGGGTTATAATAAATAAAGAAACTATTGTATATTTTATGTATCTTGATTGAATAAACAAATTACATATCCGCTTCATCAATCCAGCTGTTGTGTGAATTATCGAAACCTAACCATTTTACAAATAGTTTAGTTCCACGCTTCCGCAGTACCTTCTCCACCAGGTAAACATCAGGGTGTTTGACTTTGGAGAGTTCCTCCTCGTAGAAGCCACCTTCGATCGGCTGATCTTGATAGTTTACGAGTTTGTACGTCACAGGATCGGTATTCTCTATCTTACTTATAGTAAATATTTCAGTTGTCCAGTTGAGTGTGTAGCCTTTTTCAAACGTATTGTTGCGGAATTAGGTTTTGAGGTAATTCCGTATGATTTCAATGGTTCTCTGAGTATTAAATTAAAGTAAGTAAACGAATAAATGCAAAGATTAAGTATTTGGAGTAAGTTTGGTTATATTAGAAATACGTGTGTTCAATTTAAGGTCTCGAACAAGACTGTTATTTACAATAAACGTTGGGGCTGGTAACGGTGGACAAGTGAGTGTTGTTAACATCTGTTATTTAAGATGACTACTAGAGCGTGTGTGAAATATATGTGAGGGGTGTATATCACTTGCGTAACACTACCCCCCCCCCCCCCCCCCCCCTAAGGGAAAGAGTCGACCCGACTCGTGATAAGTTAAAGTTGAAAGCGAAAATAAAATTTCAGAAGAAAAATGGAAAGCTCTAGTAATCAAATGTGTGTAATCGTTTGGTTTGGGAAAGCCTGTGTGGTAAGTAAATTATAACGTTATAGATTTGATGCTTTCTCGCTCAACTATCCGGCATTTGCCTTTACTCCCAAGGGAAAAAACCACACTAAAAGACCTTGGAAAGATAGGTGAATTTGAATTACGAAAGTGTGAATTTTTAGTATAAAAATGTCCCTTGGAGAATTCTTTCTTGAGATAAGAATCTGGTAGGATACAGGATCAGGATGCGGATTGCGAGCGGTAAGTGGTGAGCGGTAGGGAAGTAAGGTCTTGTTTACTGCAAAAAGGAGGCGACAGGATGGGGTATGGGATAGCTCAGGAGACACAGTTCGAGTTTTGATCCCAAATCCGTCCAGATCGAAGCCTCTTGAAGAATCAGTTAATAAAACGACCTAGATGGGAAGACAAATGTGAGTTTCATGTGTTTCAAAGGAATAAAGTCTCTTTTAACGGGTAAAATATGTAATAAAACTATGGTCTACAAATGTCGTAAAATGAAAATTATTTGAATTAATAAAATTGGAACAATCTTATCTGAGGAAGCCGGAAAAAGGATTGATAAGGTCAGGATGGAATTTCCGTCTTCTCACTTTCAGATTAATAAATCGTTCCTATTGAAAATTTTTTATTATCCTGTTTTCCGCCGTCTGGCAAGGTTTCAGGTAATACCACGGATTCTAATAAATGATTAGATGAATGATTATCCTGTATTTCGCTTTTTGGCAAGGTTTCAGGCAGAACCTCGTAATGATTAATCAGATAAATAATTATCCTTTTTTTTTTTTTTATGATTCGTATAAATTCTCGTAGAAGGGGTTAAATTCGTAGAAATTCTCGTAGAAGGGATTGAATTCGTAGGAATTCTCGTAGGAGGAGTTAAATTCGTAGAAATTCTCGTAAAAGGGATTAAATTCGTAGAAATTCTTGTAGAAGGAGTTAAATTCGTAGAAATTCTCGTAGGAGGAGTTAAATTCGTAGAAATTCTCGTAGAAGGGATTAAATTCGTAGAAATTCTTCCTGTAAATGAGTTTAAATTGCATGGTCTAGGGGCGTCATTTCCAAGAGTTGAAAAAGAACGACGAGTTGTTAAAAGAGGGATTGTTGACGACCAGATGTTAATGAGTTGGTGACCGTAGAGATTATGCATTGGAAGAGGAATTATCTCTATTCCTCCAAGAAATTTGGTTTTCGGTTTGATTTGTGACGAGTTGTTTAGGAGCTTGAATCTGTCTAATTCGACCGAGGCTTAAATATTGTTTATTCAGAGCCTCGATCTCGAGAGCTCTTACTATCGCTTCTCTAAGGGAAGAGGGTCCTGCCATACTCAGTGCATGTTTTAAATCAGTATTATAGATAGCATTGATAAAGCGAGTGCGACCAATCTGGTCTCTTGTCTCGTCATCACAGGTTGGTAAGGCCAACTAGGTCATTCTCTCGATGTCATGACCGAGTGTAATGGGACTCTTTTCTTTAATTTGTCTCCTATTTTCTAACTGGGTTAGGTGTAATTTTTTTAGATGATCATTACCGTATCTGAGTTTAAGGGATTCACTAATTTTATTGTAATCTTTGAGTTCTGATTTGGAAGATGTTGTTAAGACTGATAAAGCGGGACCTCTAAGACTCAAGGCTAGGTTTGAAGCTTTTTCAACGCTTTTGCAAGCTTTTTATTTTTAGGGTTAGAATTTAATGTGGGAAAATCGCTTTCGCGATGGAAGTCTGTTTGTTGAGGAATTTCTACGTTATTTATGATCGGGGTTTGTAATATTTCACGATTCTCGTGGATTTCGCGTCCACTCTCGGCGCGACATAACAACATTTCAGAACGTAAATTTTTTATTTCTACAAGAACGTTTGCTATAGCGTTACTATCATTATTATTTTGAATGTGAGATGAATTCGGATTTACAAATCTCGAGGGTTGTTCATCGCACATTTGTCTCAGACCTGACTCTTGTGTTTCATTCTGCGTCGTTAATTCGACGCAGACGTTTTGATTTAAAGATCGATCGACCGGTACTGTGGTGATCGTTTCGATCGATCTAGGTCTGGACGAAGTAGGGGGAGTTCTTCCCCCATGAATCGGTACAGACCTTGGATTTTCATTTGGGATTTCCTCTAAACGATCGCGGGCCAGGGAGAGTCTCCGTGGAGTAGGAACAGGAGAAGGTCTCGTCTCTGTGTTCTTGGACCTTAGAGTTTCCAAACTCTTCTGGATGGCGAGTTGAGAGGTAAGGAGGGTGGAAAGGATGGTCTCGGATTGTTGTTGGGCAGAGAGGACAGTGGATAAGAGGGCTTCGGATTGTTCTCTTTGTGTTGTCCGGTCTTGTTGTTGTGCTGAAAATGAGTGAGAAAGAAGGGCGTCTCGATCTTCGCATTGCGCTTCGCGGTCTTTCTGTCGGGCTTCGCGTTGTTCCCTTATCATCAGTTGAAACAGTTCCATCTGGGAAGCCATCGGGTTTGGTGGAGGTGTTTGGATGGAGGATGGAGCGGTTGGGATGGTGGAGGGAACTTCGGTTGAAGTTGAGGCAGATGGTTCGATGGTTTTAGTTTGTCGTGTTTTAGGCATTTTCGTTTTTTGATTATCACTTTAATCAATGAACTCAGAATCCCGATTCTGACACCAGTGTTGCGGAATTAGGTTTTGAGGTAATTCCGTATGATTTTAATGGTTCTCTGAGTATTAAATTAAAGTAAGTAAACGAATAAATGCAAAGATTGAGTATGTGAAGTAAGTTTGGTTATATTAGGAATACGTGTGTTCAATTTAAGGTCTCGAACAAGACTGTTATTTACAATAAACGTTGGGGCTGGTAACGGTGGACAAGTGAGTGTTGTTAATATCTGTTATTTAAGATGACTACTAGAGCGTGTGTGAAATATATGTGAGGGGTGTATATCACTTTCGTAACAGTATGTTTGTTCTTGCTAACGCGAACTTCATCACCGACTCTGAACTTCTTGCTCCGCGTCCGATTATTCAGAAATTTACCGTACACATTCCGTACAAAGTCTTCTCGTTGCGAGCTGTAACCTCTTTCGGTTTGATTCCAATTGTACGGTGTTTGCTGTTGTTGTAAGTCGACATCACCAATCTGGCACGATATCTATCCACTTGTAATTTCCTCGGAGAGAGAACTGCTTCCACATTTTATTTTTAAGCGTGCGATTGAAACGTTCGCAGATCGATGCTTTTACATTGCTGAACGTTGAATAAAGGGTTATACCGTGTCGTTGCATGAGAGCCTTGAACTCGGTGTTGTAAAATTCTTTACCTCGATCGACGTGCAATTTTTTCGGTACGCGACCCTTCTTGAAAACAGAGTTCATAGCGTTCGTAACATCCTTTCCACTCTCGGTCTTGATCGCCACTGCCCAAGCGAATTTTGAAAAAATGTCGATGATCGTCAGTAGGTATTTATGATCATTGTTGTATTTCGCATAAGCATTCATATCCACGAAATCAGCCTGCCAGGTCTCATCCAGTCCTCGCATGACAACGCGACGCCGCGGATAATTTCTTCGTGCAGGCTTATGAAGTTCCTCGACCAACGCCTCCTTCTTGTCCATAATTCTTTTTTAACCGGTCTGTACAACTCCGTCACCAGCAGCGTTCGCTTTCGTCTCCAATGCGAGCAATCTGTTGACCACGTTGAAAATTTCCTTGGTGTTGCGAATCAACAAGTCTTTCAACAAGTACGGGACTTCAAGGTGGTTATCGTTGAGCGGATTTCGTCTCTCACAGCGTCGATTTCCCGTCCCATAAGACTCATGGTAACAGCGTCATTTTGCTGCACGGGATCGGCGACGTTGCACAATCTCTTATCATCTATATCGTATTGTCCGTCAGTGGTAAATCTAAATCCAACACCGGGAGGACCACTGCTTGCAGCTACACCCTTGTCCAACTGTCGTCCAAACACATCGACGCTCATCGTGGAAATGACGGTGGAGACGACGAGAGGTTGACTAATAAACGATACCAGCTTCGCGCAATTCTTCGATGATCGATACGATTTCATTGGAGTGACTCGAATTACCAGCCGCTTGGGAAGCCAGGAGTAAACGAAGACGTTCCACCAGCTCGTTGGGGTCGTCCCAGTGAACGTAATCCGTCCCCCTACCTTCTTGAGTGATCATAAGCTTCGGTAGCATACCTTTACCCGTGCGTGGGAGGGGCACGGTGAATGTTTGCGCGATAAATTTTGTAAACTTGGGGTTATTCACCTTCCGAACGGGTTGGTCAGCTCTATAGTATTTTCGATGCGCATTTGTGGCAAACACGATTTGCCTATAATTTTGGATATCATTAGAGTTCACGTAGGTCTCATCGGGTATCCTTTTGAATAATAATTCCAACAAGCCTTTGGTCTTTGTATGACTCATGTCACCTATGTGAACAAAATCCTCGTCAAAACTTATCGGTGAGTCACCCACCATTAACTTCTGGTTGGCGAGTCTGCGTACACCGTAAACGTTATCAAGATCACTTCTTTTTATATTCTCATCTCGAAACAATTCAAGATAGTCGTTGGGGACCTCGGGTTCAGAGTACTCGGAGTACTCGACCGTCGGCTGTAAAGTCGTATCCATTTCCTCCTTGTCACTTGATGTTGTTGGAAATGAATAATCCAAACGAGGTTCTTCTTACAACGGTGTTACCTCTGCTTTGACGGGTTCATCTTTGATCGGTTCTTTTTTGATGAATTGAGCAGTCGTTTGAGAAACCTTCCCTAGCTCTTTCAATGGAGTTACTACCGGTTTGAAAACATCGCTCATCTTCTGTTTGGCGATCTCTTTACCATCATTCTGTGTTTACGTCGAATCGCCGCGCTGGCTTTGGCGATATGACGAAGCACTTCTTTTTGTTCGTGAATTTTCGTGTCCTGCATGTTGACTGAGCTGTATCTAAAATGCTACTGATTCTACTCTCCCGAATGTTCTGCATTTATGCCCATAAAACAGTCAAACCCTCTCCTATATCTGCCCTCATTCATCTCACTGTCCTTGTCTATTACGATGAATCCATATTTGTCGTTGTTCCAACACGCTGAGCACAAGTCTTTGAACTGTGCGTAAGTCATGTCAGTGTTTACATGATCATCGTACACGTGTCTCAAATTCATCTCGTCTTGCTTGAACAGAACTAATAGATTGGTATTGTCACGCACTAGATGCTTGGGGATGCGTGCATAGGTCTGACAAAGATAGAAACAATCCACATCCCTGTGTCTCCCCATACAAAAGAAGGCTCTGATATTGTCCTGCTTCTCGCATGCCACGTCATCAAAGACGATGATCGAATTAGGTAGAGCATCGTTCGGTACAACTACCTGTTCATGCTCGTCAAACGGAAAGTACTCGACGCCATCTACACCCTCGATTAACTGCTGCAGGAACTTGTACTTGGGCTGATTCAACGATTTCGAGTAGATATAGATATTTTCGAATCGCAGTCCGTTGAGGTGTGTTATTAGGGTTAGCAGTGCATTAGTCTTGCCGCAGTTGGACGGTCCGCAAAATACTGCGCGAACGCTGTTTGGCAGCAAATCACCGTGTCGTTTTTCAATTTCGACATCTTGTTGCACGAGTTTGTCGAAATTCATGACAGGTAGTTTGACGGACCGTTTCTCGAACCTCATCTCGACTCTGACTGAAGCCGAACACTATAAATATCGCGTTTCTAAAGATGATTCCTCATTCGCGTACAGATCGTCAATATGATCGTACACAAAGCCAAGACAACCACCCGTAAGCGTCGTGGGAGGGGTTTGGTTAACAGAATCATCAACAGTCTCCCGGTAGAGCTGCATATACCCGATTATTAATACTGCGGACCCGGTACCAAACTAGCGAAAAGACTCGCACGGGGTGATCCAGGAATAAATCCTCTCGACGCGGCCCGCAAGGAACACGATATCGCCTACTCAAAGAATCGAGAGAATCTCGAAGCTAGAAGTGCGGCGGATAAGATTTTAGCTGAAAGAGTCTGGAAACGGGTTCTTGCCACGGACGCGAATATCGGTGAGAAAGCAGCCGCCTGGGCAGTGGCAAAGACGATGAAAGCAAATACAAAGCTTGGCATGGGAATCCGGAAGCCGGTGGTATTGAGGAAGATCATCGATGCCGCCAAACGGTCCATGGTTCCAGGCAAAACTGCGAAAGTAGCCATCAAGTCTGCATTGAAGGGTGCGCGAGGCGCCGTTAGAAAGGCTGGCGGTAGATGCAACGTGCGTTCTTCGCGGATTCTACCTGTCCCATCTAAAGTTGGCGGCTTTTTACCATTCCTCGTACCCCTTTTTGCTGGACTAAGTGCTACGGGTGCGTTAGCTGGCGGTGCAGCAGGTATTGCAAAAGCGGTGAATGATGCAAGCTCCGCCAAGAGACAACTGGAAGAGAGTCAACGACACAACAAGACCATGGAAGCTATCGCTCTAGGCAAGGGGCTTCACCTAAAACCGTATAGGAGGGGTTTTGGAATCCACCTGAAAGAACAGTCAAAAAACTAAAAGTGACGCTACCGCGACGGGCGCTAACTGACGCGGACCTGCTCAAGTACGCGACGGCCCTGAACATTCCGCATTTCCGCGGCGTCTTTATGCGTGACGATTTGCCCAAGGACGGACCGCGTAAGCGTGAATCAGCGATCGTCAATTTGGATGATAAAGACGGTCCTGGTACACATTGGGTCGCGTACTGCAAGAACGGCAACGAAGTCGTTTACTTTGACAGTTTCGGTAATCTTCGTCCGCCGTCGGACCTCGTCGGATACCTCGGTGTTGGTAGCGTCAAATACAACCATGAGAGATATTAAGACTACGGTACGTTCAACTGCGGTCACTTGTGTCTCGAGTTTCTATATAAACATACAGCGTAATTCTCCGGAATCAGTCTGACTTTCGCAGTAGTCATGAACGAGTCATTCACACTGACGGTATCGGGGAACTCCTCGGTCCTTGAGACTGAATACTTCCCCCCTATTGAACTTTCCCCTCTCAAGAATTACTCCCTAGGTCTCGTTGAATTACTGACTTTTAATTCGATTCCTAACGTAGACGTTGGTCACAACAAGATTTACGTGGGCGAAGAAATAGTAACTATACCTACCGGTAGCTATGAAATAGAGGATATTGAGAACTATGTAAGTAGATGAGCAAGGCGGGTTCTGGACCAACGCGTGTTAGTGCACACCGACACGCACCCCCACATGCAAACCCAGCCGTGTCCGTGTGAGGTAGGTGGAGGGGGGTACCCGCACAGACTGCCGTGTCCGTGTGAGGCAGATGGAGGGGGTAAGATAATTGGTCCAGACCCCGTTAGACGGTCCACCCCCTAACGGTAAAGCGCGTTTCCCGCTTTTGACTGGTTCTAATCAAGGTCACCCGTTACCCGACCCACCCCCTAACGGTGCCCCGGTACCACCCTCTGGTCGACCCCCCTAACGGTAACCGTCAGACGCCCGCCCCGACGTGACGGTCGCGATCCCCCCTCTGACCGCTGCGACCCCCCTCTGACCGCTGCGATCCCCCCTCTGACCGCTGCGATCCCCCGTTTGACCTCTACGATCTACAATTATAGGAAGAATGTGCAGATTCTTACCTGTCAACCAATCCCTTTTTGGACGTGTGAAAAGAGTCTCCTAAAAACTACACCAACACTAAAAGTGTCTCAAACATTAAAACTAATCACTCAAAAAGTGTCACTTAAAACTATAAAAATTGTCGCTAAACTATATCCTTATAAAATTACACCCACTGATCACTCTCCGAACCGTATCCCTCGTCCTCTTCAGTCATCATATCCACAAAGTTCACAAAACCCTCCACACCCCACGCTGCCTCTTCTGCGTCGTTGGCCAGGAGGGCTGCAACCGCCGCATTGTACGCCGACGGTCGTGCGGCAGCGTACGCATTGTCGTGTAAAACGTTCAATCGGTCCGGGGTTGCAACCCTCTGACGCTCAGGCAGCCCACCCTCTATCACCTCGCCCCCGTACCCCCCATACACCTTATGGTCCGATTCGGGATCTGAGTCACTCGGATCCGAATCCCTGTCCTCCAGCCCCACCCCGAAATCGCGCTCGGCATCAACCCACCTGCCGAACGCGTCGTCTAGCCGGGCTTCGCGGTTTTCACCTCCTTCTTCTCTAACACCTCCTTCTTCTCTAACACCGTACAGCCACAAATCGCGCTCGTCGGCATAAAGAATCGCGTCTTCCAAATAAAATCGTACTTCGGTCATTTTTTTAAATCGCTCTGTTCGGTTCAAAATTTGACTGAAGAATGAGATCAGTAATGAGTCTCTTCGTTAGTGTGCAGACTTCCAACAGTCACACATATAAATCAAACTCAAGTACATACTTACCCTCGAAGTATGCATCGCCTAAACACTCAGCGTGAGAAACGACGTTAGGGTTTGCGTATTAGGTGTCAAGGAGAGCCTAAATAAGTCAGCGCGCTGGGGATAGCTTATAGTTAGATAAATTTGAAAGCAAAATAATTATTGGAACCAACATCGCTCAAGCTATACAACGCATAAACAATGCGATAACGCGTGATGGGTATACAAGTAGGGTACGATTCAGCGAATCGCAGCAATTTAGATAGACGCAAACCTATTTAACTACTACGAAGGAACAGGAATGGAGAATGAAAAAATAAAACAGACGAATTACTTTGATTAATTTTTATTTTTCTGAATTCGTTGTTACAGAAATTGGTTCATTTTGACATTTTGAACAGTTTTTAATCATGGGGGTAGGTCCGTTGAATTCGTCACCGTAATGTATTCGACATTTTCGACACTCTGCGATGTCTGCATCCTTCTTCATGGCCTCCGATAGCTTGTCCCACACCTCATCCATGATGTCCCTACCGTAGATGAGGATAAAATCTTTGGGCAAATAGGCGATGTCCTCCGCCTTCATTCGTTTCAGGCTCCCCACTTGAAGGTATGTGTACATTGATTTGTAACGGGATCCAGAACACTCCGTCAAGTACCAAGTCTTCAAGCGTTGTACGTTTTCGAAAGCACACTGATACCTAGGAATGTTCCCGGGATGATCCCCGTGCCAATGAACCACATCGATGTACTGCAGCTTGTGAAGATTCGAACACCTCAATTCCCCCAATTCGATCACCGGTTTCGAGTCATCGTTGATAATTTTTTCGATCCACTTTTTCTTCTCCTCTCCTTTTACATAAATGTTATTTGCGTGCTCGACAACTTTTTTCACCACTTTCTGCACGTCGTCGTGTGGTATGTCACCACCGTTCCAGGGTATTCCGTGATAATTTCTAATCAACCAGGCGTTGGTAGCTTTACATTTGGCCGGTAAGGTTTCCCAAGCACACGGTGGTTTGAAGAGAAGACGGACCAGACATGGCTTGCCTGCTTCGTCCGCTTGAACGCTAATTACAGCGAGCTCCTTTAGTATGAATTCGTTGTCAAATCGTTGAAAACCTTGCACGTCCAGTATCATATCCATTGTGTGACGAGGTGGATTTCGAGGACGTTGGAAGTTGACTAATTTTCAGCAGTCTTCTGACTCACTTTTATATCATACTTCCCCCTCTCAAATTAGACTACCATTATAAAATTGATGGGAAAATAACGGTTCACAAAAAAAAAGAAAAATCTTTTACATTTTTTTCAAATCGAAGGGAAATCTAGAAAGTACAGCTTATGAACATAACGGTGACGGTAGGTTTCAGACTAATTTCGTAACCCCACCGCTTATAGGGTTGTATTCAACTACGCGATCATGTAAAATCAAACAGTAAGCCGATGTTTCGGCAGGAAAGTTATTCTTTGCTTCAAATTCAAGACGAACGTCGACCGGTCCGAACTTGAGCGACTCGTTTTGTTTTGAACAGTCAATGAAGAATAGGGGCGCATACTGTAGAAATTCACTCTTCTTGAACAACGGTTCAGGTTCCTTACCGTAATAGGAGGTTTGAAAGTTTGCAAACATCTCGTACAACAGACCGTATTGATTATGACTCATATCAAGATTCAGGTTCCCGTAGGGATAACATTGAGAATTCAGGAATAGTTTGACATCGGTGATATTGCAGTGATCGAAATGGCTAGCGTTCTTGTTCAGCTTATTCTTCCGACTTGCCTGGAAACCCAGTATAACGTAGCGAGGTTTCTCCAGCTGAGTCGACGTCTTAACAGTCCAAACGTGCTTTGAGGTGGTAGGCAGTACAGGATACTCGTACAATTCCCAATTGCGAAAACTCATTGAGATCGGTGCGTCTTTCTCAATGAAATTCAACAGTTGTATTTTTCGCTGATCCGAGAGCTTGACATAGGGTAACAACCATTCTACTTTATCGATCAGGATTTTAAATTCCTCGTCTTGAGTTTGTAGAACCGCGTTCGCATCGGTCTTTGAACGGGTCAAGATCAATTCGTGTTTGGCGTTGACGATTATCTTTCGGTAGTCTTCGGCGAACCCTAGCATCATCTTCAACGGTATGCAAATTTCAAAGTAACCATCGGCATCCACATGGTTTGCATTAATATTGAGCCAACCGGCGTTCTCCATCATCCAATTCTGTCCGGGTCGCAGGGAAGGGTAACCTTTCATAAGACTGGTGAGACCAACGTTCTTGCTCCTATCGATCTCAATAGCGTTCATCTCGTAGCGCATTTCTTCAAACAGATGACAAACTCCGTTGTTGATCAGTGTTGTGTTAGTCGACGAAGTCCCATCAGCTGCCTTGACTATCTTTCCGTACACATGCAACGAACTCTTGCACGGTAACACGCACAGGTCTTGGTGTTGAACAGCGATACGAATCTCGTCACTGTTATTGAAACTCGATGAGGCATAAGGTTTGTGTGCGTGAACCTCGTAGTGTGCGATAGACTCGTCAAAGGCGACGGGTGTTTGAATGTCTAAGATTTCCTCCTCCATGGTCTGTAGCAGATGATGCAAAAACAAACGAATCGTAGTCTTACTTTGCGGAAATTCCTCTTCCAGAAGGTGTAACCTTGAGACTCAAGCTTTTCAGAAGCAGCACGTTCTGAGGTGTCAGCTCTTTGAGAACCGGTCGACGACTGACGTGTTCGGGGCATTTTACCTTACTAATATAACTACTTCTATTATAAACTATCCCCATTATTGAGCCTTGATATGCAACCTCACAGTTATAACCTCTCCACGGAAATGGACCAAATCGCCGTCTTGATCGACAATACGGAGTTGGATATGATCTATGGTCCTTACGGTGACTGGCAGGTAAATGACGTGAGACGGTACTTCAACGATCTTATATCCAGGCGGAACGACGGGGAAAAACTCATGAATGGTGTGTACCTTACGTTCATTGACGTAGGCACCCGTTGTAATGTTACACTCGACTCGCAGTGCGTTTACTTTAAGAATAGTTACCGGCAGATCAGACTCGTGAACTTTATCAGCTTGCAGAACACGTGGCATGAAACCCAATAGGCCACCTATAGAATCGGCTGGTTGAAAATTTACAGAGTGACTGCATTCAATTTCGCTACACAATGTATTATTATTCGGTTTGATATTGATGGTGATACCCTTACTTGATAATACACCCTGTACATAGTTCTCAATATCCTCTATTTCATAGCTACCGGTAGGTATAGTTACTATTTCTTCGCCCACGTAAATCTTGTTGTGACCAACGTCTACGTTAGGAATCGAATTAAAAGTCAGTAATTCAACGAGACCTAGGGAGTAATTCTTTAGAGGGGAAAGTTCAATAGGGGGGAAGTATTCAGTCTCAAGGACCGAGGAGTTCCCCGATACCGTCAGTGTGAATGACTCGTTCATGACTACTGCGAAAGTCAGACTGATTCCGGAGAATTACGCTGTATGTTTATATAGAAACTCGAGACACAAGTGACCGCAGTTGAACGTACCGTAGTCTTGATATCTCTCATGGTTGTATTTGACGCTACCAACACCGAGGTATCCGACGAGGTCCGACGGCGGACGAAGATTACCGAAACTGTCAAAGTAAACGACTTCGTTGCCGTTCTTGCGGTACGCGACCCAATGTGTACCAGGACCGTCTTTATCATCCAGATTGACGATCGCTGATTCACGCTTACGCGGTCCGTCCTTGGGCAAATCGTCACGCATAAAGACGCCGCGGAAATGCGGAATGTTCAGGGCCGTCGCGTACTTGAGCAGGTCCGCGTCAGTAAGCGCCCGTCGCGGTAGCGTCACTTTTAGTTTTTTGACTGCTCTTTCAGGTGGATTCCAAAACCCCTCCTATACGGTTTTAGGTGAAGCCCCTTGCCTAGAGCGATAGCTTCCATGGTCTTGTTGTGTCGTTGACTCTCTTCCAGTTGTCTCTTGGCGGAGCTTGCATCATTCACCGCTTTTGCAATACCTGCTGCACCGCCAGCTAACGCACCCGTAGCACTTAGTCCAGCAAAAAGGGGTACGAGGAATGGTAAAAAGCCGCCAACTCTAGATGGGACAGGTAGAATCCGTGGAGAACGCACGTTGCATCTACCGCCAGCCTTTCTAACGGCGCCTCGCGCACACTTCAATGCAGACTTGATGGCTACTTTCGCAGTTTTGCCTGGAACCATGGACCGTTTGGCGGCATCGATGATCTTCCTCAATACCACCGGCTTCCGGATTCCCATGCCAAGCTTTGTTTTCGCCTTCATCGTGTTTGCCACTGCCCAGGCGGCTGCTTTCTCACCGATATTCGCGTCCGTGGCAAGAACCCGTTTCCAGGCTCTTTCAGCTAGAATCTTATCCGCCGCACTTCTAGCTTCGAGATTCTCTCGATTCTTTGAGTAGGCGATATCGTGTTCCTTGCAGGCCGCGTCGAGAGGATTTATTCCCGGATCACCCCGTGCGAGTCTTTTCGCTAGTTTGGTACCGGGTCCGCAGTATTGATAACCGGGTATATGCAGCTCTACCGGGAGACTGTTGATGATTCTGTTGACCAAACCCCTCCCACGACGCTTACGGATGGTCGTCTTGGCTTTGTGTACGATCATATTGACGATCTGTACGCGAATGAGGAATCATCTTTATAAACTCGATATTTATAGTGTTCGGCTTCAGTCAGAGTCGAGATGAGGTTCGAGAAACAGTCCGTCAAACTACCTGTCATGAATTTCGACAAACTCGTGCAACAAGATGTCGAAATTGAAAAACGACACGGTGATTTGCTGCCAAACAGCGTTCGCGCAGTATTTTGCGGACCGTCCAACTGCGGCAAGACTAATGCGCTGCTAACCCTAATAACACACCCTAACGGACTGCGATTCGAAAATATCTATATCTACTCGAAATCGTTGAATCAGCCCAAGTACAAGTTCCTGCAGCAGTTAATCGAGGGTGTAGATGGCGTCGAGTACTTTCCGTTTGACGAGCATGAACAGGTAGTTGTACCGAACGATGCTCTACCTAATTCGATCATCGTCTTTGATGACGTGGCATGCGAGAAGCAGGACAATATCAGAGCCTTCTTTTGTATGGGGAGACACAGGGATGTGGATTGTTTCTATCTTTGTCAGACCTATGCACGCATCCCCAAGCATCTAGTGCGTGACAATACCAATCTATTAGTTCTGTTCGAGCAAGACGAGATGAATTTGAGACACGTGTACGATGATCATGTAAACACTGACATGACTTACGCACAGTTCAAAGACTTGTGCTCAGCGTGTTGGAACAACGACAAATATGGATTCATCGTAATAGACAAGGACAGTGAGATGAATGAGGGCAGATATAGGAGAGGGTTTGACTGTTTTATGAGCATAAATGCAGAACATTCGGGAGAGTAGAATCAGTAGCATTTTAGATACAGCTCAGTCAACATGCAGGACACGAAAATTCACGAACAAAAAGAAGTGCTTCGTCATATCGCCAAAGCCAGCGCGGCGATTCGACGTAAACACAGAATGATAAAGTCGGGTAAAGAGATCGCCGAACAGAAGATGAGCGATGTTTTCAAACCGGTAGTAACTCCATTGAAAGAGCTGGTGAAGGTTTCTCAAACGACTGCTCAATCCATCAAAAAAGAACCGATCAAAGATGAACCCGTCAAAGCAGAGGTAACACCGTTTTAAGAAGAACCTCGATTGGATTATTCATTTCCAACAACAACAAGTGACGAGGAAGAATTGGATACGACTTTACAGCCGACGGACGAGTACTCTGAGTACTCTGAACCCGAGGTCCTTAACGACTATCTTGAATTGTTTCGAGATGAGAATATAAAAAGAAGTGATCTGGATAACGTTTACGGTGTACGCATACTCGCCAACCAGAAGTTAATGGTGGGTGACTCACCGATAAGTTTTGACAAGGATTTTGTTCACATAGGTGACATGAGTTATACAAAGACCAAAGGCTTGTTGGAATTATTATTCAAAAGGATACCCGATGAGACCTACGTGAACTCTAATGATATCCAAAATTATAGGCAAATCGTGTTTGCCACAAATGCGCATCGAAAATACTATAGAGCTGACCAACCCGTTCGGAAGGTGAATAACCCCAAGTTTACGAAATTTATCGCGCAAACGTTCACCGTGCCCCTCCCACGCACGGGTAAAGGTATGCTACCGGAGCTTATGATCGCTCAATAAGGTAGGAGGACGGATTACGTTCACTGGGACGACCCCAACGAGCTGGTGGAACGTCTTCGTTTACTCCTGGCTTCCCAAGCGGCTGGTAATTCGAGTCACTCCAATGAAATCGTATCGATCATCGAAGAATTGCGCGAAGCTGGTATCGTTTATTAATCAACCTCTCATTGTCTCCACCGTCATTTCCACGATGAGCGTCGATGTGTTTGGACGACAGTTGGACAAGGGTGTAGCTGCAAGCAGTCGCGGTCCTCCGGGTGTTGGATTCAGATTCACTGCCGACGGACAATACGATATAGATAATAAGAGATTGTGCAACGTCGCCGATCCCGTGCAGCAAAATGACGCTGTCACCATGAGTCTTATGGGACGGGAAATCGACGCTGTGAGAGACGAAATCCAGTCAACGATAACCACCCTGGAGTCTCGTACGACGGCTGCTGCACGAAACCTGACGGGTGATATTGAATCAATAAAAGACTTGTTGATTCGCAACACCCAGGAAATTTTCGACGTGGGCAACAGATTGCTCGCATTGGAGACGAAAGCGAACGCTGCTGGTGACGGAGTTGTACAGACCGGTTAACAAAAGAATTATGGACAAGAAGGAGGCGTTGGTCGAGGAACTTCATAAGCCTGCACGAAGAAATTATCCGCGGCGTCGCGTCGTCATGCGAGGACTGGATGAGACCTGGCAGGCTGATTTAGTGGATATGAATGCTTATGCGAAATACAACAATGATCATAAATACCTACTAACGATCATCGATATTTTTTCAAAATTCGCTTGGGCAGTGGCGATCAAGACCAAGAGTGGGAAGGATGTTACGAGCGCTATGAGCTCTGTTTTCAAGAAGGGCCGCGTACCGAAAAAATTGCACGTCGACCGAGGTAAAGAATTTTACAACACCGAGTTCAAGGCTCTCATGCAACGACACGGGATAACCCTTTATTCAACGTTCAGCAATCTGAAAGCATCGATCTGCGAACGTTTCAATCGCACGCTTAAAAATAAAATGTGGAAGGAGTTCTCTCTCCGAGGAAATTACAAGTGGATAGATATCGTACCAGATTTGATGTCGACTTACAACAACACCAAACACCGTACAATTGGAATCAAACCGAAAGAGGTTACAGCTCGCAACGAGAAGACTTTGCTCCGGAATGTGTACGGTAAATTTCTGACCAATCGGACGCGGAGCAAGAAGTTCAGAGTCGGTGATAAAGTGCGCGTTAGCAAGAACAAACATACGTTTGAAAAAGGCTACACACCCAACTGGACAACTGAAATATTTACTATAAGTAAGATAGAGAATACAGATCCTGTGACGTACAAACTCGTCGACTATCAAGATCAGCCGATCGAAGGTGGCTTCTACGAGGAGGAACTCTCTAAAGTCAAACACCCTGATGTTTACCTGGTGGAGAAGGTACTGCGGAAGCGTGGAACTAAACTATTTGTAAAATGGTTAGGTTTCGATAATTCACACAACAGCTGGATTGATAAAGCGGATATGTAATTTGTTTATTCAATAAAGATACATAAAATATACATAGAATAGTTTCTTTATTTATTATAACCCCATGGTACAGTATCGGTTGTGTTGGGTAAAATCACCCTTTTATCATCGCACCAACTAAGTGCTAATTTCTTTTGTAATACCGTATGAACCTCGTGCTTTTTACTCTGAATTAGGTACTGAGATTTCATCAAATCCTGGTGTTAAAAAAGACACTTTTTATAATCATCGAACGTAATTGTTCTTAATGTCGCCGCCTTGATACCTTTTGCTCGCTTAATTGTTTTCCTATCCTCACCGAAAATTTCAAAAGTGTACAGTTTTGCTCGTAATCCTACAAATTCTCTCATAATCTTCCCGTTACATTCATCCTTCATTAAGCCTAATACTTTCTTATTCGCTAATGGAATTCCATAGATGTTATCGATCGGGTAATCGGATGTATCGAATTTATGTATATCACGTTTAATGTATTCATATATATCAGGGACAGTGAAGTGATACAAAAGACTGTCCGTGTCGGTGTACATTAACTTTGATCGATCGCCAAACGTATTTTTCACGTAGTTGTAATGAAAATCATAAATGAAGATCTTGGATAGATCGAGAATGGAAAATCCAGCGTAAATTGGTTTATTAAAGTGTACCCTGACGCGATTCAGCTCAACAATCACCATGTCATTGTCAAATATGGTACAGCTGTGAAAATTTGGTTTCGCGATGAGTGCTTTTGCTCCGTACCGCCCCTCCCACTTTGTCACTAATTTAACTTCCTTCTGCTTTCTCACGTTTTCCATAGTCTTACCGAATACCGCGTTATTCATCAATTTAAAGAAATACTTTTCAAACTCGTTGTTAGATTTTTTCCTCAAGTCGGTGTTCAGATCAATATACAATTTGAGCCACGGATCTTGTTCAAATCTTAAGATTCTATGAACTTTCGATAATTTCATACCTAGACTCAGATACAGTTTCAAATTCTGATAGTGAACAACATACTTCTTTTTTGGCAAAAGAGTTGTCATCAATTTAGAATTTTTACCACGCGAGGGTGTATAGTGTTCGGGGCATAAGGGTAAATCTTTGTGTGTTTCGTGAAGTGTCGCAGGATACTCCAAGTCAACTTCAAAATTATATCCTACAGGAGAATCGTTAGGGACGTTGCAGACGTCGATCGACTCGTGTTCCCACTCGAAAGATCCACGCGGTAGATACCGACTCATCGCTCCACCGTACAAATTATTTACGTCAAAGTACATAAGGTAAGATTCCTCTTTGCTCGGATCAAAATCTACCCCCATGTATCTATTGTTGCTTATGGCATGTCGGTTTGAACATTGAGCTACACCACCTCGAATACCTTTCTCGATAAACAAGAGCATCTCTACGTCGGTGAGGAGCTCGAGCTTGACGCGCGTACACTTGAGCATCGCGTCAAAAGCGAGTCCAGGGACGGTGTAATAGTGCAGAGGATCCAGGTTATACGCAGAGCGACAGTTGCGTCGAAAATTTTCAAATACATCCGATAGGAGTAACACGTCCGTTTTTAAATATAAATCTGAATATTCACCCAGCGTACTAACATTGAAAGTCCTCCAAACTCTCATCGCGTGGCGGTAATTTTCTTTCGAAACGTTTGTATTGTTCAATTTTGAATGGAAATTTTCGATCGGAGGTAACTCCGCTTCATCTAGTTTTGCCCAGCTATCTACATATTCGTAAGGGAATACCCCCTTCCTTGTTAGTAACTCGAATTCCTCTGCACTTTCACAATGTCTGCGTATAATCACTTTATCCTATCATTCAGATACGAGGCTAATTTGTCCAAGCTGCTTGCCATGAATCGGAATGAATCGATAAATCGTAAGTCTACCTTTGTACCAGTGATTTTTTTTGTAAAAGAAATGTACCGTTCTTCGTTGACGGGGAGGATACTCATATGACCGTCGAGTAACGTCGCTAGAGCTTTGATTAAAAAGTGTGAATCATAACTGGATAGATTATGAAATACTACTGGAACAACATGCGAATCTTTATAATTTAAATTACAACTTGGATGCGCCGCACCGCGGTACTTGCCTGTAAAATGACAATGATCGCGATGCTTCTCATCCGTCTGTGTGAACTGTTTCTCGCAAATATGACAGATTTCGGCATTATGGAAATTTTGTGTTTGCTCGCTGGTGAGCTGCATCGGTACGTTTCTTTCCAAATAAAAATCAACCAATTCAGCCAATTTTCTTAATTCATTGACAAACCAGTGGATGCAATCAGAGGCGCGGTTTATTTCAAATTTTGAGAGAGAGTTGTCAAAGCTACAATGCAAATAATACGCTGCACTATGCGGAACATGCTTTTCACACAAGATCTCGCTCTCCGTCGGCTCAAGTATAGACTCTAAATCAGCATATACCACAAACGGTACAGACTCTTTGAATCTATAATTTCGAAAACTTAAAATTTTTTTTTTTCCCCGGGTAGGATGACTTTACATTTATTCATGTTCGCACAGTCCAGTTTATGCTTTTCGAACGAAGTTTCGGTTTGGAAATGACATAAACATCTATCACACAGAAATATGGTGCTTTTATGCTTTGATATTTGAGAAGCTAGTAATCTAGAGAGATTTTTGATCCAAGCAAAGTGGAAAACAATCTGATGTTCGGTCTCTGCCTCACTGTTCACGGCGAGAAGGTGAATTGTAGGTTTGTCTGATTCGTTTTTACTCGAATAAAGGGGTACTATTTCATCAGGCATATTCCGAACGGGTTCCAGACCGTACACATTTATTGCTAGACCGTTGATTTTCTCAAATTTCGAAATATCTTTTAGGGTTATGGGGAAATTAATACCCCTATAATTGAGTACCGAGCTATAATGAGGATAAGAATTAGTTCGATCAACGTGGTTATCTGCAGGATAAAGGGCTGCAGTGACGGCCCACAGGAAGCAGTATTCATCGCTATTCTTGATGTTCACTACAGCTTTTTTGTTCTGTATACTCGGTGATAATTGCACGTAGGTGGATAATCCTCCGCGTAGTGGCTCGTACCGATTAATGTTGATCATCAGGTTGACAATTTCGATCAGCGTCCAGCCTGAGTCTCGCTCTTGGAAATCCTCAACCTTCACCAGCAAGCGATCAATCAGATTCTCATCGAACCACCTTTTAATATTTGTTTCAGGGAGGATAACTTCATTTCTTATGTTAAAAAATTTTGTCTCTTCGACGGTTTCACCGTTCTTCAGAATAGAAAACTTGCAAGCTAATACACCATTCACTTTCAAATTGCCCGCTTTGACTAGGGAATTTTTTAATCGTATGTTCGTTATACTTTTCGAATCCTGCAGAAAAGATCTTATATCCTTATGGCGTAGATTTACGATAACACCAGTGCGTATTCGACCTTTGAATACAGATTCCAAGTCCTTCCACTGAACTCTGTCTTTTATTCTTCTTCTTGATGTTCCAATACCTTCACCACTTCGTTGTCTGTTTTTAAATTTCTCACCCAACGATTGGAGTATAGAAGCTGTTGTTACAATTCTGTGTCTTTCCCCGACCGAAAGAGTAACTGTTCTCAAGATTTTATTCAAAAGCCTGATGTTACGATTACACAGTTTTTTCCATCGCTCGATTTGATGAGACGATGCGACGCCTAGCAACTTGTAAGCACTTTCTACAATGTTTATTAACCTCAAACACGTTTCAGTATCCATTTTCTCAGTTTATATTCCCCCACGTAGTAGTAAACGAATGAAAATTTCAGGGAAGGATAACTTTTATGAACACGAATAAATTCTTTCGATTTAAATAATCACAAATATTTTGAACACTGGGGTTTTAGATATAAAGAAATTTAATACTAGGTTTTAGTTATAAAGAAATTCGCACTGGTTATATTGTCCGCCGAGGTATCGCAGGCGTAGACGATCTTCCGCAGCAGCAGATTCATACAGCTTCAACTGATCCTTATCATCGTTGAAAGCCTTTGATATTCTAGCCGGTAGAAACATCGTAAAAGTATTTTCGATCGCAACCATGGTTCTGGGACCGAACTTAGTGGTAACAGATTTAAATGAAGTGACTTTATAATCTTTTCCAACTTCAAGCTCCGATATCTTCTTCGTAGGTAAGAAGTCGTCCATGCGGCAAACTTTATTTATTTTTTCACAATCCATTTTAAAGGTGAATTGTTTCAACAGGACACAACAAGTCTTTCTTGCCAGAACACCTCGTGCAAGTAAAACTCGAATGAGTGAGAAAACGGTAGGAATGTGCGGTTTTTATAGGAGGTGAAACCAAATCTACGTGCTCCACCTCCCCGCCCCCCAGAATTTCAAGAGTTTTCTGTATATTGTGAAACTTATTTTTTTGAAAAAAATTTTCTGCTCTAGCTTCTTTCACGTGTAGTAGGTAACGGTAACGAATCCAGTTTTGTGCAGATTTTAATACCGTTAGCAATACAAAATGTAATTACTGTATCGGTCGGTTAACTATTATTTACATTATCTCTATAATTTAGCGTCTTCTACTGAACTATAAAATTAATGTGGTTCGTAGAATCGTTCACCACTCCAATATAACGTGTTATCGTATTGTTTAGAATATTCGGTGCGTTGTACAGCTTGAGCAATGCTGCCGGACTGTACGCGATATTTAATACGTTATAACAACACGCAAACTCTGATATTGGTACCGGGATGGGTGTCTCGGTGACGAAGATTTCGAGGGTAAGTATGTGTTGCATTTTTTATTGTTGTATATATATGACATACGGAAGTCTGCACACTAATGAACGATCGCGTACTGACCTCATTCGCGACTTAGATCTTGTACAGTGTTGAGTTCGTTCCATAAAAAATATATTACCAATATCGAAATGTGTGAGTATTGCGAATCTTTTCCGTGTTACAATGAGAGTGTTTTTTTGTGGATACTGTGAGTTTTAATTTATTGATTTTCTGATCTTTATTTCAGCAATTCCAATTCTATTTCAAACGCCGGTAGTTAAAATGCTAGTACAAGTTATCGAAACGTGGGGTTTGACCCACAAAAAAGAATGGGTTGAACGGGAGAAAGAGTTTTGGGAGAGGTTTCGATGTCAAGCTAGGTGCTACAATACGGTCTATGTCCGAGATGTAACGCAACAGGGTGTTTATTGTGAACAGTGCGTAATAAAACATCCTGGACCGTGGGACGTTCAGGCGGACCATTATCTTATGTCCCTCAACGCAATGCCTCAATTTTGGTTTTGCGAGGATTGCGGGATCCCAATGCTGAGAGTCAAATGGGATAAATGTTTACGGTGTATGGCGGCGGCAAAGTTGTATCTAGACGCCGACCGTAAATTCAATTATGATGCGAACGGACTTTACAAATTCGAGAGGCTTGAGGAATCGGTGACTCAGGTGTCTGCAAACTGTTTAGAGGGTAAAAAAGGCTCTTAATTAATCCAATCACACTAATTTCAGTATTTTTGAATGATAAAAGTGTTTCAGATGTTATATTATTAGAACGAATTCTTTCTGTCATGCATAAAAATATTCCACCAATTAAAATCTGCATTCTAATAAGTTTTTCATTTTTCAGTAGCCGTACCGCATGAGGCGTCGGCCTCGGGGGACAATAATGCTCAGATGTCTTAAAAACTGCCCGCAAGGTGAAAAGGCTTTCAAATAATCCAATTACACTAATTTGAGTATTTCGAGTGATAAAAGTGTTTCAGATATTACATTATCGGAACGAATTCTTTTCCACCATGTATGAAAATATTCCACCAATTAGAATCTGCATTCTAATTATTTTAAAATTTTTTCAGTCGCCGAGCCGCTTGAGGCAGAGGTCTCAGGGGACTGTTTTTACTCTTACCACGTCATGGCTCGTGAATAATAATCAGACGATATTACAATATACTATAAGTAATAATTTAATAATGTTATCTAATAATTTAGTAATTCTCTATGTAATTGTATTTTCTCACGTCATGGTTCATTATTAGTAATCCGATGATATTATAATATTCTTAGTAATAATTTAATAATGTTTCTGAATAATTTAATAATTGCGTATGTAATTGTATTTTTTTGTCCAATTGGTTGGTCATTCGGGCTAATTTGTTACAATTACTTTTTTCATATTTACATTAAATATTTTTCTGTAAAAATTTTTCGTTATTTGGTTTTGAAAGATTTCTTTTCCAGTAACCGTAACATTAGAAATTAGTGATCTAGGTATGTTGCATCATTGTTACAAAACCGCTAGGGGAGTTTTAGGTGGCGTTTCGATGGGGGAAAATCGCAGAGGTCTAACGGGGGATCGCAGCGGTCAGAGGGGGGTCGCAGCGGTCAGACGGGGGATCGCAGCGGTCAGAGGGGGGTCGCAGCGGTCAGAGGGGGGATCGCGACCGTCACGTCGGGGCGGGCGTCTGACGGTTACCGTTAGGGGGGTCGACCAGGGGGTGGTACCGGGGCACCGTTAGGGGGTGGGTCGGGTAACGGGTGACCTTAATTAGAACCAGTCAAAAGCGGGAAACGCGCTTTACCGTTAGGGGGTGGACCGTCTAACGGGGTCTGGACCAATTATCTTACCCCCTCCATCTGCCTCACACGGACACGGCAGTCTGTGCGGGTACCCCCCTCCACCTACCTCACACGGACACGGCTGGGTTTGCATGTGGGGGTGCGTGTCGGTGTGCACTAACACGCGTTGGTCCAGAACCCGCCTTGCTCATCTACTTATGTACAGGGTGTATTATCAAGTAAGGGTATCACCATCAATATCAAACCGAATAATAATACATTGTGTAGCGAAATTGAATGCAGTCACTCTGTAAATTTTCAACTAGGCGATTCTATAGGTGGTCTATTGGGTTTCACGCCACGTGTTCTGCAAGCTGATAAAGTTCACGAGTCTGATCTGCCGGTGACTATTCTTAAAGTAAACGCACTGCGAGTCGAGTGTAACATTACAACGGGTGCCTACGTCAATGAACGTAAGGTACACACCATTCATGAGTTTTTCCCCGTCGTTCCGCCTGGATATAAGATCGTTGAAGTACCGTCTCACGTCATTTACCTGCCAGTCACCGTAAGGACCATAGATCATATCTAACTCCGTATTGTCGATCAAGACGGCGACTTGGTCCATTTCCGTGGAGAGGTTATAACTGTGAGGTTGCATATCAAGGCTCAATAATGGGGATAGTTTATAATAGAAGTAGTTATATTAGTAAGGTAAAATGCCCCGAACACGTCAGTCTCGACCGGTTCTCAAAGAGCTGACACCTCAGAACGCTCTGCTTCTGAAAAGCTTGGGTCTCGAGGTTACACCTTCTGGAAGAGGAATTTTCGCAAAGTAAGACTACGATTCGTTTGTTTTTGCGTCATCTGCTACAGACCATGGAGGAGGAAATCTTAGACATTCAAACACCCGTCGCCTTTGACGAGTCTATCGCACACTACGAGGTTCACGCACACAAACCTTATGCCTCATCGAGTTTCAATAACAGTGACGAGATTCGTATCGCTGTTCAACACCAAGACCTGTGCGTGTTACCGTGCAAGAGTTCGTTGCATGTGTACGAAAAGATAGTGAAGGCAGCTGATGGGACTCCATCGACTAACACAACACTGGTCAACAACGGAGTTTGTCATCTGTTTGAAGAAATGCGCTACGAGATGAACGCTATTGAGATCGATAGGAGCAAGAACGTTGGTCTCACCAGTCTTATGAAAGGTTACCCTTCCCTGCGACCCGGAAAGAATTGGGTGATGGAGAATGCCGGTTGGCTCAATATAAATGCAAACCATGTGGATGCCGATGGTTACTTTGAAGTTTGCATACCGTTGAAGATGATGCTAGGGTTCGCCGAAGACTACCGAAAGATAATCGTCAACGCCAAACACGAATTGATCTTGACCCGTTCAAAAACCGATGCGAACGCGGTTCTACAAACTCAAGACGAGGAATTTAAAATCCTGATCGATAAAGTAGAATGGTTGTTACCCTATGCCAAGCTCTAGGATCAGCGAAAAATACAACTGTTGAATTTTATTGACAAAGACGCACTGATCTCATGAGTTTTCGCAATCGGGAATTGTACGAGTATCCTGTACTGCCTACCACCTCAAAGCACGTTCGGACCGTTAAGACGTCGACTCAGCTGGAGAAATCTCGCTACGTCATACTGGGTTTCCAGACAAGTCGGAAGAATAAGCTGAACGAGAACGCTAACCATTTCGATCACTGCAATATCCCCAATGTCAAACTATTCCTGAATTCTCAATGTTATCCCTACGGGAACCTGAATCTTGATATGAGTCATAATCAATACGGTTTGTTGTACGAGATGTTTGCAAACTTTCAAACCTCCTATCACGGCAAGGAACCTGAACCGTTGTTAAAGAAGAGTGAATTTCTACAGTATGCACCCCTATTCGTCATTGACTGTTCAAACAAAACGAGTCGTTCAAGTTCGGACCGGTCGACGTTCGTCTTAAATTTGAAGCAAAGAATAACTTTCCTGCTGAAACATTGGCCTACTGTTTGATTTTACACGATCGCGTAGTTGAATACAACCCTATAAGCGGTGGGGTTACGAAATTAGTCTGAAACCTACCGTAACCGTTATGTTCATAAGCTGTACTTTCTAGATTTCTCTTTGATTTGAAAAAAATGTAAAAGATTTTTCTTTTTTTGTGAACCGTTATTTTCCCATCAATTTTATAATGGTAGTCTAATTCAGGAGGGGGAAGTATGATGTAAAAGTGAGTCAGAAGATTGCTGAAAATTAGACAACTTCCAACGTTCCCGAAATCCACGTCGTCACACAATGGATATGATATTGGACGTGCAAGGTTTTCAACGATTTGACAACGAATTCATACTAAAGGAGCTCGCTGTAATTAGCGTTCAAGCAGACGAAGCAGGCAAGCCATGTCTGGCCCGCCTTCTCTTCAAACCACCGTGTGCTTGGGAAACCTTACCGGCCAATGTAAAGCTACCAACGCCTGGTTGATCCGAAATCATCACGGAATACCCTGGAACGGTGGTGACATACCATACGACGACGTGCAGAAAGTGGTGAAAAAAGTTGTCGAGCACGCAAATTACATTTATGTAAAAGGAGAGGAGACGAAAAAGTGGATCGAAAAAATTATCAACGATGACTCAAAACCGGTGATCGAATTGGGGGAATTGAGCTGTCCGAATCTTCATAAGCTGCAATACATCGATGTGGTTCATTGGCACGGGGATCATCACGGGAACATTCCTAGGTATCAGTGTGCTTCCGAAAACGTACAGCGATCGAAGACTTGGTACTCGACGGAGTGTTCTGGATCCCGTTACAAATCAATGTACACATACCTTCAAGTGGGGAGCCTGAAACGAATGAAGGCTGAGGACATCGCCTATTTGCCCAAAGATTTTATCCTCATCTACGGTAGGGACATCATGGATGAGGTGTGGGACAAGCTATCGGAGGCCATGAAGAAGGATGCAGACATCGCAGAGTGTCGAAAATGTCGAATACATTACGGTGACGAATTCAACGGACCTACCCCCATGATTAAAAACTGTTCAAAATGTCAAAATGAACCAATTTCTGTAACAACGAATTCAGAAAAATAAAAATTAATCAAAGTAATTCGTCTGTTTTATTTCATTCTCCAATCCTCTTCCTTCGTAGCAGTTAAATAGGCTTGCGTCTAACTAAATTGCTGCGATTCGCTGAATCGTACCCTACTCGTATACCCATCACGCGTTATAGCTTTGTTTATGCGTTGTATAGCTTGAGCGATGTTGGTTCCAATAATTATTTTGCTTGCAAATTTATCTAACTATAAGCTATCCCTAGCGCGCTGACTTATTTGGGCTGTCCTTGACACCTAATACGCAAACCCTAAACATCATTTCTCACGCTGAGTGTTTTAGGCGATGCATACTTCGAGGGTCAGTATATACTTGAGTTTGATTTATATGTGTGACTGTTGGAAGTCTGCCCCTAACGAAGAGACTCAATACTGATCTCATTCTTCAGTCAGATTTTGAACAGAACAGAGCGATTTGCAAAATGAGCGAAGTACGATTTTATTTAGAAGACGCGATCGTTTATGCCGATGAGCGCGATTTGTGGTTGTATGGTGTTGAAGTATAAGTGGGTGAAAACCGCGAAGCCCGGCCGGACGACGCGCTCGGCAGGTGGGCTGATACCGAGCGCGATTTCGGGGTGGGGCTAGAGGAGGACAGGGATTCGGATCTGAGTCCGGTGGAAAACTCAGATTTCGAATCAGAGCATGAGGTGTGTGGGGGGTACGGGGGTAAAGTGACGGAGGGTGGGCCGCCTGAGCGTCAGAGGACTCCAACCCCGGACCAATTGAACGTTTCACACGACAATGCGTACGCTGCCGCACGACCGGTGGCGTACAATGCGGCGGTTGCCGCCTTCGTGGCCAACGACGCAGAAGGCGCAGCGTGGAGCGTGGAAGGGTTCGTGAATTTTGTACATTTGATGGGTGAAGAAGACGAGGGCTATGGTAGTGAAAGTGACGAGTGGGTGTAGTTTTTAAGTAGGATATAGTTTAGTGACAATTTTCATGGTTTTTCAAGTGACACTTTTTTGAGTGACTAGTTTTAATGTTCAAGATACTTTTAGTGTTGGTGTAGTTTTAAGGAGTCTTTTTTCACGCGCTCGAAAAGGGATTGGTTGACAGGTAAGAATCTGCATATTCTTCCTGTAATTGTAGATCACAGAGTTCAGAGAGGGATCAGGGTTAGGTGGCGTTTCGGCAGGGAAAATCGCAGAGGTCAGACGGGGGATCGCAGCGGTCAGACGGGTGATCGCAGCGGTCAGAGGGGCGATCGCAGCGATCAGCCGGGGGATCGCGACCGTCACGTCGGGGCGGGGGTCTGACGGTTACCGTTAGGGGGGTCGACCAGGGGGTGGTACCGGGGCACCGTTACGGGGTGGGTCGGGTAACGGGTGACCTTGATTAGAACCAATCAAAAGCGGCGGAGCAGGACGATTCGGCGCGGCCGTTTCGGCGCGACCGATTGGGCGCGACCGTTTCGGCGCGAGCCCTTTCGGCGCTGAGACGTTTCGGCGCGAGCCGTTTCGGCGCGAGTCCTTTCGGCGCCGGGACGTTTCGGCGTGAGTCGTTTTGGCGCGAGCCGTTTTGGCGCGGGCCGTTCCGGCGCGAGACGTTTTGGCGCAACCCCTTCGGTAGCTGGCCGTTTGAACGCATCCCTTTCGGCACGGGGACGCTTTGGCGCGATAACAATTATTGTTCTGAATGAATAAAAACGAAAATCACAGAAGCTTGACTGACCGGTATGAACATAAAAAAATATGAAAAATAAACGTGATAACAATCCAGAAAGTGACTTTGGCCCTCTAAGGGTTAGAATAATTTAGGCTACCCCATTGATCCACACACACACACACAGGCATGCTACAACTTAGAAGGTGGCTGTGGCTCTCGAAGGGTTAGAATGGGTTAGGCTACCCCATTGATCTACACACACACACACAAGTGCTACAACTTAGAAGGTGGCTGTGGTTCTCGAAGGGTGAGAATGGGTTAGGCTACCCCACTGATCTACACACACACACAAACGTGCTACAACTTAGAAGGTGGCTGTGGTTCTCGAAGGGTTAAAATGGGTTAGGCTACCCCACTGATCTACACACACACACGAACGTGCTACAACTTAGAAGGTGGCCGTGGCTCTCGAAGGGTTAAAATGGGTTAGGCTATCCCACTGATCCACACACACACACGAACGTGCTACAACTTAGAAGGTGGCCGTGGCTCTCGAAGGGTTAAAATGGGTTAGGCTATCCCACTGATCCACACACACACACACACACACACACGTGCTACAACTTAGAAGGTGGATGTGGCTCTCGAAGGGTTAGAATGGGTTGGAATAAAACATCCCAAATTAATTCATAGTCGCCATCGCGCCGAAACGGCTCGCGCCGAAACGGCTTGCGCCGAAACGACCCGCGCCGAAACGGCCGGCGCCGAAACGTCGCGGCGCCGAAAGGACTCGCGCCGAAACGGCTCGCGCCGAAACGTCCCGGCGCCGAAACGACTCGCGCCAAAACGGTCGCGCTGAATCGGTCGCGCCAAAACGGCCGCGCCGAAACGTACTGTACCCTAAAAGCGGGAGACGCGCTTTACCATTAGGGGTGGACCGTCTAACGGGTTCTGGACCAATTATCTTACCTCCTCCATCTGCCTCACACGGACACGGCAGTCTGTGTAGGTGCCCCCTCTACCTACCTCACACGGACACGGCTGGGTTTGCATGATGGGGTGCGTGTCGGTGTGCACTAACACGCGTTGATCCAGAACCCGCCTTGCTCATCTACTGATCGGATAGATCTAGTGTTTTTAGAGGGCGAATGTTCTCATCGTCGTGGTCTAACCAGATTCTCGTCTAACTATATTAGCTGGTATTCAAGGAATTGGTTGAATTATTTGAATTAAATGAATCACTTGAATTGTTGAAATTATCGAATCACTGGGATAATTTGAATTACTTGAATTAAATGAGTTTGAATTTCGTCGTTACCTTCGCATTATTAGTAGAAAATAGAACTCTTGGTAAAGGAACGAAGGCAGAGAAAGGATTATTACTTCTGATAAATAACTGTGATTTTTTTCTTACCTTGCAGTATGAAATAAAAAAAATAAAAATGAAATGAAGATCGGCTGCGGCCGGCTGCAGGTGACGCTAGAATCGCAGAGCGTTGGTATTTATATCTTCTAAAATGAATTTGAAACTTGGTAAAGTTCTTTTGATATTTTGACACTACTTATTATTTCGAATCAACACTGGTATAATTTTACAGTAGTTCGTACTAAAACTCTCACTATCGTAACCGATAAAATAAGAATCAAAGTTGAAGTTAAATAAAAAGTATAAACAGCAAAAGAATGAATTTCTATGAAAAACGTTTAAGTCCCGCGTTGAAATGAGTTGAGGTTAAGGAAACTTTCTAAGTCCATAAAATCGTTAAAATTGATATCGAAAAAGAATCTAACTTTTAAAAATCGTTGAATCGTTGAAAATGAGCTGGTAATAATGATGTTGGATAAGTCTGACGTAAGTTGTTGACACTTTTTTGAATAATGGCGAAGTGAGGGCGATTTTTAGCTTGGTGGGTGTTATATATGGTAATTGAGGTGCGGGGGTCCCAAATTGACGCAAGGTAGTAGGGGTGGCGTTCTCCATCCGTGACCGGTGCGGGTCTTGTGGATGCGGGGGTCCCAAATTGACGTAAGGTAGTAGGGACAATCTTCCCCATCCACAACCAGTGGGGGCCATGGGAAACTCCTCCCTTTGTTTATGCAGTATTACATCGGTACATTCCAGGATGCTGCGTTTGTTCTTTATCTTCGTAGGTATTACGCTCTGTCTTTGACTGCGCAGCGTGTTGACACGTGTTCGGAAGGTGTCGAAGAAGGTTCTCAATAACTTGGCATTCAGCTATCGTATTTTTCCTCGTCCCCCATTTGTCCCTTTGGGTACAAGATATGTTTGTCGTCATACATGTCATCCCTGTACCTCTCAGATATTGCTTATTTTGTAGTTTTATAAGTTTATTTTCATGGTTTATAAATCTTTGATTTTACCTTCGATAATCTGGTTTTAAGGGTTTTCAGTGAGAGTTAAGTATACAATAGATATAGATACTATTACATGAGTTTATAATGATTTACTCAGTTTTAATTTTTTTAATCGTAAATGAAATAATGAGATTGGTTGAGTGCCTTCATTTGAATATAGTTGAGATTTTCCACTAATTATAGCGGTCTTGATCTGCGCGTGATATTTATTATCTTAATCTTTCGAATGTTAGATATTCAAAGTACGCAGTCGTATGATCATTTCATAAGGCATTCTGTCTCACGGCGATTCGTTACGATTTGTCATACAGATGTCTCCTTTCTTCCTCTTCCTTCGTAGCAGTTAAATAGGCTTGCGTCTAACTAAATTGCTGCGATTCGCTGAATCGTACCCTACTCGTATACCCATCACGCGTTATAGCTTTGTTTATGCGTTGTATAGCTTGAGCGATGTTGGTTCCAATAATTATTTTGCTTGCAAATTTATCTAACTATAAGCTATCCCTAGCGCGCTGACTTATTTGGGCTGTCCTTGACACCTAATACGCAAACCCTAAACATCATTTCTCACGCTGAGTGTTTTAGGCGATGCATACTTCGAGGGTCAGTATATACTTGAGTTTGATTTATATGTGTGACTGTTGGAAGTCTGCCCCTAACGAAGAGACTCAATACTGATCTCATTCTTCAGTCAGATTTTGAACAGAACAGAGCGATTTGCAAAATGAGCGAAGTACGATTTTATTTAGAAGACGCGATCGTTTATGCCGATGAGCGCGATTTGTGGTTGTATGGTGTTGAAGTATAAGTGGGTGAAAACCGCGAAGCCCGGCCGGACGACGCGCTCGGCAGGTGGGCTGATACCGAGCGCGATTTCGGGGTGGGGCTAGAGGAGGACAGGGATTCGGATCTGAGTCCGGTGGAAAACTCAGATTTCGAATCAGAGCATGAGGTGTGTGGGGGGTACGGGGGTAAAGTGACGGAGGGTGGGCCGCCTGAGCGTCAGAGGACTCCAACCCCGGACCAATTGAACGTTTCACACGACAATGCGTACGCTGCCGCACGACCGGTGGCGTACAATGCGGCGGTTGCCGCCTTCGTGGCCAACGACGCAGAAGGCGCAGCGTGGAGCGTGGAAGGGTTCGTGAATTTTGTACATTTGATGGGTGAAGAAGACGAGGGCTATGGTAGTGAAAGTGACGAGTGGGTGTAGTTTTTAAGTAGGATATAGTTTAGTGACAATTTTCATGGTTTTTCAAGTGACACTTTTTTGAGTGACTAGTTTTAATGTTCAAGATACTTTTAGTGTTGGTGTAGTTTTAAGGAGTCTTTTTTCACGCGCTCGAAAAGGGATTGGTTGACAGGTAAGAATCTGCATATTCTTCCTGTAATTGTAGATCACAGAGTTCAGAGAGGGATCAGGGTTAGGTGGCGTTTCGGCAGGGAAAATCGCAGAGGTCAGACGGGGGATCGCAGCGGTCAGACGGGTGATCGCAGCGGTCAGAGGGGCGATCGCAGCGATCAGCCGGGGGATCGCGACCGTCACGTCGGGGCGGGGGTCTGACGGTTACCGTTAGGGGGGTCGACCAGGGGGTGGTACCGGGGCACCGTTACGGGGTGGGTCGGGTAACGGGTGACCTTGATTAGAACCAATCAAAAGCGGCGGAGCAGGACGATTCGGCGCGGCCGTTTCGGCGCGACCGATTGGGCGCGACCGTTTCGGCGCGAGCCCTTTCGGCGCTGAGACGTTTCGGCGCGAGCCGTTTCGGCGCGAGTCCTTTCGGCGCCGGGACGTTTCGGCGTGAGTCGTTTTGGCGCGAGCCGTTTTGGCGCGGGCCGTTCCGGCGCGAGACGTTTTGGCGCAACCCCTTCGGTAGCTGGCCGTTTGAACGCATCCCTTTCGGCACGGGGACGCTTTGGCGCGATAACAATTATTGTTCTGAATGAATAAAAACGAAAATCACAGAAGCTTGACTGACCGGTATGAACATAAAAAAATATGAAAAATAAACGTGATAACAATCCAGAAAGTGACTTTGGCCCTCTAAGGGTTAGAATAATTTAGGCTACCCCATTGATCCACACACACACACACAGGCATGCTACAACTTAGAAGGTGGCTGTGGCTCTCGAAGGGTTAGAATGGGTTAGGCTACCCCATTGATCTACACACACACACACAAGTGCTACAACTTAGAAGGTGGCTGTGGTTCTCGAAGGGTGAGAATGGGTTAGGCTACCCCACTGATCTACACACACACACAAACGTGCTACAACTTAGAAGGTGGCTGTGGTTCTCGAAGGGTTAAAATGGGTTAGGCTACCCCACTGATCTACACACACACACGAACGTGCTACAACTTAGAAGGTGGCCGTGGCTCTCGAAGGGTTAAAATGGGTTAGGCTATCCCACTGATCCACACACACACACGAACGTGCTACAACTTAGAAGGTGGCCGTGGCTCTCGAAGGGTTAAAATGGGTTAGGCTATCCCACTGATCCACACACACACACACACACACACACGTGCTACAACTTAGAAGGTGGATGTGGCTCTCGAAGGGTTAGAATGGGTTGGAATAAAACATCCCAAATTAATTCATAGTCGCCATCGCGCCGAAACGGCTCGCGCCGAAACGGCTTGCGCCGAAACGACCCGCGCCGAAACGGCCGGCGCCGAAACGTCGCGGCGCCGAAAGGACTCGCGCCGAAACGGCTCGCGCCGAAACGTCCCGGCGCCGAAACGACTCGCGCCAAAACGGTCGCGCTGAATCGGTCGCGCCAAAACGGCCGCGCCGAAACGTACTGTACCCTAAAAGCGGGAGACGCGCTTTACCATTAGGGGTGGACCGTCTAACGGGTTCTGGACCAATTATCTTACCTCCTCCATCTGCCTCACACGGACACGGCAGTCTGTGTAGGTGCCCCCTCTACCTACCTCACACGGACACGGCTGGGTTTGCATGATGGGGTGCGTGTCGGTGTGCACTAACACGCGTTGATCCAGAACCCGCCTTGCTCATCTACTGATCGGATAGATCTAGTGTTTTTAGAGGGCGAATGTTCTCATCGTCGTGGTCTAACCAGATTCTCGTCTAACTATATTAGCTGGTATTCAAGGAATTGGTTGAATTATTTGAATTAAATGAATCACTTGAATTGTTGAAATTATCGAATCACTGGGATAATTTGAATTACTTGAATTAAATGAGTTTGAATTTCGTCGTTACCTTCGCATTATTAGTAGAAAATAGAACTCTTGGTAAAGGAACGAAGGCAGAGAAAGGATTATTACTTCTGATAAATAACTGTGATTTTTTTCTTACCTTGCAGTATGAAATAAAAAAAATAAAAATGAAATGAAGATCGGCTGCGGCCGGCTGCAGGTGACGCTAGAATCGCAGAGCGTTGGTATTTATATCTTCTAAAATGAATTTGAAACTTGGTAAAGTTCTTTTGATATTTTGACACTACTTATTATTTCGAATCAACACTGGTATAATTTTACAGTAGTTCGTACTAAAACTCTCACTATCGTAACCGATAAAATAAGAATCAAAGTTGAAGTTAAATAAAAAGTATAAACAGCAAAAGAATGAATTTCTATGAAAAACGTTTAAGTCCCGCGTTGAAATGAGTTGAGGTTAAGGAAACTTTCTAAGTCCATAAAATCGTTAAAATTGATATCGAAAAAGAATCTAACTTTTAAAAATCGTTGAATCGTTGAAAATGAGCTGGTAATAATGATGTTGGATAAGTCTGACGTAAGTTGTTGACACTTTTTTGAATAATGGCGAAGTGAGGGCGATTTTTAGCTTGGTGGGTGTTATATATGGTAATTGAGGTGCGGGGGTCCCAAATTGACGCAAGGTAGTAGGGGTGGCGTTCTCCATCCGTGACCGGTGCGGGTCTTGTGGATGCGGGGGTCCCAAATTGACGTAAGGTAGTAGGGACAATCTTCCCCATCCACAACCAGTGGGGGCCATGGGAAACTCCTCCCTTTGTTTATGCAGTATTACATCGGTACATTCCAGGATGCTGCGTTTGTTCTTTATCTTCGTAGGTATTACGCTCTGTCTTTGACTGCGCAGCGTGTTGACACGTGTTCGGAAGGTGTCGAAGAAGGTTCTCAATAACTTGGCATTCAGCTATCGTATTTTTCCTCGTCCCCCATTTGTCCCTTTGGGTACAAGATATGTTTGTCGTCATACATGTCATCCCTGTACCTCTCAGATATTGCTTATTTTGTAGTTTTATAAGTTTATTTTCATGGTTTATAAATCTTTGATTTTACCTTCGATAATCTGGTTTTAAGGGTTTTCAGTGAGAGTTAAGTATACAATAGATATAGATACTATTACATGAGTTTATAATGATTTACTCAGTTTTAATTTTTTTAATCGTAAATGAAATAATGAGATTGGTTGAGTGCCTTCATTTGAATATAGTTGAGATTTTCCACTAATTATAGCGGTCTTGATCTGCGCGTGATATTTATTATCTTAATCTTTCGAATGTTAGATATTCAAAGTACGCAGTCGTATGATCATTTCATAAGGCATTCTGTCTCACGGCGATTCGTTACGATTTGTCATACAGATATAATTGCTAAAGTTTAAATTAGCACATGTTAATTTTACATGATATCGGCAATACGTTCTGAATATATTTTGGTAGTTAATGATAATGTTAGATTTTAATTGATATAATATAAAAGATTGTATGACATTTGAAAGTTAACAAAGATAATTAAAAATATCCATAGCTGATTCTGGATTTATATATCAATATTAGAGGGTTGATTACATAATATATAGTAATATATAAGTTCTTTATTGTTTTTCGTTTCGGTATACAATTTTGCTCACATCTCTCCCGTTTCACATTCTCCTTCCTCTCCTGACCTCTCTTACTCTACACAACTCACTTAAATTAACAAAATTAATCTCTTTCTCTTTTTAACAAAAATAAAATAAAAATATAAAATGCAAAATAAAATATAATCTCCATAATAATCAGGTAACAAGTTTCTCTGGATGCTGCTCCTCCGGATGTTTCCACCCGGTACGTCTCTCTTCCTCTAACTCTTCCCCTCCTCCTTCCTACTCCAGTGCCTCCAGCTCGCGGTCTCTCTCTCTTAGGCTCGCCTGCAGTTCCTCCACCCTCGCAGCCAGCTCTGTCCTTTCCTTCTCTATTTTGTCTCTCCTTTCTTCCTTCTCTTTCCTTTCTCTCTCCTCCTTCGCCCTCCTCATCTCTCTCTCCTTCTCCTCATCTTTCAGCCAGACCTTCAGTTCCAAGTTCAGCTTCCACCATTCTCCGTCTATTTTTATTCTTCCTTCCCCCGTCTCTACTTCCTTTCCGGCCTTCCTTATCTCTCTCTCCTTCTCTCTTACCCACCATCTGACTTCCCTTTCTTGGAAAGTCAGATCCCTGTCTACGCTCACCCTCTCTCTCCTCTCTATCTCTCTTTTCTTCTCCAGAATCACCTCTCTATCTTCCGTTCTCCCCAGTTCCACAATCCATATTTTCCCCCCCCTGCCATCCTTTCTCTCCCATTCACTCCTCACCTCTATCTCTCTCTCCGCTGCTTCGTTCAGGATCCTTCTACAATCTTTTGCCCAGCCTTGCTCTCCTACCCTCGCTCCCTTCACTACCAGGTTCCTCTTCCTCTTCTCCCTCTCTCTTTCCTCCTGCCTCTCCTTCTCTTCTTTCTCCTTCCTCTTTTCCCTCTGGGTCCCGCTCGGGTCCGTGGTGGGGGTCGTCCCCTCGGCCACCACGTTCCCCTTACCCTTTGCCTTCTCTCTATCCTCCTCGTTCATCTCCAGCCTCCTCACTCTCACCTTCAGCTCATTTACCTCCTTTTTCATCTCCTCCCATTCGCTTTTTCTCAACTCCGTCTCCATTTCTCCGTTTGTCTCGTCTATATCACTCCCTACTTGTTGCACCTCTCCACGTGTTTACTCTGCCGCAATCTTTCCAGCTGTGTCGGCCATCTTGCCTCTCCCATATTGCCGCTTAGTCCCTACTGCCTTTCTAGTGGCTCCCCCTTCTCTTGCCTCTCTACCTTATCTTCTGCCGTATCGTCTACCTAGCTGTCTAGCTCTTTCTCCGCTTGGCCTCCTTCCTGCTAGGCGTCGCCACTCATCCCTCTCCTTGCTCCTCTTCCCTCGCCTTCGCTCTGTCCCTCATTTTATCTAGTTCTCTCATCCATCCTTCTCCTTCTCCACCGTCACTTAGTAGTTCCGCTAGCATATTCCTGCCTACACTTCCTTTCTCGAATCTTGTACAGTGTTCCATCACATGCTCCCAAGTTTCCTCTTCCCAGTTACAGATCCTGCATTTTCTCCTTTCCTCGCTTTCCCAGTATCTCCCCTCCCTCACTTCATTCCCCAGTCTATATCTTGCAATCCTTATCATCCTTTTCTCTTTACCTTTTTCCTGTAGGTACCGAGGAGTCCCCACCGTTCTTATCTCCTTGTAAATTTTGTTGAATCTCGAGCTTCTGATCCTTCCATCTCTTTCCTGGCCTTGAACCTCCCTGTCTCTTTCCTCCATCCACCCCTCTATGTTTTCACCCTCCCTCCTTCTTCTGTTCACCTCTTCCGCACTGCAACCTCTCTCTTCGTAGAATTTCCTTCTTCCCTCCTCCCATTTTGATCTTTTGTCTTTCCTACTCGATTTCACTTCCTCCCAGCACCCCCTTGCCAACTCGCTTCCTCTGCCCTCCTCTAGCTTCCTTTCGTACTTCATTGCCCTTCTTCCGGCTCTGGTTCTTACTTTCTCCCTCTTTGTCTCTTCTCTCACCATATACCCCGGCGTCCTACTGTCTAGTCCCAGCGTCCACTTGATAAACTTCTCTTGCATTCTTTCCATACATTCCCTCTCTTCCCACCCCCATATTTCTGCTCCATACATCGCTACGGTCTCCACCAGCGTCGAGTACAGTTTGCTCTTCCTCTTCCAATCCCCTCTGAACTTCCTTTTTCCTAACCCCCATACCTGCGCCAACACCACTGTTGCCTTTTTCCATCTGTCTCTTACGTGCCTTTCCATCCCCCCGCTTCTTTGCAGTACAAACCCTAGGTATTTAAACTCTTTCACCTCCTCCAGCTCTTCCCCTTTCCACTTCCACTCTATCTTCCTCTCCCTCCCCCCCCTTTTCTGAACCTCATTACCTTGGTCTTGCCTACGTTCAGCTCTAGCTCTTTCTTCTCCAGGTACCTTTCTGACCTCCTCAGCATCTCCTTCATTCCTTCTTCTTCTCTAGCCAGCAGTACTACGTCGTCCGCGTACGCCAGCGACCATATTTTCCTCCCCCCTGTTACCACACCCCCGTCTTGCCCCCTCTTTAGCATTTCTTCCCAGTCTGCTACATATAGGTTGAATAAATACGGGCTTAGCGGGCATCCTTGCCTGACCCCTTTCACCGTCCAGAATTTTTTCCCCTGTTCTTTCCCTACCCTTACCCTATTCCTTGTTTCCTTGTATATCTCCTCCACTCTGTCCCTTATTCTTCCGCTTACCCCTCTCTTCTCCATCTCCTTTATCAGTTTCTCTCTGTCTACTGTGTCGAATGCTGCCCTTAGGTCTACGAAAGTCGCCACCAGCTTCCCTTTTGCCTTCCTTAGCTCTCTTCCAATTGCGTGATTTAGTACATACATACTATCTATCGTCCCCTTTCCTTTCCTGAATCCCACCTGGTTCTCCGGCACCATTCCCCTCTCCTCTACTTCCTTGTTCAGTCTCTCTGCGACTATCGTTGCGTAAATCTTGTATCCTGTTGGCATCAACGTTATCCCTCTGTAGTTCTTTGCCCTCTTCTCTTCCCCCTTCTTGAACACCGGTACTATTATGCCCTCTCTCCAGCTCTCCGGGAAGCCTTCCCCCCTCCATATCTTCTGTATCAGCCTCGTCAGCCCCTCCTTCAGCTTCTCTCCCCCGCTTATCCACGCTTCGTTTGCTATTCCGTCCTCCCCTGCTGCTTTCCCTCTCTTTAATTTCCTTATTGCCCTCTCTACCTCTTCTCTGCTTATGTCCTCCTCCTTCTCTCCTCCCTCTCCCTCCCCTCTCCTTATTTTCTCCCTCCCCCCGTTTTCCTTCCCCTCTCCGGTCCTTTCCTTTACCTCCCTCCCTCCTAGTTGCTCCCTGAAGTGCTCTTCCCATTCTTCCATTTTTATCTCTTTGCTTATCCCTTTCCTTCTCTTTCTTTCTCTATTTATTATCCTCCATATCTCCCCCTCTGTCCTTGCATTCTCCGCTTCTCTTATCAATCCCTCTCTTTCCTCCTCCTTTTTCCTCTCACACACCTTTCTGAATTCTCTTCTCTTCTCTCTGTATTCTCTGTAGTTCTCTTCCCCCGTTTCCCTTCTCCTGCCCTTTCTTAGCGCCTCTTTCGCCTCTCTCCTTTTCTCCGTGCATTCCTCGTCCCACCATCTGCTTCCCTTCTTATCTTTCCAGCTTGCATTCACCTTTTTCCACTCCGCTGCTTTCCTGACTTCCTTTACTATATTGTTCCACATCTCTTCTACTTCTCTCGACTCTATGCTGACCCCCTTTATCTTCTCCTTAAATTTTCGTTCACCCTCCTCTGACCAGTCCATGATTACTCTCTTCTCGATTTCTTCCTCCTTCTCTTCCTTCCCCCTTCTTCCTCCAACTGTTAGCAGTACCGGTTGGTGATCCGATTCCGTCCTCTCCCCAACTTCCAGCCCCTCCGCTCTGTCCCCTGCCTCTGTGTTCCCTATTATGTAGTCTATTACCGATTCTCCCCTTGTTCCTACATACGTTATCTCTCCTTCTACGTCTCCTGTGATCACTCCGTTCATTATCCCCAGCCCCTCTTCCTCTAACCACTCTATCAGCCATCTTCCCTCCTTGTTTATCACCTTGTCCTTCGACCTCCTCCCCTCTTCCTCTTCCCCCCCCCACACTATCCCTCCTTCCTCCCCCGTTCTCGCGTTCAGATCTCCTCCTATTATGATACAGCCCTCCTGCCCTCCTTCCCTAATCCTCTGCTCTAACACTTTCTTTTTCATCCCTATCTCTTGGTTGGAGTATACTGTTATCACCCTCCACCTTTCACCTTCTATCTTCACCCTTCTCTCTACTACCCCTGTTTCTGCTTCTTCTTCGACCTCTTCTTCTTCCATCCATTCCCTCACTCCGGTGATTATCCCTCCCTTAGCTCTTCCTTTTCTGTGCTCCCTCTCTGCTCCTTGACATTTCCATCTATACCCTTTCGGCAGCATGCTTCTCATGTTTTCCCACCTTTTACTCTCTATCCATGTCTCTGTCAGCCCTATAATGTCCCAGCTTTCTAGCTCCCTCCATACTTCTTCATCCTTGCCCCACGCTCCCGCGATATTCCAGAAGCCTATTCTTACCCCCTTCTTGCTTTTCTTCTCCCTCCTTCTTCCTCCTCTTGTCCTTGCCTGCCCACCTTCGCTTCCTCCTTCTTCTATCTCCCCCTCCTTACTTCTCTCTGCCCTTCTTTCTTCCTGTCTCCCGTTCGTTCCCTCCCCTCTTCAGCCCCCTCTTCCTTCTCCCCTTCCCCTGCTTCCTCTTCCTCTCGAGCTACCTCCTCTTTCTGCTCCTTGCGTACCCCTTTCCCTTGGGCTCACGTCTTCCAGCCTGCCCCTCTCTTCATCCCACCTGAAGACTCTGCCTTCTATCTCTATCTTTTGATAGCTTACCCTCGCCCTCTTCCCCTTTTCTCTCTCCTCCTTCGCGATCTTCACCAGCTGTCTTTGGGTCTCTCTCTCTGCTCTCGTCAGGTCATTATCCACAAACACTCTTCTTATCCCTAGTTTGTACTTGTTCTCCATGACGTTTCGTTTCTCCTCCCATGACCCTAGCTCGGCTACTATCATCTCCCCCCCCTCCTTACCTTCTTTTCTTGCGCTGCATACCTTGATCTTGCAGCCTGTCAGCTCCTCTGTTAACTTACTTACTACCTCCTCCTCCTCCCCCGCTTTCGCTTCCATCCCTCTGATCACTATTTTGTTTCTTCTCTCCCTTCTTTCCTTTATCTCCATCCTCCTTTCTACCTCTCTCATCCCTGACTCCACGGACTCCTCTGCTCTTTTTATCCTTTCCTCCCTCTCCCCTTCTGCTGTCGCCCTCTCTGCCGCTTTCTTCTCTACTTCCTCTATCACCCTCCTCTCTATCTCCCTCTGCTCTTCTTCCCTTCTCTTCTTGCCTTCCTTCTCCCTTTTTCTTGCCCTCTCCTCTTCCCTTTTTTCCAACTCCTGTATCCTCTCTTCTAACTTCTTTCTCTCCCTCTCCCCTTCGTCTTTCACTTCGCCTATCCTCTCGTGTGTCTTTGCTATTTCCTCCTTCAGCTCTCTTCTGCCCCTCTCTGCTTCCTCCCTCATCTTTCTGATCTCTTTCATCATTTCCTCTATTCCTTCCTTCACCCCCTCCCTTATCCATTCTCTTGTTACTTCCCTTCCCTCCGGATCGTTGCCTTTCGGTGACCTCCTGGTTTTGTCACTTCTTTTGAAAGCCCTTCCAACGTCTTCTTCCGATTCTGACTCACTCTCTCCCTTTTCCTCCGCCCCCTGTCTTTTTCTTTTCCAAAGCTCCGTCAGCGATCCTAGCGACCCCAGCGACATCGCTCTCTCTGCTCCAAGTCTCTCCGCGTTTGTCTTTCTCCCACGCCGCTTAGCTTTGGGTGAGCCGCTTGGCGTCCCCCACTCTTCCCTCACTGCCTCGTCTAGCTGTATGAGAGCCTCCTCTCTCTCCGCCTCTCCCGCGCTCGTCGGTCTTGCCGGCATGCTTTCGTCTGCTATCTTTACACTGACTCGCGTATTCCTTTGCTCGCTGCCTCTCTATTGCTCTCTTCCCGCCTTTTTCTTTTTAGGTTATCTTATCTACCTTTTGTTTTCTTACCTTCCTCCGCTCTCTGTCCTAGCTTACTGTCGGCACCTTCTCTCCTCTCCACTTTTCTTTCTATGTTTTCTTTCTTTCCTCCCACTCACTCACTTCGCTTGTTTTTTATCCTTTGACAAACGGCTCCCTTATAATCGTGCACCTGTCACTATCTCTAACGATCCGGAAGTCTCGATTACATAATATATAGTATTTAATCAATAATATAATAGTATCTTGATAGCATCAATCATTTGTAAAAAGTATAAGAGCTAGTTTGCTGATTATTGATATAGCAGTATATGTGAATGCGTATAATGCTTTAATGGTTGAAATTCGTCGGGGAAGGTCAATTAGAAACAGAAACTTCTGGATTTGTTGCAACAAATCCAGAAGTTTCTGTTTCTAATTGACCTTCCCCGACGAATTTCAACCAGTATACCTCGGGGGTCACGAACTCTTTACCTATAATTCTTTAAGCGTGTGTGAAAGAGTATGTTGTATAGCTCACGATATGCGTGTAATAATTTGGGTATATTATGTTTATATGGGCGTTTTATAAATGAATTATAGATAGCTTATATCTATTTATGTAGCTTAAAGTTAAAATATGATGTTTTTAATTGATTAGGATATTCATTTGGTGTGTATGTATAGGTATATTGAAGTTGAAGGAATCCGTGGATAGCGTAAATATGGTATATTGATATAATGTGAATTATTATCTCATGGTTACAGTATAATAAAGCATGAATCTATTGTTAGTGTGTATTATAAGATAAGGTCCACCCAGACAGCAGAAAAATATTTTATGAATATGTATGAAATATGTAGAAAAATATATCGAATATTAGTGAAATATATGTATATATTTACATAACGTGAATGAAATATTCTATCAATATAAACATGTCCCTCATTTCACCTAAAATATATATTTTTCAAATATTCAAATAATATTCTGAGAATATAGACATGGTTTTCTGGTATCTTAATATGTATTTGATTACAATATATTATGAATATTTATTAACTATTTCTGGTATATAATTAATAAGCAGCTATGAGCTCACAGTACGTGTATGTGATAAAAGTTGGGGAAAATTAATTTTCTTTCAAACTCTTACTGATAATATATTTATTGACAATGGTATATAGGTATAATTCAGTGTACAACTTAGTGTAGACACAATTGTAACAAGGGGGTGCTCTAGGCGATTTTTACCGACATCAACTATTCTTTCGAATATCTCCGAAACGGAGGGTCCAATCGGATTGTCCTTTGGGCAGTCGATGTTTGACGAGGAATGAATTCGATCTATCATGAGAAATTTAACGAAATAATTAATTTTTTTTTTTTTTTCAATCGCAAAGTGCGGGCGTGCCACCTATTTCGACTTATATCAAGGCCTATGCATCGAAAATGCAAAATCGGCTTCCTGAGCCCGATTCTGCATGAAATTCCGAACACAACCATCCGAAAACATCTTTGTTTTCGACAACGATAAAGACGTGATCCGTATTCTACGAATTTATGGTATTTAGCAAATGTCAACGGCTGGAAGCAGCCATTATATTGGTTCCCAAAACGCCTGTGAGACGTCGCCGCGCGCGAGTTTTCTGCTTCTCGTACTACCACCACTATTAAGTTGGTATGTTGGTACCACGTGATTCGACGTGCAGTCAGAGATGAAGACTAACAAAACGTAAGTATATTCACGATATAATACTTTTCAATGATTTCTGCAATATCTTGGTAGGTGAAAATATTCAATCGATTCATAATTGCGCATTTTGTTCATTTATTTTCATTATTCTACAATTTTTCCATGGATTTTCAATACAATTATACGGAATAATATGTAAAGGGTTGTACTACATATAATATAATTTCATGCAATACATCAGTCGTTTTATCTATTATATAAAATCATATGAAAATACATATGATATACGATCTATACATACAATATGACCATGGTTAGTAGAATATTCGTATCTATAGATTCGTTTCAAATACTTCGAAAAAAAATATCTTACGATCGTCAGCCCTCCTTCTCAACCAGTGTTGCGAGTCCCTTATTACATTTAAATTACCCATTCAATTACACATTACCGAAGTAATGAGTAATATTACACATTACCAAAGTAATGGGTAATTAAATAAAAATTGAATTTCCCATTGAATACAAATTCAACTATACGTTACCAAAATAGGAAAATATGTATAAGAACTAATGATATTCAGGCTATAATTCTTCTATACCTACATGATTATTTTGGTAACGCGTAATTGAATACGTATTTAATAATGAAAATAAATGAACAAAATGCTCAATTATGAATCGATTGAATATTTTCACCTACCAAGATATTGCAGAAATCATTGAAAAGTATTATATCGTGAATATACTTACGTTTTGTTAGTCTTCAAATCATCTCTGACTGCACGTCGAATCACGTGGTACCAACATACCAACTTAATAGTGGTGGTAGTACGAGAAGCAGAAAACTCGCGCGCGGCGACGTCTTACAGGCGTTTTGGGAACCAATATAATGGCTGCTTCCAGCCGTTGACATTTGCTAAATACCATAAATTCGTAGAATACGGATCACGTCTTTATCGTTGTCGAAAACAAAGATGTTTTCGGATGGTTGTGTTCGGAATTTCATGCAGAATCGGGCTCAGGAAGCCGATTTTGCATTTTCGATGCATAGGCCTTGATATAAGTCGAAATAGGTGGCACGCCCGCACTTTGCGATTGAAAAAAAAAATAAAAATTAATTATTTCGTTAAATTTCTCATGATAGATCGAACTCATTCCTCGTCAAACATCAACTGCCCAAAGGACAATCCGATTGGACCCTACGGTTCGGAGATATTCGAAAGAATAGTTGATGTCGGTAAAAATCGCCTAGAGCCCCCCCCTTAATAAACATAGTACACTGTGGTACGATAAGAACTTAAGGTGAAGTGCAACGTTTCAAGACCTCGCAAACGGGAACGGTGAATTCTCTGAAACTACTGGATGAATTGCAATGAAATTTTGGGGGATTACGCATTATTCTAGTACAAAGGACCTGATTATTTAACTTTTTCGAAATTTTCCAAAAATTGAAAAAAAAAGAAAAAAATTGTGAAATTTCGAAAAAGTAAAATATTCAGGCCCTTATTACTAGAATAATACGTAATCCCCCAAAATTTCATTGCGATTCATCCAGTAGTTTCGGAGAATTCACTATTCCCATTTTCGAGGCCTTGAAACGTTTCACTTCACCTTAATATACTAAACGAAAGTCTTAATGAAATATAAAAACGATCTCGGCTGCAAAACTTATAATGAACACAGTTCATTCTAACGACAAGAGGAACTCCTACAAATAAATGAAGATCAACAATAGAATATAAAATCGAACTTGCATAGCATTAAATAAACAGTAATAAAGTTTTTTCAAAACAATCTTATAAGATCATGTTTTATAACTTAATAAACACAGTTCACTGTGGTACGATAAGAACTTAATATACTAAACGAAAGTCTTAATGAAATGAAACAATGATCTCAGCTGAAAAACTTATAATGAACACAGTTCATTCTAACGACAAGAGGAACTCCTACAAATAAATGAAGATCAACAATAGAATATAAAATCGAACTTGCATAGCATTAAATAAACAGTAATAAAGTTTTTTCAAAACAATCTTATAAGATCATGTTTTATAACTTAATAAACACAGTTCACTGTGGTATGATAACAACGTAATATACTAAACGAAAGTCTTAATGAAATAAAACAATGATCTCGGCTGAAAAACTTATAATGAACACAGTTTTCTGTAACGACAAGATAAACTTGTAAAAGTTTGAAGCTCAATGAGTTTTGAGTTACTCAAATTTGTCCGTAATATTTGCATTGCAGGATTCACCTTCCTCGTTAATGGTTGAAGTATTAGAAGGTGAAACATTGGCAGAACCTGCATCCTCATTTAGACTTGTTGTGTCGCTGCATATATAAGTAGAGATCATTAATACTATTCATGATAAATTGGGTAAATGAATTGACAAGAAAAGTTAATGGATGGTCAGAGAATCACATCCTAGTTCATATAAAACCCTATCCAGTACACAAATTCGCCTTTGCAAAAAAAAAAAAAAAAAAATAGGCAAATTGGGTACCGTACTAAAAATACAAATAATTCCGTGCTAAATCTTTTGATGAAAATCTTTCACAAGTGTAATCGACATACTTACGTTATGTTATCTTGATCCTTTTCCTCGATGCGTTTTTTATTTCTGCCTATAGCACCAACGAGCCATGACTTTATAACTTTTTTAATGGCATGCTCTATAGAAGATTGGAATCTTTCATTCGAAAAAACAGCCTCTATAAATTATCAGGAAATAATAATAGCAAATCCATGTGATCATATATACTGCTTGTGATGTAGAGGAATTAGCATATGATTATTTCAAACTATACTTACTCGTAATAGAAGCAGCTAAACGAAGTTCTCTAAATTTTTTTTTGCCTTTGGCCCCGTCCCAGCTATATGTTGCAGCAACGTTGTCATCCATCACTGCGTAACACATGCGCTTGGTCACTTCATTGAGATTGCTACCACCCAGTCGATTTAAATCTCGTATCTGTTCAGAAAAAAAACAAAAAGGAACTCAACAAGTGCTATGAGGTATTAGAAAGTAGATATAATATGGGGATTCTGGAACAGCCGCCAGAGGCGCTGCAGTCGTGGGTTACCGACAGTCGGTAACTTGCCGATTGTTGAGTGGGTAAGTTACCATCCGATTTTCTGTATTACCGATCTCGCCGATCTGCCGCCAGAGGCGCTGCGGTGGTGTTACCATCCGATTTTCTGCATTACCGATCTCAGACTGCCGATTTTCTGCAATACCGATCTCAGAATTCCGATTTTCTGCACTACCGATCTGAGAGCGGATATGTAATCTGTCGATTTTGCGTCATGCGGGGGCGCCACTGCCGATTCGCGGGCAGGTATGTTACCATCCGATTGCCGATTATCCGATTTTCCGACCTTACCGATCAGTGAGCAGGTATGTTATCATCAGCTTGCCGATCAGCCGATTTTCCGACCTTACCGATCCGCGAGCTGGTCTGTTATCAGCCGATTTTCTGCCAGCCATAGTTAAGCATGAACCAACGTGAATTCTATAAAAGCATTCATTTTATACATGAATATATCAGTTACCCTGGTACATAATCATCATTTGTTATAAACAATTCCTCTGTCAGCCCTGATCGTCTAGTGGTTAGGACCCTATGTTGTGGCCGTAGTAACCCAGGTTCGAATCCTGGTCACGGCAAAAGACTTTCTCGTATCGTCAAAGCGGAGGTGAATTTTTAGCATTTTGATTCTAATAATATTAATAATTGTGTAATAATAATAATAATAATGAGAATATAAATTTCATGAAAAACTTCTCAAATCATGGGGATGAAATAAGTAGATGCAAATTCTAAATCAAATTCGATATTATATGTATATATTCTGGTAAATATACAAAAATTAAACTTATGATTAAACTTAACTAATCTTGAAAACTAAAACGTAAACTAATAACCTAAAGATTATATATTGACAATAATCCTCCCGGCATCTGCCACGCAGGATGGCCCCAATCTTGCACCGGGTGATCTTCGCCCCAGCGTCCATCCTGCATCCATCTGATGCCGAAGAGGTCAAAGTCTTCGTCGCTGCCGCATTCCAGCTCTACGGCAGCTTCGAAGAATGCCGCTTCGCGGCGAATTCGGTCAAGATTCGGCTCACCAGCCTCCCGCTCAATCCTCATGTAGTGAAGCTATAATGGAAAATGATTAAAATTATTATAACATCTAACCACAGAATCACTTTCAGATAACTCGATCACTTATCGATAAACACCAATATGGATACTCACCATCATCGCTCTGAAGTATCCGATCAAGTTTAATCTATATCCGTTTGCCATTTTTTTTTTTGCTTTTTTTTTTTTTTTGTAAATTTATTTTATATTTTATATTTACGGTTCTTCGTCTTATAGCTCGATGTTCGCTAGAGAGCACAAGTGATGAGTAAAAACGGGTCGATTCCTCATTTTATACCTGTGGAAACTCGAAAGCTTACACCCGATGCATAGTGGTCAACCAATGAAATTTCTCACACCCACCGTGTCGTAAAAGGTTCGGCCAATAGCGTGAGGGTCTTTTCTTTTGAAGAAAGATTTTGACACCATGCTGTTAGCGTAACAGCCAATGGGTTGGATATTCGACTGAGAAAAAATTGTGGGGCAGGGGGAGGATTTCAAGAAACTGACCCACAGTGGGGGTGTATATTGAGCCAATGATCAGTTTGCATTCCTCAACGATCTAGTGTATACGAAACTGCAACATTAGAAGGGTGAAGAAAAAAAAGTCATGGACGGTAAAATGTACGCGGAACTTCTTGAGATGATGGAAAATGCTTACGCCTTGCTACGCACACTGAGCCCTGGACCGATCAGCAAAGATATTATTTCCCGTTGGTGCGATATCGGTCTTCAAAATATCGGATTTTTGTGCGATATTCTCAAACGTCCACACCTGAGCGTTGCCGAAAAACAACAGATTCAACATACAATTTCCTTGCTGCAATCATACTTGGTGAAATTTGAACGACAATGCGGGGGTATTGTTGGGGGTAATATTGGCGATGACATCCATAATCGTGTTCGATGGGATGATATGGAGAGTGCCTTCAACTGCCGTATACGCACCGGAGCTGTGACAAATCTCCAACACAAGGATTTGGCAAGATTTTTGAGCGATGCTGAGGCTGTTACGATGGAACGCTTGAAAGATACTCTACGCGATGAAGGAAGTATTGAGGTGAACGTGAGCATTTCATGTAAATTTGAGAACGTCAAAGGCGACGAGGTTAGTCTGGAGGTAAAGACCTTCAATACGCGCAACGCCACGATTCTTCCATCGACGGGGCTGAAAACCTGGTTCATCGATAACGTAACGAATCCTCTGCTGGTTAAGGTGGAGGATTTTGAGCAACGTGACTCTGGCTGGAGTATGATTAAGATAATCAACGCCGTGGTCTGTATCAACCGATACGAGCCTCTTTGCGGCGGACTCTCAACGTTCGTCGTGCTGCCTCGGGACATTCAACTAAAGAAAGCCGTGATCAACGTGCAGAATGATGACAACCGATGCTTCTTGTGGTCCGTCACTGCCGCCCTACATCCCGTCAACATGGGTGTGAGCAGGACGCAGAGCTATAAACGATACATTTCCAACTTCAACTGTACAGGTATAAAGTTTCCCACCACCCTGCGTTGTGTGGAAAAATTTGAAAAGTTAAACAATTTGAGCATTAATGTATACGGAATCGAATCGGAAACTTTTCAGAGAAAGAAAGAGTCTGAAAATAGCGTTATCACCCCTCTTTATTTAAGTAAAAATGTAACTGAGAGCGATGCAATCCACCTGCTAATGATTGAAAGTAAGAGCGAACCGAATGATAATGATTTAAATAATTTTGAACCCCGATTTCACTTTGCTTGGATTAAGAATCTTTCGCGTTTAGTTGACAAACAATTGTCAGGCCATAAATGTGCACAATTTTCATGTGATAGATGTCTGTGCCACTTTAGCATACAAAATGCCTATGAAAATCATCGGCAAGATTGTCTGCGAATGAATAAAGTCCGCATGGAGTTTCCCACGGAGAAAATCTTGGAATTTTCCAATTTTCAAAATCAGGGTACCGTGTCGTTTGTCGTATATGCCGATCTTGAATGTATGATGCAGCCGGGGGTGAAAGAAGCTCAAGAGCATATCCCACATAGTGCAGCGTATTATATGCACTGCGCCTACGATGACACATTGTCGGAATTTAAGAGTCATCGCGGATCCGATTGCATTGAATGGCTGATCACAGAGCTTCGCGAATTATCCGTGAAAGTAGAGTCGCGTGTAAAGAATATGATACCGATGGAAGCGTTGAATCAAGTGCAGCGCGATCGTCACATGCGCGCGAAAAATTGTTACATATGCGAGAAGCCGTTTCTACCTGAGGAAAAAAAATGTCGCGATCATTGTCATTTTACGGGAAAATATCGCGGGGCCGCACACAATCGCTGCAATCTTAATTTTCAAGAGTCGCACACGATTCCGGTGGTTTTTCACAATTTATCGGGCTATGATTCTCATTTTATCATAAAATCTCTAGCCACAACTTTTCCAGGCGATATTACCCTACTACCTATCAATAAGGAAAAATACATATCGTTCACGAAGAAAGTGGATGGCACCATAATTAGTTTGAGATTCATAGATTCGCTCAGATTCATGGCTAGTGGTATAGAGAAGCTAGCATCGTACGTCGACGACTCGGATAAGCAAATCACGCGAAAATTTTACAAAGATCAGGATAAATTTAGCTTGATGATTCGTAAAGGCGTCTTTCCATACGAATATATTGATTCTTGGGAAAAACTCAATGAAACGAAATTACCCAGCAAACAAGATTTCTATTCAAAGCTGAGCGCCTCGGGTATTAACAATGCCGATTATGAGCATGCTAAGAATGTTTGGGCCAAGTTCGACCTGAAAACTCTGGGTGAATATTCCGATTTATACCTAAAAACAGATGTACTTTTATTAGCCGATATATTTCAAAATTTCCGCGATAGCTGTGTCAAAACGTACAACTTGGATCCATTGCATTATTATACAGCGCCGGGGCTTGCTTTCGATGCGATGCTAAAGCATACGAAAATTAATCTGCAACTTTTAGATGATCCTGAAATGATTCTATTCATTGAGAAAAGCATTCGTGGCGGTGTGGCTCAATGCTCCAATCGACAAGCTAGAGCAAACAATAGATTCATGGGCGAAGATTTCGATTCAAGCAAAGCGGAATCATATTTAATGTATTTCGACGTGAATAATCTTTACGGCGCGGCTATGAGTGAGAATTTACCGAGCGGCTCATTCGAGTGGGAACTTGATAATAACACCGATGTAATGTCCCATCCTGATGACTCACCGATCGGCTACATTCTCGAGGTGGACTTGGATTATCCAACCATGTTACATAAGCAACATGCAGATTTACCCCTCTGCCCCGAACATTTCATACCACCGGGTAGCAAAATTAGAAAACTAGCAATGACGCTTCTACCCAAAAGAAAATATGTTCTACACTATCGAAATTTGAAACAATGCGTAAAATTGGGTTTAAAGGTGGTGAAAGTGCACAGAATTCTCAGGTTCGCACAATCACCGTGGTTGAAGCCATATATCGATCTCAATACAAATATGCGGAAGCAGTCGAAAAACGAGTTTGAGAAAAATTTCTACAAGCTTATGAATAACACGGTATTCGGCAAGACTATGGAGAATGTGCGTAATCATAGGACTGTAAAACTAATCACAAAATGGGGCGGTAGGGGTGGTACGCGCGCTCTCATTGCAAGACCAACTTTTCATAGCTGTACCGTATTCGATCGAGACATGGTGATTATTGAGCTAAATCGCACCAAGGTATATTTCAACAAGCCTATATACATTGGTGCTGCAATTCTCGATCTTTCGAAAATATTTTTGTACAACTTTCACTATGATTATGTAAAGAAGAATTTTTCAAGTGGTGAAACAAAATTAATGTATACCGATACAGATAGCCTGATATATCACTTTACCGTACCAAACATCTACGAAATCATCAAACGTGATGTTGCGACAATGTTCGATACATCAGACTACCCACTAGACAATGTCTACGGTATTCCCCAGATGAATAAAAAACGTCTTGGTCTGATGAAGGATGAGAATAATGGGAAAATTATGACTGAATTTATCGGTCTGCGGGCAAAATTATATACATTCAGAACTCGCGGGAATACCGATAAAAAGCGTGCAAAGGGTGTAAAAGGGTCGACCTTGAAATCTATCACGTTCGATGATTACAAACGATGGCTTATTGATCATAAGAATTTAGTTGAGAAACAGTGCATGATAAAAAGTAGTCGGCATATAGTTAGCACTATTGTACAGAATAAGTTAGCATTAAGCTGGGGTGATGACAAAAGACAGCTGATACCTGGTGAAACCGACACTCTACCCTGGGGTTTCCAGGATGATGCAATCTTGTAAAAACTTCTGATTGTTTTAAGGTTTTGTGTAAAAAAAAAAAAAAAATAAAAAATAAAAAAAAATAAATAAATAAAATAATCCTCAATTTACTTTACATGCAAATGTGAGAAAATTTTACCAAATGTGAAAAAACTTTTTCCAAATGTGAGAAAACTTTTTTCAAATGTGAGAAAACTTTTTCCACACGTTTGAGAATTTTTTTCTCTGAAGATTTTGTAAAACTATCGGTAGGATTGGGTGAATGAAAAAACAATGCTTGATACATAATAAATTCTTTTATTAAAAAATGATTACATGTTTGATTTATTTATCCAACTATTGTGTATATTGTCCATTCCCAACCATTTGACATATAGCTCATCACCACGTTTCCGCAGGACCTTCTCCACAAGATAACCATCAGGATATTTCACCTTACCGAGTTCCTCCTCATAAAAACCCCCGGAGATGGGATTGTTCAGGTAGTCGATAAGTTTGTATGTCGGTGGGTTCGTATTCATCACCTCAGTCACGGTGAATATTTCCGTTGTCCAATTTGGTGTATAGCCCTTTTCGAAAACATGCTTATATATACTAATTCGAACTTTATCGCCTACTTTAAACTTTCGCTTTCGTTGACTTCTCTTGATCTGTCGAGGTTTATACACATCTCGATATAGTTGCTTTTCATTGTTCGCAGTGACGTCGTTCGGTCTCATTTGTATTGTTCGATGCTTGGTGTCGTTGTAGGATTTAATTGTATCGGATAAAATATCAATCCACCTATGATTCCCGCGGCGAGTGAACTGCACCCACATCTTATTTTTCAACGTCCGATTGAAGCGTTCGCATATCGATGCCTTCAGGTTGCTGAATGTCGAGTACATGTTAATACCATACTGATCCATGAGGGCTTTAAATTTGCTGTTATAAAACTCAGTACCCCGGTCCACATGTAGATGCTTCGGAATACGTCCTTGAGTCAACACGAATTTCATTGCGGTTGTCACATCATCGGCATTCTTAGTCTTGAGGGGCACACCCCACGCAAACTTGGAAAATATATCGATAATTGTGAGTAAAAATTTATGTCCATTGTTGAATCGTGAGTATGCAGACGTATCGACAAGATCAGCTTGCCAAGTCTCATCCAAGCCGCGTATATCAACATAACGCCTGGAGTATCTGCGTCTAGCGGGTCTATGGAGCTCGTCGGCTATCGTCTGCTCCATGTTTGATTAAGGGAATTCCACGGATATAGTCGTGTTGGCTAAGCGTTTGAACGTTTTTTGCGATCACCGCCAATCGATTCTCCAGAGCTTCGTTTCCCTCCTTCAGAGCCGCAATCTTTACTTTCGTTAGAGACCAAAGATGCTGACCTGTTTCATCAAAATTGCAGCTATGTTCTTGATCTAGGTGCGCAATAAGTCTAGATTCCAGGGCATCGAGTGCCAATTTCATGGATTGCTCAAATTCGGTTTTGATCGCATTCTCAAGAGCATTAAACGAGTTGCGTGTAATAGCCTCAAGACTTTTCAGAGACGCTGCGTCGTTTGGCTGCTGCGGATCTGCGATATTACACAATCGTTTGTTGCCTAAGTCATACTGTTTATCTGTGGTAGTCTTGAATCCGACACCAGGAGGACCCCGAATACCCACACTTTTAATTTTTCCGTCAGTCAACTGACGACCGAATATATCTATGCTCATTGCAGAATAATTCAGTCTGATTTAAAGCGAATTCCTCGGAGCATCCCGTTGTGGCTGAATCTTTCAAGAACACTTTCCACCCCAGCCAATCGCATATCTAGATCTTCATTATCTTCCGTAAGAGCATCAATTTTTTTCGTCGCAAGAGACCAAATATGTTGACCCTCCTCGAAATGGTTGGTATGTTCTTGATCTATGCGCGCATTGAGTTTGGATTCGAAAGCATGAACTGCTTGCAACGTAGATTGTGCAAATGCCTTTATCATCGCATACTCAAAAACCGCTAATGACTGCTGTGTAATATCCGTAACACGTTTTAGAGAAATGGCATCGTTCGCATCCTGAGGATCTGCGATATTACACAATCGTTTGTTTTCTATACATATTTCTGTTATCGTACTGACCATCGGTGGTAGTTTTGTATCCTATACCTGGCGATCCCCGACTACCCAAGCGTTTGAATTTTTTTTTGCTCACCAGCTGCCGCCCGAATATGTCTATGCTCATTGCTCAACGGTCACTGGGTGAATGGTGGTTCAAAGATGATTTGTTGCTAATAAATAATCCTTGCCTCGCGCAGTTCTTCAATAATGGAGGATATTTCGTTGGTATGACTGGTATTACCTGCGGCTTGAGATGCCGTTAGTAACCGAAGACGATCAACGAGTTCATTAGGATCATTCCAGTATACATAATCCATTCTTCGTCCCTGTGCAATCTTATGAGTGGGTAAACCTTTACCGAATCTTTCCTCGTCCTTTTTCGTCGGTGGGCTCATGTATGGAGCAATGTAATCTCTATATTTGGCGCTTTTTTCCCTATCTTCGTGGGGGCTTCTTTTGGGGTTGTAATATTTTCGGTATGCATTCGTTTTTTTCACAATTTTGATACAATTTTGTCTGTCACTTTTATTCACAATCGCGGGATCGGGTGACTTTTTGAATAACAATTCAAGCAATCCCGGTGTGTTCTCATAGCTTTTATCGCCTACATATATCAGATCATCGCTAAATTCGATATCCGAATTGCCAATCTTCATTCCGCGCACCAACTTTCGAACACCATATTTCTCATCCAAGTTCTTACGCTGTTTGGTCGAGGCAAACATGTTTAAATAATGCGCTGTCTTGACCCCTTTTTCGGATTCGGCGTGCTTGTAGAGGCGGGTGGAACTTCATCATCATCTTCCTGGTTGATATCATTTGATGCATCCATAGCGGTAGCTGATGCACCAGCATTGTCTTCAATAGCTGTGTTAGCTACAAGGGTATCCTCATTCGCACTTTGATACGCATCATAATCATCATTGTCAACATCATAATCATAATTCTCAGTTTTCACAAAATCTTCAGTTTTCTCAGGCTTCATCGAACCCTGCTCCATCTTTACTTCTTGTTTTATTAATCGCTGCTGCTGCTTCGATGAATTCACCAATTCATGCAGTGGTGTTACTAAAGGTTTAAACATTTCGCCAATAGCCTGCTCACTGGTGTCTTTCTCCATTTTGATCATTTTGTGTTTACGTCGAATAATATCGCTAGCTCTCGCTAATTCCTGCAGCACATCATTCTTCTTACGTATCTTGGCGCTCTCCATGTTGCTAGCTTGATCGATGCTGTGTGACTGTATGTCATTTATTGATGATTTAGACTTATAAAGCAGTCAAAACCTCTCCTATATCGTCCCTCATTAATCTCGCTGTCTTTGTCGATGGTTACAAAACTGTATCTGCCGTCATTTCAACAAGCCAAGCACAAATCTTTAAATTGTTGATAGGTCATGTCCGTATTCACATGATCAGCGTAGATGTGTTTCAAATTCATTTCATCTTGACGGAAAAGGACCAACAAGTTTGCATTATCACGAACCAGATGTTTTGGAATCCGAGCATACGTTTGACATAGATAAAAACTATCGACATCTCTGTGTCGACCCATACAGAAATAGGCTCTGATATTATCTTGCTTCTCGCATGCTACGTCATCGAAAATCATAATCGAGTTGGGTTGTGCATCTTTCGGCTCTACAACCTCCTTGTGTTCATCGAATGGAAAATAGCCCATCCCCTCGACCGGTTCCAGTAACCTCTTCAAGAACTCATATTTGGGTTGATTGAGGGATTTCGAATAGACGTACACATTTCCAAATCGTAGACCATTAGCATGGGTAAGCAGCGTGAGAAGAGCATTAGTTTTACCGCAATTAGAAGGACCACAGAAAACAGCCTTCACACTATTTGGTAGTAGAGGCCCATGTCGTTTTCCATTCTTCTTCTTTCGCCGCTCGACCAATTTATCGAAATTGACGATGGGTAGTTTTGTTGTTTGATTGTGGAATTTCATGATGCTTGGTAAACATCACACTGGGAACTGATATATTCGTGTATAAAATACATGCTTTTATAGAATTCACGTTAGTTCATGCTTAACTATGGTTGGATACACACGTAGGCAAAGGAGTGGTTGTGGCTTAATAAATAAAATCATAAACAATCTTCCGGTTGAATTACATGTTCCTGGTTATCAATACTGTGGGCCTGGTACAAAATTAACGCAGAGGTTAACTCGTGGTGATCGAGGTGTTAATCCTCTAGATGCCGCATGCAAGGAACACGATATTGCATACTCAAAGAATCATAGTAATATTGCGGAGCGTAATAAGGCCGACAAAGTGCTGGCCGAGAGAGCGTGGAATCGTGTTTTGGCTAAAGACTCAAGTGTAACCGAAAAAGCTATCGCCTGGGCAATCACCAACACGATGAAAGCAAAATCTAAACTGGGTATGGGTATGCGGAGGAGCAACCCGCAAATATCTGTCAAGACCAAGAAAAAAACATTGAAATCTATTATTCGGGCTGCGAAGAAATCTATGAGGCCGGGTCCTAGAGCCATTCTGTCGGCGTTAGAAGGTGCACGTATGGCATTGTCCAAAGGGAAAGTCAACGTGCCTCGTATTTTACCCGTCCCTAATAAAATCGGCGGTTTCCTGCCATTCCTTATCCCCATTTTCGCGGCTCTCAGCGCTACAGGTGCCTTAGCGGGTGGTGCAGCAGGTATAGCAAAAGCCGTAAATGAGGTTAGTGCTAACAAGCATCAATTAACAGAGGCTAAACGCCACAATGCATCCATGGAGGCAATTGCGTTGGGAAAGGGATTATACCTGAAACCATATAGAAAAGGTATGGGACTGTATTTGAAACAGGCAAAAAACTAATAAAGCTGCCACACTGAGCTCTCACCGATATCGACTTGCTCAACTATGCCAGAGCTATGAAAATTCCACATTTTCGAGGAGTTTTTATGCGGAATGATTTACCCAATTCGGGACCTAGGAAGCGTGAATCTGCAATTATCAATCTTGATGATAAAAACCGTCCGGGGACGCATTGGGTTGCATATGTCAAAAACGGCAACGATGCGGTGTATTTTGATAGTTTCGGCGATTTACAACCACCAGGAGATCTTATGAAATATCTTGGTGTTGGCAGCGTAAAATACAACCATAAGAGATATCAAGAATATAACACAGTAATTTGCGGTCACTTGTGTCTCAAGTTTCTCAGTGGACAGCTATAAAACAGGTGCATATCAAAGATATGATATTAGTCATGGCTCAATCGTTCACGTTGACACTCTCCGGAGAATCATCTATATTGGGGACTCAATATTTTCCGCCTATCGAGTTATCAACAACAAATAGGAATATGTTCTCGGGCTCATAGAGCTCTTGACATTCAACTCAATTCCCAATATTGATGAAGGATGTAATAAGTTTCACATATCACATCCGCAGAGATCTGTGAATGGTATTCAAACACCTGACACAATAATTACAATACCCACAGGTAGCTATGAAATCGACGATATTGCAAGTTATTTGAAAAAGTCACTACCCAAGGATATTACAGTCAATCTAAAAGCTAACAATAATGAGCTGCATAGTGAAATCGTGTGTAATCATGCGGTAAACTTTGAATCAGAAAATTCCATAGGCCGACTGCTTGGATTCAAATCAAATATTCTCCCGGGCGGTATTGCCCATAAGTCTGAGTTACCTGTTCGCATACTCAAAGTCAACGCCTTGCGTGTTGAGTGTAATATTACCACAGGTGCATACATAAACGAACATCAAGTACACACGATTCATCAATTTTTCCCAACCGTTCCGCCTGGATATAAGATTGTGGAAGTGCCAACCAACGTCATTTACCATCCAATCACCGTGCGGTCAATACACGATATACAATTGAGAATAGTTGATCAGAGCGGAGACTTGGTCAATTTCCGAGGCGAAACCGTGACTATACGAAGATAATATGGGTATAGTGTTTGACCGCATAAGAAAGTCTGGTGGTAGCTATAAAAGTCCGACAATATGTCCAAGCATCATCAGTCATCGAGCATCTCTGATTCGAGTGACACATCAGAACGCTCAGTTTCTCCAGAGCCTAGGACTTCGACTTCGCGGTGGAAAATAAGAATTCGTTGTTATATCTGCATATGCCCATCTCGAAAATGATAAAAATCCAAACGCCTGTGACATTCGATGAGTCGATTGCTCACTGTGAAGTGCATGCACATCATCCATATGGATCGTCTACATTCAAGAATAATGATGAGATTCGCATCACTGTGCAGAATCAAGACTCGTGTGTATTACCAAACAAAAGTTCACTCCATATCTACGGCAGGATTACAAAAGCAGATGGCACCGACGTTGGTGCAACCACGGAATTGGTCAATATGGCTGTGTGTCATATGTTTAGCGAGATGCGTTACGAGTTGAATGGTCAAGAGATTGATCAAAATAAGAATCCGGGCATCATGAGCGTTATGAAGGGATATTTATCATTCACACCCGGACAGCAACATCTTCTGGAAAACAACGGCTGGCTGGTTGGCAATAACAAGCTGGCTAACACCCAGGGATACTTTGACGTTGTTATACCAATGAATTTTCTGCTTGGATTTGCTGAGGATTATAATAGGATTATCGTCAACGCAAAGCATGAGTTGATTTTGACTCGATCGAACAATGATTTGAATGCTATACGTCAAACTGCTGCGGATGAGATCAAAGTTTCGCTCCAGAAAATTGTGTGGCTGTTACCATAGATCAGACTCTCGGATCCTGCAAAAATCAAGATCCTCAATTATATAGCCGCAGATCCTGCTATATCTATGAGCTTCCGCTCGTGGGAAATGTACGAGTATCCAATGCTGCCTGCAACAACGAGACACGTATGGGTTGTCAAGACGTCGACACAGCTAGAGAAGCCAAGACAAGTTATACTAGGATTCCAAACAGCACGACGAAACGATTCGATGAAAAATGCTAGCGAATTTGATCACTGCAACATCAGAGATGTTAAACTTTTCCTAAACTCACAGTGCTATCCTTATGGGAATTTGAATCTCGATATTACCAATAATCAGTATGCCATTCTCTATGATATGTATACTAACTTTCAATTTCCATACTATGATAAAGAACCCGAGCCGCTTTTGTCAAAGAGTAATTTTTCGAAACAGGCTCCGCTTATTGCTATAGATTGTTCCAAGCAGAATGAATCGTTAAAGAGTGGACCGGTGGATATTCGGTTAGAATTTGAAACTAGTGTTGCATTTCCAGCAAACACGTCAGCATACTGTATGATCATACACGATCGCATTGTTGAATATAACCCCATCAGTGGGACCGTAAAAAAATTAAACACATTTTAAAAATTCTGCATGCTTGAGAACTAGAATAAGCTTATTATAAACCAAAAGGATCAATGAATAAATGTATTCACAATTTATATATATATATACACGTGTCATGAGTATTTATTTATTTATTCAACCCAACCCATCCCATTACATAAGTGATTTTTTGTATGTATGTTCAAATTTTACTACAAAATTCAAATTTATTAAATTGACCGCCAAGGTAGAGGATCTGAAGACGTTTTCCAGCTGCCTCTTTGTTTAAATCGGCGAGTTGAGCAGGCTCCTCCTCCAAGATCTTGCCGATTCTCGCTGGTAGGAAGATGACGTATTCGTCATCGATTGTAGCCAAGACTCTGGGGCCGAATTTCGTCTTCACTAGCTTCAGTTCAGTGATGTCATATTTCTGTTTAATCTCCAAATCAGACATCTTTTTCGTTAGCATATCATTCTGCAGACGGCTGGTGTTGTTGATTTTGCTGAAGTCCATCTGCACACGTACGAATGAATAATTTGAAATTAGTTTTTATAATAGAATTGAATATTATTGACGTGTGACAATATTCTTACCTTTATCAAACGAGTTTGCAACTGTTACGTGTTCAACTATATGTGAGGGTTGTATCAACGCTGAAGAGTCGAGACGCACGAGTGCAGCTCCCCACGAGCTCTGCGCTTTTAAACCATCATCCCCACTACGATCCTCGAGAAATATAGGTGATTTTTTATAATCCCCCAAATACCAGTTTTTTAACCGCTGAACGTTTTCGAATGCGCAATGGTACCCTCCAGGCACATCCCCATGACAGTCGTCATGCCAGTGAAATATTTTTGATTCCAATCGTAGTATTCGAAAGTTTGGACATCCCAGCTCGTCTAGATCAACTATCGCAGGTATTGCATCATCTTCAGTGAAGATTTTTTCCACCCAGCGTTTCTTCTCCAATCCCTTCACATAAATGGAAGTTGCATCATGCACAACTTCTTTCACGATTTTCACCACATCCCGATACACCATTTCCCCAACATTCCAGGGTATTCCATGGTGGAACCGTGTTAGCCACGAATTGAGATTCTTATACTCGCTCGAGAGAATCACCCAAGAGCATGGTGCTTTGAAAAGGATGCGCGTGATACATTGCTTATATTCTTCATGTCTGTGAATGCTTATTGCAGCTAGCTCTTTGACAACAAATTTTTCCCCGAAACGTCCGAAACCTTGCAGATCCAAGATTAGCTCCATATTGACGGGCGTGTGTATGACTCCAAGTATAGACTAAGATTGTGAAAAAATTCTAACACTCCGAATGATATTCATTGTCTTATTCATTGGAGCTGACCGCGCACCATGCTGGGTGCGCGAAAGATTTAGCGGTTGGACAAAAAAAAAGGGGTTCAAGGCATATTTCACTGTCATTGTGAACAACATTTATAGTTTCGTTTTTCGATGAGTTTGGCCTGACTTTGAGGCATGTACCGACAAGTTCGGCTTGACTTTGATGCGCGTTCCGACAAGTTTGGCATCAGGTGGATGCATGATGGAAAATGGGGTGAAGATCGTCCCACGCAAGATCTGAACCATTCCACATCCATCACCTTGAAGTATTGCGGAAATCTTAAGATCTAGATAGTACTATTCATTGGGGCTGACCGCGCACCATGCTGGTTGCACAAAAGATTCAGTGGTTGTACAAAAGCGTTTCGCCGCATAGTTCACATTCATTATGAGCGACATTTATAGCTGCGTTTTTTTTTGGAGGGGTTTGGCTTAATTTTGAGGCGTGGTTTGTAGCGAGTAGGATGCAGCCCCTCAGCAGTTCAGTTTGAGTGGAAAAAAATGGTTAGTTCCAAAAAGTGTTGGGTTGTGGTGAGTACTAGAATTTTTCGATACGTGGAAAAGTGACTTATTAAGGGAGAATTTGTGCGGAAATAGGTGAAAAAAATTGTAGACTCGAATTTTCCCGATCGAACAAAGAGAAAGAACAAGGAATATTATCAACATGATGGCTGATGATGATGCGAATATGTGTGAGTATGCCTCGAGTATAACTTGGTGTTTTCATACAATTCATTACAATTGATCGAATAAACTTTTTTCTTACAGCAAGATTCTTTACTGGGTCTGATTGGGCAACTCCAGTAGAATGGGGGGTTGGAGATAATATTCCCATTTTCGTGATGAGCCAGCTAGCTCCATATTTGAATGAACCATTCGGCTTGCTTGGTGCACAAGTCATCATCAATGAAACACCGGCAACGCTCGTCATAAGCCACCAAGTCTTCTATTGGTGGTTCAAGAAAGAAGATGACGTAGGTCTTCATCCTGTCGTCGTCGTCGTCGTCGTCGTCGTCGTCGTCGTCGTCGTCGTCGTCGTCGTCGTCGTCGTCGTCGTCGTCGTCGTCGTCGTCGTCGTCGTCGTCGTCGTCGTCGTCGTCGTCGTCGTCGTCGTCGTCGTCGTCGTCGTCGTCGTCGTCGTCGTCGTCGTCGTCGTCGTCGTCGTCGTCGTCGTCGTCGTCGTCGTCGTCGTCGTCGTCGTCGTCGTCGTCGTCGTCGTCGTCGTCGTCGTCGTCGTCGTCGTCGTCGTCGTCGTCGTCGTCGTCGTCGTCGTCGTCGTCGTCGTCGTCGTCGTCGTCGTCGTCGTCGTCGTCGTCGTCGTCGTCGTCGTCGTCGTCGTCGTCGTCGTCGTCGTCGTCGTCGTCGTCGTCGTCGTCGTCGTCGTCGTCGTCGTCGTCGTCGTCGTCGTCGTCGTCGTCGTCGTCGTCGTCGTCGTCGTCGTCGTCGTCGTCGTCGTCGTCGTCGTCGTCGTCGTCGTCGTCGTCGTCGTCGTCGTCGTCGTCGTCGTCGTCGTCGTCGTCGTCGTCGTCGTCGTCGTCGTCGTCGTCGTCGTCGTCGTCGTCGTCGTCGTCGTCGTCGTCGTCGTCGTCGTCGTCGTCGTCGTCGTCGTCGTCGTCGTCGTCGTCGTCGTCGTCGTCGTCGTCGTCGTCGTCGTCGTCGTCGTCGTCGTCGTCGTCGTCGTCGTCGTCGTCGTCGTCGTCGTCGTCGTCGTCGTCGTCGTCGTCGTCGTCGTCGTCGTCGTCGTCGTCGTCGTCGTCGTCGTCGTCGTCGTCGTCGTCGTCGTCGTCGTCGTCGTCGTCGTCGTCGTCGTCGTCGTCGTCGTCGTCGTCGTCGTCGTCGTCGTCGTCGTCGTCGTCGTCGTCGTCGTCGTCGTCGTCGTCGTCGTCGTCGTCGTCGTCGTCGTCGTCGTCGTCGTCGTCGTCGTCGTCGTCGTCGTCGTCGTCGTCGTCGTCGTCGTCGTCGTCGTCGTCGTCGTCGTCGTCGTCGTCGTCGTCGTCGTCGTCGTCGTCGTCGTCGTCGTCGTCGTCGTCGTCGTCGTCGTCGTCGTCGTCGTCGTCGTCGTCGTCGTCGTCGTCGTCGTCGTCGTCGTCGTCGTCGTCGTCGTCGTCGTCGTCGTCGTCGTCGTCGTCGTCGTCGTCGTCGTCGTCGTCGTCGTCGTCGTCGTCGTCGTCGTCGTCGTCGTCGTCGTCGTCGTCGTCGTCGTCGTCGTCGTCGTCGTCGTCGTCGTCGTCGTCGTCGTCGTCGTCGTCGTCGTCGTCGTCGTCGTCGTCGTCGTCGTCGTCGTCGTCGTCGTCGTCGTCGTCGTCGTCGTCGTCGTCGTCGTCGTCGTCGTCGTCGTCGTCGTCGTCGTCGTCGTCGTCGTCGTCGTCGTCGTCGTCGTCGTCGTCGTCGTCGTCGTCGTCGTCGTCGTCGTCGTCGTCGTCGTCGTCGTCGTCGTCGTCGTCGTCGTCGTCGTCGTCGTCGTCGTCGTCGTCGTCGTCGTCGTCGTCGTCGTCGTCGTCGTCGTCGTCGTCGTCGTCGTCGTCGTCGTCGTCGTCGTCGTCGTCGTCGTCGTCGTCGTCGTCGTCGTCGTCGTCGTCGTCGTCGTCGTCGTCGTCGTCGTCGTCGTCGTCGTCGTCGTCGTCGTCGTCGTCGTCGTCGTCGTCGTCGTCGTCGTCGTCGTCGTCGTCGTCGTCGTCGTCGTCGTCGTCGTCGTCGTCGTCGTCGTCGTCGTCGTCGTCGTCGTCGTCGTCGTCGTCGTCGTCGTCGTCGTCGTCGTCGTCGTCGTCGTCGTCGTCGTCGTCGTCGTCGTCGTCGTCGTCGTCGTCGTCGTCGTCGTCGTCGTCGTCGTCGTCGTCGTCGTCGTCGTCGTCGTCGTCGTCGTCGTCGTCGTCGTCGTCGTCGTCGTCGTCGTCGTCGTCGTCGTCGTCGTCGTCGTCGTCGTCGTCGTCGTCGTCGTCGTCGTCGTCGTCGTCGTCGTCGTCGTCGTCGTCGTCGTCGTCGTCGTCGTCGTCGTCGTCGTCGTCGTCGTCGTCGTCGTCGTCGTCGTCGTCGTCGTCGTCGTCGTCGTCGTCGTCGTCGTCGTCGTCGTCGTCGTCGTCGTCGTCGTCGTCGTCGTCGTCGTCGTCGTCGTCGTCGTCGTCGTCGTCGTCGTCGTCGTCGTCGTCGTCGTCGTCGTCGTCGTCGTCGTCGTCGTCGTCGTCGTCGTCGTCGTCGTCGTCGTCGTCGTCGTCGTCGTCGTCGTCGTCGTCGTCGTCGTCGTCGTCGTCGTCGTCGTCGTCGTCGTCGTCGTCGTCGTCGTCGTCGTCGTCGTCGTCGTCGTCGTCGTCGTCGTCGTCGTCGTCGTCGTCGTCGTCGTCGTCGTCGTCGTCGTCGTCGTCGTCGTCGTCGTCGTCGTCGTCGTCGTCGTCGTCGTCGTCGTCGTCGTCGTCGTCGTCGTCGTCGTCGTCGTCGTCGTCGTCGTCGTCGTCGTCGTCGTCGTCGTCGTCGTCGTCGTCGTCGTCGTCGTCGTCGTCGTCGTCGTCGTCGTCGTCGTCGTCGTCGTCGTCGTCGTCGTCGTCGTCGTCGTCGTCGTCGTCGTCGTCGTCGTCGTCGTCGTCGTCGTCGTCGTCGTCGTCGTCGTCGTCGTCGTCGTCGTCGTCGTCGTCGTCGTCGTCGTCGTCGTCGTCGTCGTCGTCGTCGTCGTCGTCGTCGTCGTCGTCGTCGTCGTCGTCGTCGTCGTCGTCGTCGTCGTCGTCGTCGTCGTCGTCGTCGTCGTCGTCGTCGTCGTCGTCGTCGTCGTCGTCGTCGTCGTCGTCGTCGTCGTCGTCGTCGTCGTCGTCGTCGTCGTCGTCGTCGTCGTCGTCGTCGTCGTCGTCGTCGTCGTCGTCGTCGTCGTCGTCGTCGTCGTCGTCGTCGTCGTCGTCGTCGTCGTCGTCGTCGTCGTCGTCGTCGTCGTCGTCGTCGTCGTCGTCGTCGTCGTCGTCGTCGTCGTCGTCGTCGTCGTCGTCGTCGTCGTCGTCGTCGTCGTCGTCGTCGTCGTCGTCGTCGTCGTCGTCGTCGTCGTCGTCGTCGTCGTCGTCGTCGTCGTCGTCGTCGTCGTCGTCGTCGTCGTCGTCGTCGTCGTCGTCGTCGTCGTCGTCGTCGTCGTCGTCGTCGTCGTCGTCGTCGTCGTCGTCGTCGTCGTCGTCGTCGTCGTCGTCGTCGTCGTCGTCGTCGTCGTCGTCGTCGTCGTCGTCGTCGTCGTCGTCGTCGTCGTCGTCGTCGTCGTCGTCGTCGTCGTCGTCGTCGTCGTCGTCGTCGTCGTCGTCGTCGTCGTCGTCGTCGTCGTCGTCGTCGTCGTCGTCGTCGTCGTCGTCGTCGTCGTCGTCGTCGTCGTCGTCGTCGTCGTCGTCGTCGTCGTCGTCGTCGTCGTCGTCGTCGTCGTCGTCGTCGTCGTCGTCGTCGTCGTCGTCGTCGTCGTCGTCGTCGTCGTCGTCGTCGTCGTCGTCGTCGTCGTCGTCGTCGTCGTCGTCGTCGTCGTCGTCGTCGTCGTCGTCGTCGTCGTCGTCGTCGTCGTCGTCGTCGTCGTCGTCGTCGTCGTCGTCGTCGTCGTCGTCGTCGTCGTCGTCGTCGTCGTCGTCGTCGTCGTCGTCGTCGTCGTCGTCGTCGTCGTCGTCGTCGTCGTCGTCGTCGTCGTCGTCGTCGTCGTCGTCGTCGTCGTCGTCGTCGTCGTCGTCGTCGTCGTCGTCGTCGTCGTCGTCGTCGTCGTCGTCGTCGTCGTCGTCGTCGTCGTCGTCGTCGTCGTCGTCGTCGTCGTCGTCGTCGTCGTCGTCGTCGTCGTCGTCGTCGTCGTCGTCGTCGTCGTCGTCGTCGTCGTCGTCGTCGTCGTCGTCGTCGTCGTCGTCGTCGTCGTCGTCGTCGTCGTCGTCGTCGTCGTCGTCGTCGTCGTCGTCGTCGTCGTCGTCGTCGTCGTCGTCGTCGTCGTCGTCGTCGTCGTCGTCGTCGTCGTCGTCGTCGTCGTCGTCGTCGTCGTCGTCGTCGTCGTCGTCGTCGTCGTCGTCGTCGTCGTCGTCGTCGTCGTCGTCGTCGTCGTCGTCGTCGTCGTCGTCGTCGTCGTCGTCGTCGTCGTCGTCGTCGTCGTCGTCGTCGTCGTCGTCGTCGTCGTCGTCGTCGTCGTCGTCGTCGTCGTCGTCGTCGTCGTCGTCGTCGTCGTCGTCGTCGTCGTCGTCGTCGTCGTCGTCGTCGTCGTCGTCGTCGTCGTCGTCGTCGTCGTCGTCGTCGTCGTCGTCGTCGTCGTCGTCGTCGTCGTCGTCGTCGTCGTCGTCGTCGTCGTCGTCGTCGTCGTCGTCGTCGTCGTCGTCGTCGTCGTCGTCGTCGTCGTCGTCGTCGTCGTCGTCGTCGTCGTCGTCGTCGTCGTCGTCGTCGTCGTCGTCGTCGTCGTCGTCGTCGTCGTCGTCGTCGTCGTCGTCGTCGTCGTCGTCGTCGTCGTCGTCGTCGTCGTCGTCGTCGTCGTCGTCGTCGTCGTCGTCGTCGTCGTCGTCGTCGTCGTCGTCGTCGTCGTCGTCGTCGTCGTCGTCGTCGTCGTCGTCGTCGTCGTCGTCGTCGTCGTCGTCGTCGTCGTCGTCGTCGTCGTCGTCGTCGTCGTCGTCGTCGTCGTCGTCGTCGTCGTCGTCGTCGTCGTCGTCGTCGTCGTCGTCGTCGTCGTCGTCGTCGTCGTCGTCGTCGTCGTCGTCGTCGTCGTCGTCGTCGTCGTCGTCGTCGTCGTCGTCGTCGTCGTCGTCGTCGTCGTCGTCGTCGTCGTCGTCGTCGTCGTCGTCGTCGTCGTCGTCGTCGTCGTCGTCGTCGTCGTCGTCGTCGTCGTCGTCGTCGTCGTCGTCGTCGTCGTCGTCGTCGTCGTCGTCGTCGTCGTCGTCGTCGTCGTCGTCGTCGTCGTCGTCGTCGTCGTCGTCGTCGTCGTCGTCGTCGTCGTCGTCGTCGTCGTCGTCGTCGTCGTCGTCGTCGTCGTCGTCGTCGTCGTCGTCGTCGTCGTCGTCGTCGTCGTCGTCGTCGTCGTCGTCGTCGTCGTCGTCGTCGTCGTCGTCGTCGTCGTCGTCGTCGTCGTCGTCGTCGTCGTCGTCGTCGTCGTCGTCGTCGTCGTCGTCGTCGTCGTCGTCGTCGTCGTCGTCGTCGTCGTCGTCGTCGTCGTCGTCGTCGTCGTCGTCGTCGTCGTCGTCGTCGTCGTCGTCGTCGTCGTCGTCGTCGTCGTCGTCGTCGTCGTCGTCGTCGTCGTCGTCGTCGTCGTCGTCGTCGTCGTCGTCGTCGTCGTCGTCGTCGTCGTCGTCGTCGTCGTCGTCGTCGTCGTCGTCGTCGTCGTCGTCGTCGTCGTCGTCGTCGTCGTCGTCGTCGTCGTCGTCGTCGTCGTCGTCGTCGTCGTCGTCGTCGTCGTCGTCGTCGTCGTCGTCGTCGTCGTCGTCGTCGTCGTCGTCGTCGTCGTCGTCGTCGTCGTCGTCGTCGTCGTCGTCGTCGTCGTCGTCGTCGTCGTCGTCGTCGTCGTCGTCGTCGTCGTCGTCGTCGTCGTCGTCGTCGTCGTCGTCGTCGTCGTCGTCGTCGTCGTCGTCGTCGTCGTCGTCGTCGTCGTCGTCGTCGTCGTCGTCGTCGTCGTCGTCGTCGTCGTCGTCGTCGTCGTCGTCGTCGTCGTCGTCGTCGTCGTCGTCGTCGTCGTCGTCGTCGTCGTCGTCGTCGTCGTCGTCGTCGTCGTCGTCGTCGTCGTCGTCGTCGTCGTCGTCGTCGTCGTCGTCGTCGTCGTCGTCGTCGTCGTCGTCGTCGTCGTCGTCGTCGTCGTCGTCGTCGTCGTCGTCGTCGTCGTCGTCGTCGTCGTCGTCGTCGTCGTCGTCGTCGTCGTCGTCGTCGTCGTCGTCGTCGTCGTCGTCGTCGTCGTCGTCGTCGTCGTCGTCGTCGTCGTCGTCGTCGTCGTCGTCGTCGTCGTCGTCGTCGTCGTCGTCGTCGTCGTCGTCGTCGTCGTCGTCGTCGTCGTCGTCGTCGTCGTCGTCGTCGTCGTCGTCGTCGTCGTCGTCGTCGTCGTCGTCGTCGTCGTCGTCGTCGTCGTCGTCGTCGTCGTCGTCGTCGTCGTCGTCGTCGTCGTCGTCGTCGTCGTCGTCGTCGTCGTCGTCGTCGTCGTCGTCGTCGTCGTCGTCGTCGTCGTCGTCGTCGTCGTCGTCGTCGTCGTCGTCGTCGTCGTCGTCGTCGTCGTCGTCGTCGTCGTCGTCGTCGTCGTCGTCGTCGTCGTCGTCGTCGTCGTCGTCGTCGTCGTCGTCGTCGTCGTCGTCGTCGTCGTCGTCGTCGTCGTCGTCGTCGTCGTCGTCGTCGTCGTCGTCGTCGTCGTCGTCGTCGTCGTCGTCGTCGTCGTCGTCGTCGTCGTCGTCGTCGTCGTCGTCGTCGTCGTCGTCGTCGTCGTCGTCGTCGTCGTCGTCGTCGTCGTCGTCGTCGTCGTCGTCGTCGTCGTCGTCGTCGTCGTCGTCGTCGTCGTCGTCGTCGTCGTCGTCGTCGTCGTCGTCGTCGTCGTCGTCGTCGTCGTCGTCGTCGTCGTCGTCGTCGTCGTCGTCGTCGTCGTCGTCGTCGTCGTCGTCGTCGTCGTCGTCGTCGTCGTCGTCGTCGTCGTCGTCGTCGTCGTCGTCGTCGTCGTCGTCGTCGTCGTCGTCGTCGTCGTCGTCGTCGTCGTCGTCGTCGTCGTCGTCGTCGTCGTCGTCGTCGTCGTCGTCGTCGTCGTCGTCGTCGTCGTCGTCGTCGTCGTCGTCGTCGTCGTCGTCGTCGTCGTCGTCGTCGTCGTCGTCGTCGTCGTCGTCGTCGTCGTCGTCGTCGTCGTCGTCGTCGTCGTCGTCGTCGTCGTCGTCGTCGTCGTCGTCGTCGTCGTCGTCGTCGTCGTCGTCGTCGTCGTCGTCGTCGTCGTCGTCGTCGTCGTCGTCGTCGTCGTCGTCGTCGTCGTCGTCGTCGTCGTCGTCGTCGTCGTCGTCGTCGTCGTCGTCGTCGTCGTCGTCGTCGTCGTCGTCGTCGTCGTCGTCGTCGTCGTCGTCGTCGTCGTCGTCGTCGTCGTCGTCGTCGTCGTCGTCGTCGTCGTCGTCGTCGTCGTCGTCGTCGTCGTCGTCGTCGTCGTCGTCGTCGTCGTCGTCGTCGTCGTCGTCGTCGTCGTCGTCGTCGTCGTCGTCGTCGTCGTCGTCGTCGTCGTCGTCGTCGTCGTCGTCGTCGTCGTCGTCGTCGTCGTCGTCGTCGTCGTCGTCGTCGTCGTCGTCGTCGTCGTCGTCGTCGTCGTCGTCGTCGTCGTCGTCGTCGTCGTCGTCGTCGTCGTCGTCGTCGTCGTCGTCGTCGTCGTCGTCGTCGTCGTCGTCGTCGTCGTCGTCGTCGTCGTCGTCGTCGTCGTCGTCGTCGTCGTCGTCGTCGTCGTCGTCGTCGTCGTCGTCGTCGTCGTCGTCGTCGTCGTCGTCGTCGTCGTCGTCGTCGTCGTCGTCGTCGTCGTCGTCGTCGTCGTCGTCGTCGTCGTCGTCGTCGTCGTCGTCGTCGTCGTCGTCGTCGTCGTCGTCGTCGTCGTCGTCGTCGTCGTCGTCGTCGTCGTCGTCGTCGTCGTCGTCGTCGTCGTCGTCGTCGTCATCGTCATCATCATCAAAACCATTTTTATTGGAAGGCAATATTTTTGATTATAATAAATATGGAGAAAAAAAAACTTTCAACGAATTCTGTGCAAAACTTTTTGGACATTTTCATACCTCGTATTAACTGAGTAATATCGAGTATTATTTTACTCTAGCTGAACCTGAAGAGTTCAGATATAAATCCCCGTATAAGAAACTCAAGATGCCAGAATTGCCAGTGAGCAACGTTTATTGTACAAAGTAATATTGGTACGTTGATTAATATACAGTAAGCCGGTACAGGCGAATAATCGAATATAAGTGAGGGAGGGCCGTAGCCCAAGATGTGGTCCGTGTCTTGGCTGGACTAGAAGTGACGCCCTTATGCTCCCTGATGCATCACCATTCCTAGCAATGCATCGATAGAGGCAGCGTACTGGTTTATTTCTTGGTCACGTCCTTAGGCCAGGGCCTAAGGCCCGTTGTATATCCTAGAGTACGGCGCCGTGGTCTCAAGTGCGCCTGGGTATCGGGCTTAGTCCAAATATTTATGCTAGCCCCATGCAGTGTTTCTTACACCCGGTAGTATAGTGGTAAGTACCCCCGTCTTTCATCTGGGTAACCGAGGTTCGAACCCTCGTCGGGGAGAAAACTTTTTCCTTATATTTAGTATGATTGCGGCTGAAAAGATTCGTATTCGCTCGATAAATAGAAACTGACGTGCGCACCATCTGACGGCGGAAATCGGTTGATAACAGACCAGCTCACAGATCGCTAAGGCCGTAGATCGGTAAGGTTGCAGAAAATCGGATAATTTCAGACCAGCTCGCGGATCGGTAAGGTCGGAAAATCGGCTGATCGGCAAGCTGATGATAACATACCTGCTCACTGATCGGTAAGGTCGGAAAATCGGATAATCGGCAATCGGATGGTAACATACCTGCCCGCGAATCGGCAGTGGCGCCCCCGCATGACGCAAAATCGACAGATAACATATCCGCTCTCAGATCGGTAGTGCAGAAAATCGGAATTCTGAGATCGGTATTGCAGAAAATCGGCAGTCTGAGATCGGTAATGCAGAAAATCGGATGGTAACACCACCGCAGCGCCTCTGGCGGCAGATCGGCGAGATCGGTAATACAGAAAATCGGATGGTAACTTACCCACTCAACAATCGGCAAGTTACCGACTGTCGGTAACCCACGACTGCAGCGCCTCTGGCGGCTGTTCCAGAATCCCCATATTATATCTACTTTAGAATAACGTATTTTACCAGAAATTCAACATGCTCAGGAGCTTTCAAAAATCTTTCTATTTCTTCCAGGTCTGTCGGAGTTTGTATAGGACATTTGTCAAGTATTGTTGACATTACAGGTCTGTGAGGCCTTGCGTCATGCTTCGTATCTGATAACCTTCTTTTTTGTTGGAGGATAAAATCGTCAATAGAGTCTGTGAGTGTTGTGATTCTGCAGTTGTGTAGATACAGTTCTTTTAGGACCAATTTTCGAAATGCTGAAAGTAAAAAACATACATGTTTATCTTACAAGAAACATAATCCAGATTCATATAAAATACCAACTCAAATGCCCTCAATAAAAAATAATGTAATATCTATACTATATAGAGATAATACAAAGTTAACCTTCTTCCTGCCTCATATGAGTTTTTAAATTCTGATTCAAATCAGGTGACGTATCCTTGGAGTCTCGACCGCTATTACCCTTACTTTTGATATTTTGCAGCAATGTATTGACTGAGTCATCGATGCTGTTATTTTCCTTGTTATGTGAAGCTACAGCAAACCGATCAGAGTCTTTTTTAGAATTTTGTGAACGTGACCTGGGACAAAACAAATATTCAAATCTTGAAAATTCTTATGGTGATCGACATCATCAAAACACACCTGTCTCTCAAAGAGGGTTCATTCGGGATCATTGAGTTCTCTGCGCACTGTTTTTTCAGAACGTCTAGGCCCGTGATGCTACGCTGAATAGTGAAATGAGAAGCCGGAATCTCTTCGGATTTACGACGGGAGCTGAAATATTGTCATGTGTTCATGTAATCGGAAAGAAGCTGAACTGGATCAAAGCTGCATACATTGCTGAGATTCTTAAAAATCGCTGTAACTAGGGTTCAAGAGTGAATTTCATGTTTCCAACACAGTAGCGTTCATCTTTACTCAACTGAAACCCAGACTGTATTGAGAAACTTTCTTCGTGTGAACTCAAGTGTGATTTGTTCTTTGTACTATTTTGTTAGAAGAAAAGAATGGGAAGTGTCGGAATCAAGTCGAGCGAAGTGTGTAAGCACGAAACTGTGCTATCTTTTAATGGATATGAAGCACAGCTCAAGTTTGGTAAATCCAACGCAATGGCATTTGCCTTAACTTGTCTTCAATCTTGTTTTAAATCTTGGTAGAAACTAAGTCACAGATTGAAAAGTTTGATATATGGCCCTTTCAGTTATTGGTATACCTGTTTAAAGATGACTTTTGGACTGCAAGTGGCACTGTTGGACAGGATATTTCATCAGATGATTCATTATTGTCAGACGTAGTATCGTCTTTTAACCGTTGAGGTCTTTTACGCTTGCAACAGCCTTTTCCCAGTTTCACTATTTCTGCATGAGAAGATAGATTATCCGTATCTTTTGCCTTCTGGCACTTCTTGTGGGCAATGTCAAATTTGTCTGTAACCATCAAACAACATTGAATTTATACTAAGAGATTTTGTCATAAGGTAGTAATTGTATAACGCTGTGTTTTATAAGTGAAAGAAAATCCGTACCGTATTTGCCTAAGACTCTCACAACTTCCTTTTGCCAATCTGAGTTCGATGCAGCCTTACTTTTAATAGCTACTACTGTCTTCGCACTGGATTTGTACCGTGGCCAAAAACATTCCTTTGTTGCTTCTCAGTACCAGTTCGCTGGTACTACTTCCACCTCATCATTATCCAAAAAGTGAACCACAAGCCACGTCATCGTGTCCCAAAAAAATAGTCTACGAAAATCTGTTTTGCATTCCGAAAAAGTCAGATTTAGAAACAGTCTTATTGAATAAATGTTTATGTAACTTTCATAAATGTAATACTCGAAGCGCAACAGCACTGATTCCATTCAGCGGCAAAAAAACTAACTTATATGGTATTTCATCAATTTTCCAATACTGTAAAGGATCTCGGTCATTGCGATCTATCAAATATGTTCCAACTATGGATGAGTTGCACGGTAACGAGAAAAATTCCTTAACTTTCCTGAATTTCTTGCCAATGATAACAATATCTGGTCCATAAGAAGCAATATTTTGTACAGATATTATTTCATTACTCCTCAACTGTACAAATGCATCACCTGGCGTGGTTAGCTTTACAGTGAAATGTTTCATTTTCAATACTTTATACTGTGGAGAAGTGCATCTTGCTACAAGTAGTCCACGAACATGTTGTTGAGATACCTTAATATCTGCAGCTACGTGGGTAGGCTTTGAAAAAAATGTACCCTCAGAAACACGGTTTATTATTTGCTGCAAAGGTTTTTCCGCTTTTCTTAGCATATTTTTGAGTTTTTGTAAATAATTTTCAAAATCATAAGTACTAAAACTATCCAAGGGACCAAATCTTTCCACATCGTCAGCCAAATGCATTAGCGCATGAATTTTATGAGATACAAAACTGTATCCATATATCCTGTACGACATTACTATAAATTCCTTCATCAAAGACTTTGCATAATTCAAGAAATCTCTGTTCATACATAGTACACCACTTGACATTATACGGCTTGCGACCATGAGCATTAAAAAGTTGACATAATATTCTTTCTTCAAGACTGATTTAAATATCACACAACCTGTATATAGTAGAACTGCTCTTAATTCTGTTGCCTTGTAACGCTTACATTCAATTAAACTCCTGGGTTTTCTATTAAATTCACAAGGCATATTTTGTGTTAAAGATTCCAAGTGTCGAGAGGCGTTGGTTAAATCTCTGTAACACAATTTATGAGGGGGTCTTCCAGAAACTAATCCAAATTTTTTGTGACACAAAATTTTTTTCATCGCTCCCTCATGTAGTACGTGTAAAGGATCTTGCACTACGTCTTTGATGAAGTGGAAATTTGGTAGAGTAATAAATTCTGTAACACCATTGTGGTGTCTGGCATCGGATTGCTGTTTGAACTGTAAGTTTGTACGTTTAGATACTCTTGTTCGAGGAAAGCACATCACGTGATGAACCATCACGCCTTCTTCGGTACATTTTGGACAGGCAGAATAAGAATTATGTTCTTTGATGCATAGAACTGCGGACTTTGCCGGTGCATCGCAAACTAGCATTCGAACTCGGAAATTATAGGATACTTCCGGTACCGTTATACCATTGTTTGATAAATTTACTGCTTCATCGACAAATTCTCTTAAGAAGTCGTTAAAATCGTCTGGTTTCTTAAGGCCATGATAAAGACCTGCCATCATGACTTCGTTTTTGATCAATCGAATTGAATCGACTTTGAATAAAATTGGATAAAAACAACTACCACTACTCTTACTAATGGGCAGACCATCTATATTTACAGATATTTCAAATGATGCTTCTTGTGGCACATGATAGTCATATTGAATAAATAGCGAATTCACACAATGCAATATGCCAAAGGAATATAAATTGCCTGGAGGTACAGCCCTGACTTGTGCTTTGAGAGGAGTTTTAAGTAGAGTTCTCGCATCGGCGGGTAATTGGGAAAATGTGTGTGGATTCCGTTCGTTTTTAAAAATTTTTAATAATTGACTTAAAGTGGTTTGTGGTACATTGCACTTACAGGCCCATGCTGCTAGATTTTCTCTCAAAGTGAAGCATCTATTAGCATCGTTCTCATTGGCTACGTTCAAATCAATACTATCACTGCTAATATCTGACAAATTGCTGAAGTGGCTATCGTCGCTGTTATGAGCAGACGAATCGTTACAATAAATATCGGTGCCACTAATATCAGTGTGACTGCTAAATCTGTTATCACTCTCCTGAGCACTTAAATTGGTATAAGGGTGTTCAATATTTGCATCCCAAAATTCCTGTGCATTAGAAATACCTGGTTCTGAGTCTGCTGCACTTGTTTTATCCTGAACACAAACAACTGAATCATCTTTTAAATGATTAGATACAACATTGTTATCCAATTGTTCTGTTCTTGTAATTTGCTGGAATTTTGAATTAAGTATGCGACCAGCATCTTCTATTAATGCTACTGCAGCTCTTATTTTCTGCGATACTTGTCGTCTAGTATTTTTATCTTTGGGCATTTTTACAAGCTGGTATTTATAAAATCCGAATTTATATAATGGCACGTGAAAGAAGCGTATTGTTTATTACATTTCATCACACAAAAAATGAACCAGGAGGGCGCAAATACTTATAATTATGTTATGTGTGCCTATTACATACAACGCGCGTAGATATATTTCACCACTGTATTCGAATCATAAGAGGTTTGTTCTTCTTAGCTACACTGTCTACACTTTTCTTACACTTTCCTTACACTTTTTGGACTCGCCCAATAGGAGGTGTAAATTTCTAGTGAAAAGTGTAAAATCTGGTAAAAGTGTAGAAAGGGTAGCTAAGAAGAACAAACCTAAGGTTTGTTCGTTTTAGCTACACTTTCTACACTTTTACCAGATTTTACACTTTTCACTAGAAATTTACACTTTCTATTGGGCGAGCGTAAAAAGTGTAAGAAAAGTGTACAAAGTGTAGGTAAAACGAACAAACCTATAGATACGCTACGCCGTAAGAATAAGAATGAGGTTAGGTTTTGACCGGTGGCACGTGGCTTGCACTTCTACACAATTGTTGCGAATTATACACAGTACATACTTTGAAAAGTCAATTATCGAATGTATAATAGTATTTATTGGCTTCACTTACCGTTTTCGGAAAATATCTTCGAGCACCTCTGTGTACAAAGTTGTTTAATATTGCACTTGTTAATATTAGACAAGAAAAAAACCGCGCTTATTAAACACAAGCTGTATACGTGCGCCAGATAGTGTCGAACAAATGGACATCCGTGGATGTGGTAGTTGAGTGATGATACAATCGACCGCTAAGGTATCGATTTTTCATGGCGTACGAGATCTTTAGAAAGCGCGCTAAAATTCAAATGACTAGTTGCTTATAACTTTTCGATAACATCTGATATGCTAGGTTTGAAGAGCATATTTTTTCGTATATGATATGTAAAATCTTAAATATTCTTACAATATTTACGTATATGAGTATTAGATGCACTTTATCGAAGTATGTTTTCGAAATGATCCTATATTACAGAAATATTGTGAAAATATTCAAGTATATTTACGAATAGATATTTCAACGAAAACATAGTGAAAGTATCATACCAATATATCGGATATTTTCAGACATTTTCAAATATTCTATGAATATCGAGTGCTGTCTGGGCAGGGATAGCCCGAGTGCGGTGAGTCAAGATGTAGTCATGTATATGTGTGTGTGTGTTCCTCTCAGAAAAATATCTTCCGTATGAAGTTGGATGGGTATGTGTGTTAGGTATTTAAAGCTGAATCCAAAGGTGTATGATAAAATATAATTTCTATTACTTGATTATTGATAAAGATAATGATTAATGGGTAATGGGTATAATTGCTGTGCATAATCTAAATCCTGAAAATAAGGTAATGATGAGTAGCGCCGTCCAGTGAATAATATTACGATAATTTTATATTAAACTTAAATGAAAGTAACTTATACCGAGATGTTTTCTTGAAACTGTACGGTCGACAGCGCACGCGTCAAATAATTCGACGTGCTTGGTCGGCGGGATCATCCTGCGGCGATATTTTACCCTGTGAGGCAGGGGAGCCAACTTGCATAAAATTGGGCGAGAGCTGTCAAATTCGCGCGCGCAAAATACCGAGTTGAGGTTATGTTATTTATTTTAGTTCATCGTAAATTATGAAAGAAAAATAGCATCAACCGGCAGTTTGTAATAACGAGGTTGATATCGAGAGATAATTAAATTAACGCAATAATAGATTTCTTGAAAAAACTAAAATCATTTGTTAGAAATAATTAGCCGAAAATTATTTATTGAAAGAAAAAATCTAAAATTAAATCCTGCGTCATTATCGAGTGGCGGTCTGGATAAACCTAGGCAGGTTGATAAAAGAAAACGTTTATTCTAAGAAGATTCTTTATTCACATGAAATAAAAAATAAATTCATCGTTGAAACCCAGTCAAAAGTAGCTCCGGAGTACATTCGTCGTCACAGTGCAGTGCTTCGAAAACCAGTAATCAGTGTCGATGAACATGAAATGAGAAAAAAAATTACTTAGTAACAAAGAATCAAAAAAATTATTCAGTATAAAGATGAACGCCATACTCACTTTACCACTCTTAAGTAGAGACGCCACTAAAACTTTGACAAAAGTGATTTTTTCGTTTTTAAAATTATTAATAAAAATATAATCAAAAATTAATTTCTATGAAAGTTGAAGTACGGTGACATGTATCTTGAAAAAAAAAATTAAGATTCTGCGATGAAAGTGTATGCGCAGGGAACCTTTCGCAGAAAATACCCTGCGCATGGCTATTAAAAATTCCTTACGCATAACCTTTCATCGCAGAACCTTAATTTTTTTTCTCAAGATACATGCTAACATACTTTGAGTTTTGTAGTAACGAATTTTCAATTACATTCTATTTAGTAATTAAGTGAAAAAATCGTTTTTATCAAAATTTCAGTAACGTCTCCCTAACGCCTGAAGGTTCGTAAATCTCTATCGAGTTTATTCCTGGGTTTCATGTTCGCACTGTTTGAATCAAATAAAATCTCACTCTGAGATCGAAAATAGAACCTGAAAGACAGGATTTATCCATCGGCACAAGTTGAAAATCAAGAATTTCATGATGGTCTCTCCGCCTCTTAGCTTTTATTCTTTATTTTCAGAACTTATAAAACTCAATTTACCTCTGACATTATGAGAAAGCAAGAAATGTATTTCGAAGATACATTTCACGCATTGATTTGAAACTGAAAAAGCCATTATGAGAAAGACCTAACCGTAGAAAAACCTACGACCTAAGATCTACGAGTTCGGTCAACAGCCGACAAAAGTGGTGATGGTCGCTACATGTCATGAAACTGAATAGGAGGTTTCGATGAATGGCAAAGATGCGATGACATTGGGCGTTGCAGATGTATTCTAGGAGTAGCCAACTAATCAGCAGTCATTTAACAATATTTCCTGTAGATAGAAAGAATTTGGGTTGTTATTTATTGGTTTATTTGTTTATTTAACTACAGGTACAGGTGTTATTTTGACTAACAAATTTAAATGATTGGATGAACTGGTTTCACCTACCTGCTTTATTTTTACAGAGTACCCATCATTCAAACAAAAAGTTTTCAATCTTGGTTAAATAAAACGAATTCTCGGAAAAACCGATACATTCCCAGGTAGCACACTGTTTGCTGATACTTGACTTAAAGTCGTCAGAAATCTCAGTCAACTATTTTCAGCCAACCGTCAATAGGCAGATTCTTAGCCAAGACTTGACTATACACTGACTAATTGTGCACGAATGTCCTCTAAACTGTCACGCAATAGTCACTCATACGAGTCGACTTCTTGTAGAAGTTTAGTTTTCACTAAAGAGTCTGCAGAAAGTCACCTGAAATTGAGCATTCCGTAGACCGATAGTCATCTGATGAAGACTATTGGGCAGGTTCCAGACTACGCAACGACTACCGGAAGTCAGCGTGAAGACGCCACTGAATAGAAGATTAGCAAATAATCAGTCAACGTACCGTTGGCATACCGAAATTATATTTCGTAATACAAAAACCCGTTGGTCAAGTTCCACAATTTCGAAAAATAGATTCTCATAGGGTCAGGAGTACAATTTCAATCCGGATTGGTATACTTTATTTCACTTGTTATTATAATAATCTTATTTTTATAATATTATTGTTATATTATTTGCAGAAAGATCTGTAGAAAAATCTGCATATGCAGTTTTCGTATTTTGCGTTTTTTTTTTTTTTCTTTTTTGCTGTATTTAATTTCAATTTTGGATTTGACGAATATTTTATAAGCAATCCTCATCAATATTGAAATCGAAAGTTCCCCAGCAATTTTTATTTTTTTTTCATTCAAAACCATTTTTATATATGATAGATCCTCTACTTCGAATTCGTTTCACTAGCTCGAATGCGATCTCCAGCCCGCCGGAACCACTCTTGAGCAGCATCTAATATTTAATTTTTGGTTGCCCCTTTGACCTTATGGACAAGTGCCTCTATAATAAATAAAATGTAATTTAGTTATGTGTGCTCAAACTGAACAAGAGAAACCAGGGTAAAGTGAGCACTTGAGCTGCAAACTAATAAAAATTTTTTTTCTTTCCAGAAATATCTGGGGTAGTCCACGCCGTTTCGACCAACCCATGACCCCGACCCCCTCCGATTTTGAAATAATTTTTTTATATGATTTGCCGGTCTTCAAAATGCAACGTCAATTTTTTTTCAGATTTTTATTATTTTTGGTTATTTTTTCAAAAATTTCCAAAGTCAACAAAAAAACGCCATGTTTTAAAAATCTGAAAAAATTCGATAAACTTCTACGAAATAAGATAATTTTTTCCATATTAATTTCATAGTAGTGTTCTAGAGGGGACACCCGGGACAGGACTAAGCCAAGGAAAAAAGTCCAAGTCGGACCGTCTTATTTTTTCCAGACGTCAATTTTTGTGCCCAAAATAGTACCGCATAGTTGAAAATAAATTCCTTTTTTTTTTACGTTCATTCAGAAAAAAAAAATTTTTTAAAAGTGAAAAAAAATAGCAAAACAAAAAAAAAAAAAATTGTTTTCATTTTCAATTATGCGGTATTATTTCAGGCACAAAAATTGACGTCTGAAAAAAAAAAGACAGCATCCGACTTGGACTTTTTCCCTTGGCTTAGTCCTGTCCCGGGTGTCCCCTCGAGAACACCACTATACAATTAATATGGAAAAAATTATTTTATTTCGTAGAATTTTATTGAATTTTTTCAGATTTCTAAAACATGGCGTTTTTTTTTTTGACTTTGGAAATTTAAAAAAAAATAACTAAAAATAATAAAAATCTGAAAAAAATTGACGTTGCATTTTGAAGACCGGCAAATCGTATAAAAAATTTATTCCAAAATCGGTGGGGGTCGGGGTCATGGGTTGGTCGAAACGGCATGGACTACCCCATATGTATTGTTATTCTCGCCAAAAATTCTTTCGGCGATTTTTTTTGCTTCTTAATCAAATGACCTTTCTTTTATTTCATAAACTAGTCTCTTCATACCCCGACCATATCAAAAGGTCAGCTGGCTGAGAAGTAACTCTGTGTGGTTTTTAACTATACTATGATAATTTTGTCAAATTCAGTTCGTATAATGTAATCAACAACATTAACTAAAATCGCTTTATAGAAAAAAGTTAAGTGATTCTAGTTTATAATACTATTGAACGAAAAGCGCCACAAAAATACTCGGTGGTTTCTGTTTAGAAATAGTTGTAGATCGTCACACTAGACGAACTCAATTTTGACAAAAAAAAAATATGTCCCCTATGAAACGTATTGGAAGTCAATAAGTAGTAAACCATCGTGTGTGACGACGCATTGACCTTTCAAAATAGTTGAGATTCAAAGAAACGAGTTCGTGAAATAAGGAAAACAGCTTGAATTAAGAAAACAAATCCTTCAATTTGTTCATGAAATGATTATTAACATGCCATGCTAGGAATAATGATAAAATTCCATGAATATTTACCAAAATCAATAGGTAATCTACACTTGCTTTATTAACAATTTCATTTACTTCTGTAAAGTTCGATATGAAAGAGTGATAAGAAAACACGTACCTGTCATAAGCGAAATGAATTTCATGTGTTTTACTTTATTAGTATTGCGTATTCCCGTCCAAGTATATTTCCTTGCCAACTTGTCTGTGAGAAGATGCTCCAGAACATTCCATACAAATTTTCGCAAATTTCTGCCACCGATCATACATATTGCCCGCTTCTGAAAGATAATGACCTTTTTAACAAGACCTTATGCAAAGCAGGATAGCTTTGTATTATTACTATTGATATCACTTGATCAGCAAATTCTGTAAAAAACTCGCAAGCATAATAAAATTCTATATGTATGTCAATAGTTTGAACTGTTTTGGAATTCAGGAAATCATGGAAAATGGTTTACAATCGCATGGAATTATTTTCAATAATTCCAGAACTTCGACGGATGTCTAAAATATTATTATCACCAAATTCGAATGCAATCTCTGAAAATCCATCGATAACTCAAAATTAGAGGTGAACCAAAATTGACTACGAACTCGATAAGTGTTTCTTGTGATCGGTCAAAATTCTATGAAATACTGTATTTTAAGTTGTTGAATATTATATTATAATTTCGTACATAAAATGAGTAGACATAATTTTTTTTTACAACCTAATCTTATGAAAACTATTTACATACATGTATATAATTTTTAACAATCCTATAGACCCTTATAGATCTCTGAACATTGAAGCATTTTATAAGAATGTTCAACAATACACAGTATATATGGGTATTAGTATATTGATGAGAATATATTGATGACTTACAAATTCCTCTTGCGCTACTTTTTCGATGGCCAAAAGTCGATCGAACGCCCTCAGGTCAACCATAGTTTCAATTGGGAATTCCGGAAGAATAGAACTGCCGTCATCACCAAGCCCAACATCATCCATCCTCCCTCTCAATAATACATTGACTTTGTCAATGAGCAACGTCAGCAAAGTGCCTACAACGTTGACATCGATAGTTGAAAGATTATCGACCAATATATGCTTGTGGAAAGTTATTGAAATATTACTCGGTGTGCTCACTCAATTTTGCACAACACGTGCTATGACAATCTGCACAATTGTTAACCTCATTAGGTGCTATACGAGGTTTAGAGCGTCGTTGTCCTACGATGAGATCTTCTTGCTCTTTAGTGCGACATACTTGCTTTTTGTTATGAACTTGTGTCTCATACTTGGGCGTGTCTGATCCACGGTGTTTGGTGTTTAGATGTATGTTTTCAGCTTCAGTATCTACTGCGGGAAATCAAAAGTATATGAAATCATATTTGTTGGGACGGTTCTGTTATGTACAAGACTCAAAGTGATGTGATTTGTGAAATAATAAGGTGGGCTCTTAAGTTCCATACTGTCGGATATACCTTCACATTCCATTGTATGCGGCACCTCATCTTCCTCTTGTACATCACATGCTTCTACTGAGAAATCCTCTTGCTCTTTAGCGCGACGCACTTGCTTTTTGTTATGAGGTAGTTTTAGTGACCGGCAAGGACTAGCTTCCAATTTATTTTGCTTCGTCTCATACTTGGGCATGTTTGATCCACGTATACTTTCGGCTTCACTGTGTACTGCGTAAAATCGAAAGTATATGAAAACATACTCGTTGTTACACATTGTGTCTACTACACATTCAAAACAAGAGCTGGATACGAGTTACATTGAAAACACTTCGAAATACTATTTCAAATATTTTCATCAAATGAAATAGTAACTAAAAATAAAATTATTTAAAAGCTCGTTGAAACAGACATGCAAGAAATAGTTTATTTCAAACACAGTTACTGAAGTAATAGTTGAAATCATCATTTTCATGCAATTTTGAAAAATACGTATTCTGAAATACTGTTTTAATGTTCTAAATTTAGTCGACTTTTTTGGCACTTTGGCAGAGTAACGGAGGTCATTATGGAATATTTTTCTATAGAAACTTTGCACTATCTTGCAGTGATAATACATATACCTAACAACGTTACATTATATTATACATCGGATAATAGCCTCGAGTATTTCATTCTAAAGTTACAATATGAAATCACTGTTTCAAATCTTAGAATGGACACGGTAGTTTCAAATATTGCTTCGTAGCCTACATACATTGGAATACTCACGGAAAATGGTTATTTCTCTATGCACATTATGCAAATAATATTTAGGATAAACAATTCAAGATTCACCGGTCAAATAGCCTTGAAACATAAGATAGATTTTCCAAATCGAATACTGTTTTATACAGCTCTACTCAACAGCAATGTAATATTTCAATAGAAATAGATGCGGAATGACTTATGCTAAGCTTCGTTTTGGTATGTATACCTTGATCTTTAATATCAACTTGCACCATCTTCTCGTCGTTCCGTATATCGTTTGGGATTACAATGAAATAGTCTTGGTCTTTACTGTGAAGTGCTTGACTTGTGTTACTTGCTGGCTTTGGTGATTGGTTCGGACTGAATTTCTGTTTTTTCAACCTTTCGTATACCCGCTCAGGCTTCTCTAGTCTAATATGACTGTACTCGACTTCGGCTTGACTGCATACTATGAAAAAGTGAACGTATAAGAGAACATATCGTACGATGTGTTTTTCCCCATCACTCAAAACGATGGAATATTTGAGAGAGAGATAATTAACAGCTTACTCAAGTGTGTGTGGTCTGACGTTTCTGAGGACATGCTACACCTGCGTCGAGGATAACCTTTATTTCTAGATTTTTGGTGGTGTTTGCGTTTCTTTCCCTTTCGTCGTGGTGTGCTGGGAGAACTGTTGATGGACTCTGTACTTTGTCCATCAAATGGAACTTCGCCTACACAGGACTGTTTTGCAGAAGATTTATCTGAAAGACTTTCATCTTACAATAACTGTTAAAAATACGTACCAAAAAATTCATTAACTTTTTGAAATTGTGCCCACCCTTTCGATTATCTCTCAATATTGCTTGCACACTTGGTGGTAGTTCAGCAAGAATAATTTCTTCTCGTATCCGGGGATGTGATATGTCACAGTTGTGTTCTACGCAGAACCACAGCGGCAAATAGAGTTTGAATAGAAAATCTACCGATCACATACATTTTCATTGTGCAGCATCATGTAGCTCAGACTTTGCATTCGAGTCGTAAGCTCGATTGAGGTTGATTAAAACTATAAGGATACTTAGGGTAAGTGTCCCAATTACGAAGCCCGTAGTAACATCTTTCTTAGTTTTTCAGTAAATACCACTCTTCCAACCACTACATTGACCCTTTCTACTTCTGTACTGATGAAGATAAGTATTTTGAATTCAAAACAAATAGATAGAAACTAAACATACATATAATGCGTTTGTCCCGATTATGATGTTCAATAAATCATTTGAGGCTTTAGTAGTACGTGGACTTGTTGTTTTATTATGTTTCTGAATTAAATAAAACAGGGGGGGGGGGGGGGGCTCCGCAATTGGAACACCTACCCTACTTGTAAATATCTATATCAAGAAATCGTATCAGGTATACAATTTGATTTTATCTCTGTTAGATTTCGTATTTACTTTCATTTTTTTATTTACTTTTTTTTTTAAACACCACCATTGCCAGATTCGTTACTTAAGATTCTTTTTTTGGAACAGATATAAAAATCAGTATGACTATAAAAGCAACGTGCATCCATTTTACTTATTCCAAATTAACACTACAGTACCCAATTTTATAACAAACTTCTTATAATTTTTTCGAGAATTTTTTATTCCTTCTGGACCAGCTCTTATCGAGGAGAGATGGCGACACCCTATCGTTTTCCGATATATCAGTTCCAACTTTTTTGTCAGCTTCTTTTGAGATTGACATTTTTCCTGAAATCTCATCAGCGTTTATACATACGGGAATCGATACAACTGCAATTTCGGGACTTTGAGAGTCAAAATGTCTCTCCACAACACCAGTTTCCGCATTGCGTAATTGATGCTCTATATTTAACGCATCCCGCACGTCTGAAACATTAGGTACAGCGTACCACTGTCCAGCTGAAATATATTGTACTGCCTTACTATATGACACAAATGGGAAACTTACTTTAAATCGACTTGTACAAGTTTATTAGATATATGACTACAGTGCATTTTAGCTAATAGGGACTTAAACAAAGTTTTCAGAAACAGAATCTGACGACCCATAAGAGATTGAAACAAACACTCCAAAAGATAACACATCATACACATACTTGCTTCGTTCATGCAGAGCACTGAATCTGAGTCCTTTAAGTAAGATGCGTACCCATTTTTTTGGAAAGCAGGTACTAATACGAGCTTGCTAAGGATACATGCGTCGTCGTCCCCATTATATAAAAGTGGTGAATTATCTGGAAATATTGCATAGTGCACGATAATTGATGCAAATTAACTTAATTGATATGGAGATGATTATGAATACTCAAAGTCCTATGTACAATTGGAACCCAATCTTATATAGGATTGGAATTTGTTAAAAAGCATCATAAGCAAGTTGCAGAATTTTCGTGCGATTAGGTTTTATTAACAAAAGAAACCGATAATTTTAACTAGGCACCACCTCTACTAACAATATTTTCATTGTAAGTTTTTCGAAGATTATTCAGTAAAAATTGTGAGTGAGTAAAGTGTTGCACAATCTTTCATGAAAAGAATTTCGAGCATTAATTTTGCAGTACTCTTGAATAAAGAATCAGCTCGCAGATTCTGAGTCATATAGAGACACAGGTTTTACGCTATCTGCAGTAAGATTTGTAGTTATTCCGCCACGAGTGTGCAGGCAAATGTTTTATGATGTTGTCATCTATTAGTAAAGAAGGCTGTAGCGCTCGCGCGGTGTCCAGCCGACAAAATGTAAACAAGCAGCCATTATGATTGACGCCGAGTCCTTGCTAGTTACTAAATGTATTCTTTTTCTTTAATTAATAATCTAAATACTTTGATACCTTGAGGACTGTACCTACTCAAAACGAAACCTGGCAATGGTGGACCGCGCTTATGTATAAAAAAATATCACTTACTACCTTCATTTCGTGAGCTTTTTCTGATCTTTGCTGGGGTCACTGAAGACTCTGCATTCCTGGTAGCCACTAAAAAAGAGTCACAAAGATCAGGATTTTTCCATTACTATCACGGGTAACGCCGGTTCCCTGAGTGCGTCAGGCGCACAAACTATATCATATGCAGAAAAAGACGCCATGAATTTCCGCAGTACGTTCTTTCAAAGTATTCATGTGGATTGAGGTTTATGCTGAAAGATCAATTGGTTATCAACTTACAGTTTTCTTTTTCATTCGATGAGTCTGAGTCCATTGCATCGAATAGCTTTGGAGTGCGAGTCTCATCCTGTTTGGGACTCCCAACTATGTAGTTTGTAGGAGGCATTGCATCTGTATCCTGGTTGTGCTTTTCCAGCGAGTCTTTGTGGTTTTCTCGCACAATATATTTACGGGGAGGCTTGTCGACCGTGGGTGAATAAACAATTGTAGGCTTCATGATTCGCTTCTTACTGTGTACAAACTTATTCACGGTACGTTCAATGGCCTCACTGTCTTCGGTAGAAGAAACGTTTGTTGAGCATATCTCTTCAATTTTCAACGCTTCTTGGAACGTATCTGCAATAAAAATTTCAGAAATCCTATTCAATTGTCGCATATTTGAAGTATCAACAATCAGAATCCATCAGTTGGGTGTTTGAATAATTATACTCAATCAGTAGTCATACCCAGAATAAATTACAATTGCATTCATTTCGGTAAAGCTTTCAAGTTTCCCAATGACAAAGCAACGAACTAATAAAATTTTCATTTTACACCTACTTACTCCATTCTAGAATCAGTATTTTGAACATGATTAAGCATGATATTGACACGTTTCAACGAAACAGACGTACTTCAGTCGGCCGGTAAAAGTGGCCATATCTCACTGTGCAGGCGTCAACTTGAGATACAAATGTCTGTTCTAGGCTGTACAGTGAGATACATCTGTTTTATTCTGTCAGCCGATTTATATCTATTATAGACAGCTGACTGAAGTATGTCTGTATGCTTAGGATTCGTCAATATTCTTATGTGAATTTGTAAGTGGAAATTGAATATAGATATTTCCCCCACTTTGGTTGGATACAATACGACTATCAAGGCTATGATACTACACTCATAGTCAGTACAAAGTTTTAATTGCTTCAGGAAAAATCATTTTTCTCTAAGCACAGATATACAAATATTCTTATATGGCACGAAACTGGAATTAGTCTATTGAACATCCAATGGATGTGCTACCTGAGATAATATTTGATTACTCACCGTAGGGTCCCAAGTGTTTTGTGTACTTTAAAGTTTCCCAGGTACGGTTAGGCTTTAATTCGTGCATTTTAGGACGAGATAAAATTGGTTTTGTAGGCCAAACGTAAATCCGTTCGTTGATGTTTACCCATGAGTTAGGTATCAAGGTACAGCCGTCATGGTATATCAGGACGTAGTACATCTATAATGCAATGGAATTTCAAGAATTATAATCTATTGTGAATTGCGTGTAACGATATAAAAAATGTTGGTAAAATCTACAGCAATTGTGTTAAGGATTAGCAATAAGACTGTCACCGCTATGCCACGACATGCCAGACACATTTTTTGTATATTACAAAAAACGATAACATATCAGATAAAAAATAGTCCATGCGCAGAATTGTATAAGGAATGAGTTATCATTGTTTTTGCCACGCCTGGCTGGATAGTCCTCGTTCGCACAGCGTCTAGAGGCACCCAAAACAGACTTTCACAAACAGGGTGCAAAGAGATTTTTTGTACACCGCTAGTGGTGTATAAAATGGTGTGCATGCACAAAGAGGACTTCTATTCAGGCGTGGAAAAATATAGCGTCCGATACACGTGTGAAAGATGGCAATGCCTATCTCGTATAAGACACATCCCTCGCCCTTTGTCCTCACACTCGTCGTGCGGGCATTGCCACCTTTGCGCACTTGTTTTGAAATATACTATTTCTTCTCATTATAATATAGTACATTTTCCTGGAAAAATTCGTCAACATTCTGATGACTGTTTATAACCTCTGTTCCTCTGCGATAAGACGAACGTAAGAGTACGTAGTCTTCATTGAAATATATTATACAGAAAATATCAATAAATTGAAAATCATGAGGTCAAAAAACGTCGGAGCCGGCTGATGTGAAGTGTAGTCGTATAAATTAGACTAACTGCTCTCGAAATATCGTGCACACTGCCAGCATGTGTGGGAGATGAAACAAACCACGTAATATAAACTATCAGCGAAAACACTAACATTTTTGGATGATTTAATTCTTCGTTATCGACATCGTTGAAAAGAGAAGAGAATTATATTTTGAAACACTAGTTTGTGAGGAAAGAAGCAACAAAAAACAAATAAACACGTGCGTATCAAGATACCACGCGGTCTGGTAACCTTCGAGAACGGGCCTAATTTCGTGGGCAATATTTACTGAGATTACTTACCAGTTTTTGGTCTGCCGATACCTCTCGATCGGCTCTTTTTATTGCTGCTGCTTTTTCTGATTCCATCGTTGGCGTTCGAATACAAAACACTGTCGTCGCTCACAATCAGAGATGAACTGACGAGTTGACGCCGTTGTGTTCTTTACAAGAGTGGTGCACCTGGGAATACCCGGGAGCGTGTTCACAAAGTCTACTCAGTCCGCGGACCATGCATTGGTAACCAATCGTGACATGCCTCAGTCGCTCTCTCTCTCTCTCCGGCCGCGCAAATAGACATAGAGCATGGACTGCGCATTCGGGCCGAGAATCGGTCGGTTCATAGAAAAAGACAGAAATATACGCGGCCAAATCTGTCTCTTTCTAACCAACAACGTCAAATGCTTAGAAAGAGACAGATTTGGCCGCATGCGTTTCCTTCTCTCTCACTTTTGGCATTACCACTGGCGGTATAGGAATGCGCAGTTCATGCTTCACTTATGTCTATGGTAGGAACGAACAAAACACTTTTTGTTGTATTTACTGCTGATATTTATCAGGAACCGTAGATTTCGACGTAATTATTTCGACGGCACTTCTTAAAAACTCGGATGAACATCAGGTTTTGTGATATTGAAACTCGCAATTCAAAAATTCCCTAGAGTCGACTAGCGATCGTCAGTTCCACGGCTATTTCCTGCCGATGTAACATGTACAAGTGACGTCACTTCTCCTCGAATGCCTATTTTACTTGGATGCGTTCGGAAAACCAGTAGTATCTTCACGTTGCGATACATTTGTCCATTCACTCCACCACCTGAATCGGACAAAATTTCTATAATTCTGCTGAATGCATCTAAGCATTTTGAAATTTCGAGGAGAAGCGACGTCACTTCTACATAGTACGTCAGCATGAAATAGGTTAGGGAACACTGACTGTTGAACCGATGTCCCTACGGTCCCTACCCGGCTTCCGTATGTAAACAATATTTACAGATGGTTTCCTACTATGGTGGACGCGTGGTGTACGCTTCGCAGTTCGTACCACACGCACAGTCAAGAACATGACGAATTAGTGATAAAAGTGATAAATTAAATGAGAAAACAGAAAGAAATTAATCTCTAATCGCATCAGTGCAATGTGTGAATGTTGAGTGTAAGAAGTCTATCCAGCCACGCGTGTTTCACCCAACTGCATATCAGTGAGTACTAATATTACGCATCGAAGAATCATTTCTACATGAAAGTACCATTGTGGACCTTGCTAGGGGTGAGTATTCAATTAACCCTCGCTCAACAAACTGGGTCTTTCAAGGTTTTCAAGCTGTAAAAGCAGTATAAAAAATTTGAAAAAATTCAAGTATACTCTCGAAGGCCTCAAGAATCTATTTCTACCAATATATTAGGCTGATTCTTGTTTTAGTTTTTCACACGAGTCAGAATTAAAGTGAAACTGAAATTTTACCTTAGAAGACCCAGATTGCTGACGGCAGGTTCAGTATTGTGGCGCTTACGGTTGGGGTTTGCATATTTTTTTTTCTTGCTGTAGCTATTTGCTTGATGTTATATGAGATTCACGCAATATTACGCACGTGTTCCATGATAGCCTTCTCACTCAACGCCAATGGTAGCCTTCTCCCAATGCGGATTTTATTTTTGCCGGCTCGCGTGAATAAGGATCTTCTTGTTAGGAGGCAGTGATATTTGTACTCTCCATGTATAGGCGAATCATTTCACCAAGATAAACACACTTGTCAGGCTGAGCTGAGCGACTGTTATTGAATCCCTATGACGTGTCGTGATTCGTGAAGAGGTTTTTTTGCATCAAAAACTTATCAAAATTACATATTTTTTTTGTTTATTTCACTATTTCCTTCTTTTCAATATACTTGTGAATACAAAGTGCACTTGAAGAAATAAAAACTGAAAAAAATTGAATGTTTTCGAGATCCTACTATTCTCTTATAAAATTGAAGGCATAAAAAAATTGTAACGCTCCAGTTATTCTTTATCGTGCAAATATATTCGAACACTAACATATTTGTGACTGTCATTATGTGGCTTGTTTCTTTAGATTTTAGCTGATAATGTCGAAGCGCAAACAATTTTGTGACTTATCAACACGTCAAAAGAGAAGACGCCGTAAACAACAGTTAGAAGCTGACATTGGAGGACAGGATGCGCACCATTGCATGGATGAACCGACATATTCCGACACTTTATTGAAGTCTCCTGGTAATAGCAGCAGAAATATTTTTAAGACTCACTCATTGCTTTAATTTTGCGAGTATTTTGATCATATTTAGATTTATAATTGTACAGTGTCAGTGTCAACGATGGATAACACTCAGGCTCACCATGAATTACTAGGCAATTCAGCTGCTTGTAATGAAGATATTGTTGATTCGACCATACTCTCAGAAAAGGGCTCATGCTATGTACCTGGCACAGACATAGTTGATAACGACGGCGACAACATTCTCCAAGTTGAAGCAGGAAATTTGGGTGGCTTCAATAACGACAATGATACTTCAGCTGCGCTCGAGAATCCGACTTCGGATTCACTTGGCGCGATTGCAGTCAACGATGATGTTGAAAGCAATGTAGCACACAGTTCGTGCTCAGATTCTTTGCCGACACAGCGTCTATCAGGTAACAAGATACCCCTCACTATGTAATTTTGAGACTATTATCTGGTGTCGATTGCTTAGGCTGCTAGCTTCGTCGCTTAACATGACTAAACGAAAATAATTCATTCAGCTCGCTGTTACCCAAGTGATATTATGGTAATCTTAATGTGTATGATAAAGGGTATTTGCATTGGTACAATATACATGAAATATACTAACAATTAAGTAACAAATAAAATAGATTTCAGACATAAAATTGAAACACTTGAAGAATAGAAAAAGATATATTCAGTATGAGAGCTTTAGGTCTGTGTAACTGATGGCAATTATTTGTTTACAGACTTGGAACCGTTGACAAATGCTAATCATACCAGGTGTGACATAGACGAAGAATCGAAGAGGCATGGAGGATTTTCCTTATTGTCAGAACTGAGTCTATGGGCACTCCACTGTTATGTGCCTCACGTCACTCTTACTCTTCTACTAAAGCTCCTTCGAAATGCAGGGCACGATGAACTGCCAACGGATGCTAGGAGTCTTTTGAAAACACCGAGGAAGTCTCATATAAGAACATTCAGCAAAGGACTTTATATACATTACGGCTTGGAGGGTGCACTTCTTCATCAACTTGCAAATTGTGACTTGACTACCCTGCAATCGGAGATACAAATAGACATAAATGTGGATGGACTGCCGTTGGCGGCAAATAGTCAAAGCTCATTGTGGCCCATCTTGGGAAAAATTGTGCATCCTGGATTTCAAATGCCATTCGTAATTGGAGCCTACCACTATTATTCAAAACCTTCCTCTGCCGTAGAATTTCTGACACCATTTGTGGAGGAATTCATACAACTGCACAACGAAGGCTTCTATTACGAAGGACGAAAATATATTCCCTCGATCAGAGGTGTTATCTGTGATAGTCCAGCACGGTGTTTTGTAACTTGTACAAAACAATACAATGGGTACTATGGATGTCCAAAGTGCACGACAGAAGGCACCTATTTACGGTTCGTTACATTCCCAGAACTGGATGCGCCATTGAGAACAGATGAAGCTTTCAAGAACAGATGTCAAGAAGAGCATCATACTGGTACATCTCCTTTTGAGCGAGCGTCATTAAATATGGTAACACAGTTTCCATTGGACTATATGCACGTAATCCTACTTGGTGTCATGAAAAAATTGCTTCAGATGTGGTTCGGGGTAAAAGGATTGTTCAAGCCATCTACACGTGCCAGAGTGTCCAAACGATTATTGAGCCTCAAAAAATGGATGCCACGAGAATTTAGTAGAAAACCCAGAGGGCTCGAGGAAGTAAACATGTGGAAAGCAACAGAGTTTCGACTCTATCTGCTGTACATTGGACCCAGCGTTCTTCGGGACTTACTTCCTGAGAAATATTTACGACACTTCACTGCTTTGCACTGCGCCTGCAGAATTTTGTGTGATCCTGCTGACTGCATACAAAACAACAATACCGCCAAAGACTTGTTGATTTGGTTCGTACGTAGATTCATTGTTCTGTACGGAGCAGAAAAACTGGTATCTAACGTCCACAATCTCATTCACATCAGTGATGATGTCAAATTGTTCGGACCTCTCGATTCGTACAGTGCATTTCCGTTTGAGAACTTCATGCAGAAATTAAAAAGATTACTGAGATCACCGACAAATCCCTTGCAGCAGTTGCATCGCAGATTAACCGAAATGTTGGGGTACATAAAGCCAGTCGACGAATGTCAGAAAGGGCCTATTCTGCTAAGGAGTTTCAATGGCAATTTACCTCTGGGATGCAGCCGACCTCATACTGCTATACGATTTCCACAATTTTATCTATCCACCAAACAATCTAATAATTGTTGTTACATGAAAGATGGAAGTATTGTTGTTATTGAACATATTGGCTATCGGAATGAGGAACCGGTTATATTAGGCAGAAAGTTCAAAAAATTGTTGGGTATGCCCTTATATCCCTTTGATTCGAGACTTAACGACATGTTCTTAGCAAGTAAGCAATCCCATCTAAGTGTATGGTTAATATCAGATATAACCAGAAAAGCGGTAATGTTTGCCAATAATAAGATACAGTTTAGCATAATGCCTTTGCTTCATGGTTCTGGTCATTGAATGAGAGTAGTAGAATGGTCGAGTAGAGTAGTCAGAATGGTAAGTGATTTGATTGCCAAGAATGAGAAGGATATTGAATTATTCATCTGATTTGAGTCATTCTAGGATCTATGCGATGTATTGCGGACTAATCTTTGCCCCAAGAATGCTGGTATCCTTAATGATTATAATTATTCATGGTGTACAGTAGAGATATTTGCAAATAAACGATGCAGTATAACGTTAAATCGGCCTAAGATTCAGAGCTTGGAAAATACAGACACATCTATCCATATTCTTTCTCAACTCCGTATAATTTGTCGTTCAAATTTCCTGATTGAAAACCTTCATGTGATAAATTCATAATCTTATGACCGAAATCTGCATGAAATTTATCATATAATTGAACACGCGAATATGACGTAATATATGTATAATAAATCGCATAGTAAACCATGAAGCATCAATAATAAAATATGCTATATAACGAATTACATGTCGAATCATACCATAAATCATCAGATATAGTATGAATCAAGACTTATACGACTATACTATAATCGTATTCACACGCTCAAATCAAATCCTTTTCAAATCCTTTTACGTGTATTTCGTGTTTTTTTCTGTTGCAATTAACAATCTCAAGTGTTACAGGCAATTAAATTTGAGTGTGTTTGCTATGTATAGATTTATGACCTTTGAATGGGCGATGTCGTAACTCTAATTTTATTCCATTAAATTCACTCATATTGTTTAGAAAATTCAAAACAAACGACACACACACATATTATTAGGGTAAAGGCTAATTATGAAATAGCACATATTCGATGTTTATAGTACATCCCTTTTAAGTAGGTGTAAGTCAATCTGTTAAATCTGTAATAAAGAATTATTATACTTACCTGACATTCTTACCTGCACAGTATGTGTTTTTGATCACACCCAAACACTGTATGTTGATGATATTCACACTTCATGCACAATCGACAGAACTCATCGTTATGTCTACTCTCAATCAACGCAGTGTCGATACAAGATTCAGATAGCTGAAAGTCGACTCTTAGTGCAAGCTATACGTTGACCATACGTTTCCTTCAGCATTCACGTTTTATTGACGCTCCGTGATACATTTGGCCGACGGCATGTCGACTGAATACTTTGTCTTGTATTTGACATAACAGGGGACATTCGCAGACATAAATTATGCTATAAGTCAACTTGTGGCTCAGAGACAGGCGATCACCAGTCAGTAAAAATAGTTGACTGTTGGGATATTATTTGTCAGATCGAGGTCGACATTTTTTCAAGTAGACTAGATGTCGACTTTATGAAGTCCACTGATAGTCAGCCATTGGATAAGTGTGCTACCTGGGATTGCATCGAAGCAAGGCAGTATTGCGAATAAATTTCAACAATTCTCTCTAAAATCGAGTTTCAAATTCAACACTGAAAGCTTTCCAAGCATTTTCGAATCACGACTTCAATTATTCGCGATTCTAGCCTCAAAAATCCAAATCAACCGCTTAGCCGCCGAAACAAAGTTTGACAGCTAAAACTCAGGATGGCTAGCCTGTGTCACGTCCTCTGGACCTAGCGCCCCATACCCACGTAACTCCAACGATCTATAGGCAGCTAGAAACCTGTATTACCTACAACCGCATTAGTATCCCGACCAACCTTTCTTTCCTTTATCATACGTAGGGCCCGATATTATAAGTTAGTACATAATAAGTAAGGGTAATGCATACAACCACTGACTACCAAGGTAACCAATATCAAGCATCGATAACCATAGCTTTTAAGATCATACTAGATAAGTGAATTTTAAGTAATTAATAAGTTTAAAGGTGTTTGGGAACCAGGAGGACGTTATTAGACCACGCATAAACGTACACAAACACACATATATATATATATATATATATATATATATATATATATATATATATATATATATATATATATATATACCTTGAGAACACTTTTAGCGACGTCCCTTGTTCAATATTGATTTGCAAAAACTTAGTAAGAATACCCAAGCCCCCAGAAAGAATTCAAATAATCGAAGAATATCACAGCTCCGCACTAGGCGGACATAAAGGCATTACTAAGACTTTCAATAGAATAAGATATAATTATTACTGGGAAAATATGAAGAACCACATACAAGACTATATAGCCAGATGTAGGGAATGCCAAATAAACAAACTAACTAGGATAAAGACGAAGCAACCCATGGTAATAACCGACACACCTGAATCAGGATTTGACAAGATTTCTATGGACATAGTAGGGCCATTGCCTACTACCCGAGCAGGGAACGAGTACATCCTAACCATGCAAGATCTATTGACCAAATATTCCGTAGCAGTCCCGATGTGTCAGGCCAACTCTACCCGAATTGCTGACGCGCTCGTAAAACAACTCATTTGTAAGCACGGGGCCCCAAGACAGATCCTAACGGATCAGGGCACCAACCTCACTAGTTCGATTATGCGAATGATAGCTAAGAAATTCAAAATTAAACAATGTAGAACCAGCGCGTTTCGACCGCAATCTAACGGGTCGATAGAGAGGTCTCACCACGTGCTGACGGAGTATTTGAAGCAATACGTCAGTAAAGAAGATGACTGGGACGAATGGGTAGACCTGGCCATGTTTTCTTACAATACAAGTATCCATGAGGGCACCAAGTATACCCCCTTCGAGCTAATATATGGTAGGCAGGCCAGGCTACCCTCCAGTCATGAGGTAACGGATAAACAACAGAATAAAACGTACCAGTACTATCTCACCGAACTATGCAATAAGATACGGGATATCCAAGAACCCGCGAGGGCCAACTTAATACAATCAAAGGAAAAGTATAAACGTTATTACGATAAACGAACTAACCCACTGAAACTTAAGCCCGGCGACGAAGTATTTTTGCTTAACGAACGACCCAAACGAGGGAAATTTGGCACCGAGTACACGGGGCCTCACGAAGTCTTGGAAATCCTAGGCAATCACAACGTAGAAATTAAGATAGGAAGTAAAAGTAAAGTAGTGCACATGAATAAGTTAAAGATTTCAAAAGTAAACGAAGTCTCATAAAAAAAAAAAAAATTATATTATATTATATATATATATATATTGTATATATATATATATATATATATATATATATATATATATATATATATATATATGTACAAAGCATCGTTCCAGGGCCGATTTTTTTTCAAAAATGATTCAGAAAGTGTTTATTATTCATATACTCGTTATATACTCATTATCAACGACGTGATCAACTTCTTAGTATTCAACGCCTACTTTGAAGACACTTAACCGATAATACAGTTTCTTGTGCCAATATAAATATAACATATACTTTGAGGCCCAGCCGCCGAACAAAACATTATATAAATTTGAAGGTCTGTTTTACCGACGGTCCTCAAACAATACACTAGACATTGAGCTTGTTCATATACACAATGCTTAGTTTCAGACCACATAATATATATATATGTCTAATGCTCACATCGCGGACCGATAAAACTGCCCGCAAAATATACATTACGTAGTGATGATTTATGTATATTAGGGTGGTCGTCCAATTACAACTTAAAGTTTTGACAAATTCTATCGTTAAATGGAAACCGAAAAAGTAGGTGCAAAACCTTATAACTGTATTTTCATAACCGTGTCAATCTCCGTTTCAAAATTAGTGATTCTTGTATAACTTGTTTATTTTTTTTTTTTTTTTTCAATTTCTCGAAGAAAACGGAAAAAAGCATACCATATTTGTATGAGATTGGCCAGTTCTTGAAAACAAATGATTACTAATTCCTCATGCATTTAGGCGCGTAACAGTGATAGCACAAGGACCGATCCTGGTTCTTTGCGACACGAGCAAAGGTATCTAGTGATCAGAGTTGGTCCTAAAAGTATACATTGAATACCGGAATTATATGAGCTATTCTCTGCCAAATAAAAAAGGCTCAGTTCCACTCCAAGTTTAATTTTTCTGATATTTCTTTCTTTTTTATCATCAGCACATTGATAGGAACTTGAGTGAATAATTTCAAATTTTCAGTTCAAATACTTTTTGAGCTATGAATTCTCAATTTATTCAGCTAATCTAACATTCAATCGATTATTACACAGCTCCATCGAAAAAACAAATATATGAAAATGTTCGTCAGAAGATGGACTTTTCGAATAATATAGAGACGAAATTTCATAACGCATTTTTCACCAGTATTTAGATGATGAAAGTTCTCAAAGTCGATTTTCGTCGAATATGTGTGATTGATTTTATTCAATTTTTGTTTTATTTTTCATGCATTCCAACAAAAACATTCCAAGCTATACCCTAGCGTAGGCAGTTTTGTTCTACTTTTTTTTTTTTTTTTTAATTTTTTCTTTCAATATTATATACATTTGTCCGATTTTTTTCATTTATTTTTGTTTCCACTTTTTATTTCAAAGAATTGAAACTAGAAGGATTGATTCAACCGATTACTTCCCTGTTCTGAAAGAGACAAAATAAAATTGTTACAAAATCAGAAAAATGTGTATAAAATTGAAAGAAAATTTCATTAAATCGACATAGAAATACAAATCTGCCCACGCTGGGGTAGAGCTTGAAATGTTTGTGTTGGAATGCAGAAAAATTGAAAAAAAAAGAACAAAATTAAAAAAATTATCAAAAAAATTGAACTGGATGAGGAACCGACCCTGTCTCACTAGGCAGAGAATACCTCATATATTTCGTATATATGTTGTGACGTTGCATTAGGTAATGCCGTCACAAGGTCAACAAGTGCGAAGCGTCTGGCTGGGGGAAACTCCCGGAAGTTGGCAAATAGTAGGGAACCCTTAGGTTTAAATAATCGTCTTTAATTTTTTTTATAAGTTTATGTAACTCAGGCTATAAGAACGTTGAGATCTCTACCGCCGTGGGAGTACCACGGGAAGACACGGCAACGCCCTGAGTGATCCTGAGGTCTGACGTCTGCTGATGCTAAGAATCTGCTCCCACATGGTGTGCGATCTTTGATTCGCCAAGAAAGCGTCAAAGAAAGCGCATCCTCTCGGCTAGTAGGATTGCCTTGGCTCTCGCAACGGATAGACGGTGTACAGGGATGTGCACGAGCACCTAGTGGTCCTCCCGTCATCCGACGAACCTACCGCTACCGAAGCTGGAAGTCGGAGGGTGGAGTATAGGGCCGCGTGTGAACGCATTCACAGCCTCCCGCCTTCCGACTCATCAAAACAGCACCTGGACCATCTACCGTCTCGACCACTGTTACCGCGGCCGGGTTAGCCAAGAAAACTCCCGGTGCAGACGTTCCGTAATGGAGTTCCTCTCGTGAGCGAGGCTCTCGTTGCCCAGCACGACAACCCTGGTGGAGGATCTGGCGAATTGACCGCAGTTGTAAGGTCGTCACCCTCCACCCGGATCATTGGATGAGCGAGATATCGTCGTATATCCAGCGTCGAGGAGCTACCCTAAACGGCAGTGAGGAGAGGGGTACCGACGAAAGCGGCAGAGCCAAGGGAAATTCCTACCGCACCCCGCACCACTATCAAGCGCGGTAGAACCTACCATCTAGAAGACATCACCAATTAGCATCGCAGAATTGTCAGGTGACCTATATTACCAATCAGGATTACCTAGCTCCGAAAAACCATGGGCAGCTCGTCAAGCTGAGAACAATACTCAGCCTATTCTACGCTCACCTCTAGCAGCAGCCTGACGTGCCATACTAGTGTCTCCCGTACCGTATCGAGATTATCGAGTTTATTTTCAATTGTTTTGTGTAAGTGCTATTGCAGCCATCTTTTGTAAGGTAAGACCTGATATTGTTTATTGTAAAGACACGAGGTAGTTCAAGTATTGTTTATTGCTAGTTTATCGGGATATCGTTGGACCTAGAGGTCTCGTATCCCGTATTTCTTAATTACGTATTGAGCAACCTCGTGGCTGGTCACCAATTATAATTTCTTCTCTGGTGTGAGCTTCAGTATTGTTATTTCGTAACGCCTATCGTATCAAACTTTCTCATTTTCTTTATCTTTCCTATTTTCTTGATTTATATTTTGTATATTGCCTGTGTGGGAAAATATTGCATGCCAATTCTTCCTGGAGTAAAACCCGAGCGTAGGTAGCCGCGGAGACCGCATGGCTCCGCGTCTACGTTATTTAGTATAGTAGATCTTAGGGTAGTATCTTTCTTTTGTCCGCGAAATATAGTGTAGCCTCTCTTAAATAAAAGTGCGTGTCATAGTAATTACGTACCTTTCGTTCGCATTACTCAAGTAAATTCTATCGTCAATACCATTTAACCTAGCGGATCAGTGTGTCGTCAGAGTAAAAATCTTTGTTGCTGTCGAGTACCGAGTGTCGCTTTGTGATGCCGTGTCCAACGTAATTTAATAAAATTTATATCGAGCCAACTCGACGCACACTCATTCCCGTAACATATCTTTTGTGTGAAAACCAATAGCCTATCGTCGATGATTTTCATTTAGTAGAGTTTTCTTTAATCTAGTAGCTTCCGTATAATAATTATAGTAATTTGATAATTAGCAATCATCTGAAATTATTGATTGATCTGTCGCTAGTATAAAACTTATTCTTTTGCCTTAATGTGGTATGTTATATTTTGTTTTCGCTAGAGGCGAACCTATCGTACATTGTACAGTTCATTTTATATAATACACGGCCGCGAGGCTCAGCAAGATTTGAAAAATTGTGTTCTGGTGTACCCTACCCCTCTATCATAAAAGGCTGTGCTAGCTAAGTTGTCTCCCGTCGATTTCTCGAAATTTGTCAATTATTATTAATTTAGTAAAACTGACACAAGTGTGTCTGGCGCCCAACCTATCGTAAATTCGTCAAGAGGAGTCGCCGAAGAGTGGCGTAGTAAGGGATTTTCCTCCCCCGAGCTAAAACTACGTTACAATGTATATACATTCGAGGGCGCAACCCATGGTTTTAGGACCGGTCCTCGTTCTTTGCGACGAAAGCACGCGTAGTGATCAGGGTTGGTCCCTGAAGTAAACGTTAGGCACTGGGAATACCTGTATCAAGAGACTCGGTAGAGTCTCGCGCCAAGTACATTGAAAATTTTTTTTTTTGTACGTAGCGACTCTCCGAGTCTCTTTACAGCTACGGCAATTTTCCGCGGGGTGGGGGAATAATGTTTTCTCTGTCCCACCGTATTTGGTGAAATCATGCAGATCTACGATTAAATGTGAGAATGAGGATCGAAAGAGCTTTCATTTAAGCCCAACATCAATAGAATCTGTGCACGTATAGCTGAGATATGATTATTTTTAATTTTGAGGTGGCTCGTTTCACGTTCTCAGTTTTTCTCCCTTTTCAGCACAATTCATCGCTCCAGGCCATTGCGCATGCGCGTCGATCTGTCAAACTGACAGTTCAAGTCAGCCGGCATGTAAAAGACTAATTAATTGTGCAAAATTCACAAAGTAATGTTTGATTGAAAACTTTCCACAGAGTAGGAGGTAAACATGTTCGAATATGGACCCGATATCTTTTAAACAACAATAAATATTAACCTATGTGATTTATCGTTTACCTCACGAGCTCGAGTCTTCGAGGTTATGTGAATACCCGTAATAATATTCCCTCTCGGCTAGCATAAGAAAATGAGGAAGCAGGAGATAAAATTGCTATATTTTGTGCAGTGACATTACTTACAACTATATAAACTATATAAACTGTAGCAAATGTTATTAAAGTAATGATATCCCTTACGCAGAAGCACGTGAGGAAAAAATTTTCGAAAAGTATAAAACATATTGCATCAGGAGCAATGGAATAGTCATTAGAGACTGTCATCTAAAACTTATGCATATTTAGTTCATTTTATATGTCATGAAGAATTATATCTCATTTCAGGCTTACGATCATATCTAAATCTAGTTTAAATAGATCTTTCAATGAAGTTCAGTCTACTAATTAAAAAGTTCAATATACTTCAAAAAAAGTCTAATCAACTCTAGTGTCTTATAGCTCAGTTTTTTTACAGTTGATGAGTGCTATTTTGATACATCGTTCATGATTTTTTGGAATTTTGTAGCCTTCGCTGAACATAGATTTAGTTCATCGAAGAAAAAGTGGTTGTCGTAGGGTACAGGTTGCTGCGTTGCATAAAATTTCTTCAAATTTTGATGGGATGTTCTATATGAATGGAATTTAGGGCCGAGTCAATATTTTCTCATGAATTTAACTTTCAAATATGAGAATTTTTATATTATAAGACACTTTTTTTTAAAAACAATGGAAAAAAAAATCTTACAATCATAGATTTTTATGTGCAAAAATCAAATTCATGAATTATTATTTGATTGGCCCTAAATTACATTATCGTGTGGAATATTTCGTCCAAATTTGAAGAAATTTCATGCAACACAGCAACCTGTACCTTACGACAACTAATTTTTCTTTAATGGACTAAATCTATGTGCAGCGAAGACCACAAAATCTTGAAATATCATGAACTATGTATCAAAATAGTACTAATCAACCGTGAAAAAAACTGAGTCAAAAAAATGTTTTCTCAGACCGTAGCAGTAATTTAAAAAAAAATTTCTCCAGGTGGGTATACTCCCTTAAATCAACGGTGAATATCATTTTATCTCTAACATTTAATACAATAAATATGAAGGATAGAGACAATTTTTATTGTCACTAGTAGACCAAGATTCATGAGTAAACTTATAGATATCTTCATTCGGAGACTACAAATACTATTTGCTATATTATAATTTTTGTTTCTATAGAATTACCGCAGTATTTTTTTCATGTGGAAATTAATACTTTTGGCTCAAATTTTGATTCAGTACAAGGAACTATAATCAAAATGTTAAATTTTCTAAACTCATGCAAAATTCATTCTGGAATATCTTCTGCGTACAGTTAAAGGGTGATTGACTGTTGCTTTCAGGTTATTTTAATATCACCGTGCTAGGCAAACCGCTCATATCCAGTGACAAGAATCGTTTACAAGAATCGAAAAAATGTGAATTATGACCGATAGTATGACAAGGTATAAGGTTTTAGGGGCTACCTGAGTGCTATTTATTTCCATTGTAGCCAGCGATCAACATTCAACTGTTTTTTGTCTCTAATGTTTTGACGTAATGAATATTGAAAATATAGATAAATTTTCATTGTTATCAGTAGACTAAGATTCATGAGTGAATTTATAAACACTCTGTACCACATTATAATATCTGATTTGATAGAATCGTCGCTGTAGTTTCTTCATGTCAAAACTAATCTTCGGTCAAATTTCGTTTTAATTCTACATTCATGTAAGGCTGATCTCCAGATATTCCCTGCGTCACAGTTACAGAGTAATTGACTCTACCTGGAATTCGAATCCACAGAGTTCAGAAGTATGGTGCATATTTGTTGTAAATAGAAGCTACTGTGTTAGCCAGTACCGCATTAATTATAGCTGTCAATATGGTGATTTTCTTGTTCATATTTACACATGGCTTATCAAAACGCATAGCAATGAAATTAACAAGCCCAGGTTTGTCAGCTGGCATAAGGTCCTAAGCGCCATCATACGACCATTTGCCATTTTTAAATTCAAAATGTATAATTTTTTCATACGTATAAATTATACAATTCTTCGTACAATTCATTATGAACAAGACTTAGTACGAATCGAGATAGTACAAAAAGTAATGAAATCCCCCCAAAAGCACCTCTGGTGCAAAAACCTTTCGCCAAGTACATTAATGTGATATTTCCCACAAAAATAGTTTTGTAGCCATTTAATCTACAAAAGTATTGAAATCAATGGACGTTGCCAAGTACAAATAAATTTGCTCCCAATTAATTTCTGAATGTAATCTAGTCTTAGTTTTCAGTGGGAATTTACATTTCGATATGTATAATGTGCGTAACACGTAATAACATGGAACATACGAACTCATAAGATCAATTAAAATCAAAATTAGGAAGAAACAAAGACAAGAAAAAAAAATTTGGAGGTAGTGGTACTTGGCGGGCATTTTTGTAAAAATTAAAATTAAAAATTAAAAATGCCCGCCAAGTACCACTACCTCCAAATTTTTTTTTCTTGTCTTTGTTTCTTCCTAATTTTGATTTTAATTGATCTTATGAGTTCGTATGTTCCATGTTATTACGTGTTACGCACATTATACATATCGAAATGTAAATTCCCACTGAAAACTAAGACTAGATTACATTCAGAAATTAATTGGGAGCAAATTTATTTGTACTTGGCAACGTCCATTGATTTCAATACTTTTGTAGATTGAATGGCTACAAAACTATTTTTGTGGGAAATATCACATTAATGTACTTGGCGAAAGGTTTTTGCACCAGAGGTGCTTTTGGGGTCGTATATACATACATATATAAATTCAGGGGCATAACGAATAGTGTGAGGACCGGTCCTCGTTCTTTGCGACGAGAGCACGCGTAGTGATCAGTGTTGGTCCTTGAAGTAAGCGTTAGGTACTGGGAATACCTATATCGTATATACATACATATATACATTCAGGGGCATAACGAATAGTGCGAGGACCGGTCCTCGTTATTTGCGACGAGAGCACGCGTAGTGATCAGGGTTGGTCCCTGAAGTAAACGTTAGGTACTGGGAGTACCTGTATCGTATATATGTTACGGGTAAAGCCAGGAATTGGTTAAGGCTAGCATCATCCGGATAAAGCTAGCTTTATCCAAAATGGCTGGATAAAGTTGTCATTAATGATATATTTTGGTCTTTATCCGACTAAAGCTAGCATTATCCAAACACTGCTGGATAAAGCTGTGCCTCCTTCATTCGGGAAGAAAATGTAAACAATAATCGAGTATACATTTCAATTTTCATAGTTATGTATCAAGGTATGTGAGATCCTTTTCTGCATGAGTATCTGGGCCGAATTTGTCTGTTGTCAGACCAGTCTTGCTGCGAGATCGCTTGTGTTATCACTTGTACAATGGCAGAGCACCAACGTGATGAATTCAAACAAAAATTCAACCAAGAGTTTCACAAATTAATCGAGACAAAGTGTTTCAACAGTTTTTATATGAGCAGTTTACAATATGCAGATTATCTTAATTGTGTAAAAAACGCTAAACAAGCGACTAGTTTAACAAAACTTCAACGTCGCCGCTTAGAACGATTCGCTATTTTCTCCGTAGGCGGCATTGACAAACTTATTGTTCCTGCAGCAGAAGGTAAATACAGTACAACGTACTGGATAATAGAACTGATGTGGTTCAGGAATTCATTGCTATTTTTCTTTCCGCAGGTGAAACGAATATCAGATTTTTCGTCACGAATGAGGACATATTTGATATCTTATACGAAGCACACCTTTCAATTGGACATGGGGGAAAACATCGAATGATGAATGAACTCAATAAGAAATATAAGAACATTACCCAAGGAGTGGTTTCAATATTTTTGAAATTGTGTATACCTTGCCAGAAAAAACAAAAATCGACCAAAAAGGGGCTTGTAGTGAAGCCAATGGTCTCTTCCGAAATGAACAGCCGATGCCAGGTCGATTTGATTGATATGCAATCCAATGCAGACGGGCCCTATAGATTTATAATGGTTTACCAAGACCACCTGACAAAATTCGTGCAACTCCGACCGTTACAGTCCAAGACAGCAGAAGAGGTAGCCAAACATGTGTTGGAAATTTTTTGTATTCTTGGTGCGCCAGTTATACTACAATCCGATAATGGGAGGGAATTCGTTAACCGTATCATAGAAAATTTACGTGCAATGTGGGATGGGTTGGAAATTGTTCATGGTAAACCAAGGCATAGCCAGTCCCAGGGCAGCGTTGAACGTGCCAATCAGGACATCCAAAATATGTTGATGACGTGGATGGCTAATGAAAAATGTGAACGTTGGTCGGAAAAGCTAAGATTCGTTCAGTTTATGAAAAATCGAGCTTATCATGACGGAATAAAACGATCTCCCTACAAGGCAATGTTTGGTAGTGACGCCAAACTTGGTTTGTCTACAACTTCACTTCCGAAAGAGATATTCCAAACTATTCGTACTGAAGAAGAATTAAACGAAGTTATGGAAATTCGTAAAGAGCGATGTGACGAACATTGCACAGATAGTGCTAACCAAAATTGTGACAATAGCGAAGGAAAAAACTGTAGAGAGCAAGAAGAGCGCAACGAGCGAGAAGAACAAGAAGAACACGACGAACCAGACGATCGAGATGAGCAAGAAGAACGAAACGCAGATGCCCATAAACAGAAATGCAAAATCTGCAATGAATACAACACGACGATTGGTGACATTTGTACTATTTGTACAAATATAAACAACATCAAGAAAAACAGATCTGATGCAAAGGAAAAATTAGAATCGCAAGCCAAGAAAATGAAGACTAGGTCGAATTCAAAATTTCTTTTGTGCAAAATCGGTGACACTGTAAGAGTGGCAATTCCAGATGTTGATAGAGGCCGAGGGGACTCTCGCAACATTCTCGTGGCGATTGTGGAAACGGACGATGCTGGCTTGTACAAGCTTGGAAACGAACACGGAACTATCGAAGAAAAGTTCTCGAGAAACCAATTTATGCCATGCAATGCTGAGCTCGTTGACATTCTGAAGGTATCTGCTGAAAAAAAGACTCTACGACAACTTGCAAATAAACAGTCCAAGTCAGGAGGCCAGGGCTACAACAGATGCAATTGCAAAACAGGATGTCAAACTAATAAGTGCAAATGCAAATCCGCAGGAGTGCTTTGCAATTCGAAGTGTCATCATAGCTTATCATGTGTAAATAAATAATTAATGAAGATGAACCAAGTTTTTCTTCAGAATCTCTCAATGTGACTTATACAATTTGAATAATTTGTATAAAATGAATAATTTTTTTCTATAAAACTGATAACAGAACATTATTTTGGATCAACCTAGTCCTTGCACAATGAATATCACCACAGGGAAATGTATCTAGTCAAATATTGTTTATATTTTTTGTCCAATAATGACGCGAGTACAGCTTCATTCAACAGTGCCCGGATAATGCTAGCTTTAGCCGGATGAAGACCAGAATTATTGATTTTTAACGATCTAGCAAAGCTTTATCCAAAAATGTTGGCTAAGGCTAGCCTCAGCCGGATAATGCTAGCTTTGTCCAGATTCCGGACTTTACCCGTAACATATATATATACATATGACGTATTCCACGCCGTTTCGAACGGTTGAAAAGTTGACCGATCCCAAAAAAATCATAATCTTGTCTTATCACACAAATATATCGAAAGAATTTATGTGACTTTTTTCAGAATTTTTGGATCACATTTTTTGAGTTTTTCCAAATTCCAATTTCTTTCTACGAACCTCCGTGTGTCGATCGTACAAGAAAATTTTTGAGATAAAAAAGTTGCAGTTTTGAATCAACTTTTTGAAAAAAATTTTTTGGGAATTTCTCGTATCCCAAAAGTACCAATTTTTATCAAAAATACACAAAAATACGTTTTTTCAACCAATACGTCACTTTTGATTTGCTTCAAAAATTTACAGAAAATACTCTCAAGTGTTTACAGCAACCATATATTTTTTTCAAGATGGTTGGCTCAATCGTTTGGAAGCTATGCTTTATTAATTTTTTTTTTTTCTCGAAAAATATATAGAATCAGAGAATTAATGAAGCATAGCTTCCAAACGATTAAGTCAACCATCTTGAAAAAAATATATGGTTGCTGTAAACACTTGAGAGTATTTTCTGTAAATTTTTGAAGCAAATCAAAAGTGACGTATTGGTTGAAAAAACGTATTTTTGTGTATTTTTGATAAAAATTGGTAATTTGGGATTCGAGAAATTCCCAAAAATTTTTTTTCAAACAGTTGATTCAAGACTGCAACTTTCTCGTCTTATAAATTTTCTTGTACGATCGGCACACTGAGGTTCGTAGAAAGAAATTAGAATTTGGAAAAACTCAAAAAATGTGATCCAAAAATTCTGAAAAAATTCACATAAATTCTTTCGATATATTTGTGTGATAAGACAAAATTACGATTTTTTTGGGATCGGTCAACTTTTCGACCGTTCGAAACGGCGTGGAATACCTCATATATACAGGGTGAGTTTTCTCTGGTATCGAACGAGGGAGGAGCTTATCACCGCAAACATTCAGCCCCTTTCTATTCATACTTATTATCATCATATCAAAAAGCCTCACTCTGTTGTTACTGTCGCAAATAGAAACATACCTGTCCTGGACTTGAGAATAAAAGTGGGGTTTCTCGATTTGACGATAACAAGTATTAATAGAAATGGGCCGAGCGTTTGCAATAATACGCTCCTCCCTCGTTCGATACCAGAGAAAACTCACCCTGTATGTATATATATATATATATATATATATATATATATATATATATATATATATATATATATATATACCTGTGCCTTTCTGTCTGCCGGTACCTCAGAACAGACAGCGTCTCTAATATCCAATCCCTCGACTGGTTGGATCAATGAGGTTAGATTTGATTGCAGCAACTTCTTCTTTGGGTATATTACTCCTGAGCTTCTTTTAACTCATCTAAGCAATTTTCGCAAGAACTCCAGAGGACCTGATAACATTGCGATTGAGTACATTCATCGAGGGATTGCTGTTATCCTACCCTGTTTGCTTGAGATTTTCAACTCTTCACTTACCTTCGCGACATTCCCTGCCAGCTGGAAACGCTCTCTAGTGAGACCTCTACCGAAATCAAAGAATCCTCACTCCGCTAATGACTTCAGGCCGATTTCTATTCTTTGCTGTCTGTCTAAGGTACTTGAAAAGGTCGTCTTTGCTCAATTGTCGGAATTTCTTGTGTCTACGGGGCGACTTGACCCCTTCCAGTCGGGCTACCGCAAGGGTTTTAGCACACAGACAGCGATGATCAAGGTCACGGATGACGTTAGGTCGGGTGTAGACAAGGGGCTAGTCACTATCATGGTACTCTTCGATTTCAGTAAAGCATTTGACACTGTTGACCATAGACTCTTGCTCCGTAAGCTTAGCGATCTCGGACTCTCGAACTCTGCTCTAATGTGGTTCGCCTCCTACTTGAATGATAGGTCTCAAGCTGTCCTTGGGCCGGAGGGTGAGTTATCCTCTTGGGAGCCTGTACTCTCTGGTGTGCCGCAGGGCTCTGTTCTTGGTCCGTTACTTTTCTCGGTCTTCATCAATGATCTTCCACAGGCAATTAGGCACTGCAGGCATATGCTTTACGCGGACGACTTACAAATCTATTATCAATGCACGCCGCTTGATCTTGAGGTAGGCCTTGGGAAGGTTTCGGAGGATGTCTCCGCTATCAGCGCGTGGGCTGCTGCGAATCGGCTCCGACTCAATCTGGGCAAGACTTGTGCTGCGATTCTTGGTAGCTCCCCCTTTGTCCGAAGATTGGACTACTCCGATATTCCACGGATCAACTGCGGTGCTCACTCGATCCCTTTTGTTGAGTCTTTTCGCTACCTTGGTGTTTCTATAAATCGAACTCTGGCTTGGAATGCTCAGGTACTTCAGATCTCTAAAAGAATCTTCGCTATTTTACACCAGCTCAAGTCTTGCAAGGGGTTTCTCTCTACTCCCCTCCGGAAATTACTCGTTACTACGCTGGTGTTTCCGCAGCTGGATTACTGCTGCGTCGCTCTGTGTGATCTGCCTGGTGTTCTTACCTCGAAACTCCAGCGCGCCTTAAATGCCTGTGTCCGTTTCGTCTTAGATTTGAGGAGAGATGAGCGCATCTCCCCGCATCTCCACAGCCTTGGCTGGCTTACTGTAGCAAATAGGCGACTTTACTTCATGGGCTGTCTTCTCTTTTCGGTGCTGGCAGACTCAAGGCCGAAATATCTACGCGATAACTTTAATTTCAGGGCGGATGTTGTCCAGCGTCAGGTCCGGGTGGCTGAACGGGAGCTTTTTGTTCCCTCTTACAACACGACGTCCTTCCGCAAATCCTTCACCGTAGCGGCTAGTTACTTTTGGAACTCTCTTCCGCCTGATGTTCGGCTTGCCTCTTCGCTGCCTAGCTTTAAACTAAGGTTGCGTAATCATCTACTCTCGCTCCGCCCTGCGTAACCCGTAACCCGGCTGTGACTCTCTTCAACTGTCACTCGTCGTTCGGCTTTCTTTTTCTTTTTGTGGTCTTTTTCTTTTTTTTATGGTTTTATTGCCTTCGCACCCAACTTTTTACTTATTTCCTCTCTCTGTATTATTATTTTACTTCATTATACTTATTATTTTAGTTTATTTTATTTTTGTTTCACTTTACTTTAGTTTACTTCTTTTTTGTTCTATTTTATTTTATTTTATTGTACTTCTTTTTGTATTCTATCTTACTTTATTTTTTTTGTTCTCGGTTCTGGTCATATAAGACTTTCTGGTTTTTTTGTACATTTTTGTAACTCTGCACAGGGTAACTCAGCTGCCTTACCTTATGTTACTTTTACTTTCTGGTCTTATTTCTTTTCCAATCTCATGTATTTTACTTCTTCTCTTGCACACTTGGTTCGGGCCTTGGTGATGCAGCTGTGTTACCATCTCAACACCTATTTTTCTATTTCTCTTATGCACTATTGGTTTTTTTTTTTTTTTTTTCATTGTATTTATTATTCTATTTTCTTTTCCTTACTATACCATATTTCTTTTTCTTAGTTTTAGTTTGTCTGTCATTATACTGTTTTCTTTTTTTTTTGTTCAACCTCTGTACATATCTGTAACCACTTTTCTTCTCGTCTTACGGGACTATGTCCCATGACGTAATAAATGATTATTATTATTATTATTATTATTATATATATATATATATATATATATATATATATATATATATATATATATATATATATATATATATATATATATATATATATATATATATATATATATATATATATATATATATATATATATATATATATATATATATATATATATATATATATATATATATATATATATATATATATATATATATATATATATATATATATATATATATATATATATATATATACCGAGAGATTAACGTGAAAGTTAACACTCAGTCACAGCCAACTCGGCACACTCCACGTTTTCCGGCTGTTTTTCGCAGGCTGGCCATGCGCTATTCTTTTTAATTTCTAGTCAAATTGATGAACATCGGAAAGAATCGAAAGAAAAAACGGAAAGAAAAAAAATAGCGGATGGCCAGCCTGCGAAAAAAATACGAAAAACGTGGAGTGTGCCGAGTTGGCTGTGACTGAGTGTTAACTTTCACGTTAATCTCTCGGTATATATATGTATATATATATATATATATATATATATATATATATATATATATATATATATATATGTATATATTATATATATATATATATATATATATATATATATATATATATATATATATATATATATATATATATATATATATATATATATATATATATATATATATATATACAGGGTGTAACAGAACTCGAGACGAGTATTTTACAGGGTCAATCTCGGTCAAAAATAGAATCGAAATTTCCTTTGCCAATTTTTCCCAAAATACCTAGATTTTTTGTAAAAATTTATTGAATAATAGCCAATGAGGAACAACTTATGGACGAGTGCCTGTCGGTGTGACACACTTGCATGTGTGCGTACGTGCCCCCTTGGCTCCGCGATCCCAGCAACAATCCGGTCGCGTTCTAAAACATTTGAAATATGACCGAGTGCAGAGATCGCAGAGCTGAGGTGACACGCACGTACACAAGCAAGCGCGTCACACCGACAGGCACTTATCTATAGGTTGTTGCTCATTGGCTATTATTCACTTAATTTTTACAAAAAATCTAGGCATTTCGGGAAAAATTGGCAAAGGAAATTTCGATTCCATTTACGACCGAGATTGACCCTGCAAAATACTCGTCTCGAGTTCTGTTACACCCTGTATATATATATATATATATATATATATATATATATATATATATATATATATATATATATATATATATATATATATATTGTAACATTGCATGTTACAATATACCCGAACTCCCTTAGACGACCTTAGTTAAGGGTGCATCGAGTGCCTGGAAACTATGAATGCGTTAGGGCAGCCCCGAGGCTAGATTTTACTCCGAGAGGCGACCGTGACCGACTTAAGACTGTCGAATTTAGTTCTGATTCTTTTGTTTTTTTTTTAACCTTTTCTCTATTATGTGGGAGACACGGCCAAAAATATGACGGAGACTCACGTGAAGGCACCCGATTTCGAGAGTTGACCGATAACTCCTACACGAGTCGACGCCTAAGGAAGCATCCTCTCATACACACGAAGACACGGGGGAGTGCCGAGGGCACTCAGCTACGAGGGATACAGGTGGTGGAAGAGATTCCCGCCACCCCCAAGAGCCTGCGAACCGTGGTCTGACAACGAGGGCTTCCTACGTCCTGGCCAAATTTGAGTTTACGCGCGTGGCACGCCGCCATGTAGAGATCCAGCGGTCGATCGCCAAATCAATATTCGACTGCGTAAGAAGGGTGTGCGCACGACCGGCGTCATGTGGTCTAATTACTCTGCCGTAGGCCTGCTTCGCAGGTAGATCGCCGAGCTCCGTGCTCGCTCTAATTTTTGCTAGAGTTTGTCTAAGCCACGAGGCGATTTTGTAAATTCCTTTAGAGGAACTTTTTGAGTGAGTGTGAGTGCCTGAGGTCGTTACCGTGGCTGTTGGAGTGCCTGGATGGTCTTCGAGGTTTTTCCTGCGAGGAAAACTGACCGAGAGTGGCTGGACAACGGTAAGCGTTAGCCAATTTGATCCGTAAAAATTTGAATCCGGCAAACGGCCACCTGCCATCTTGCCTTGTTGCGAGCCACGAGGCTGAGTAGAATTTGGGATTAAATTAAACCGATCTCCGAGCCGGTCGGCCGCCACCAGTGTCAGAAGGCATGATAGAGTTTCGAGTTTGAGTTTTTTGAGTTTTTCTTTATTTTTCTTTGAGTAAAATTTTCGAGTTTCTGTCGCGTAAGATCACTTATTAGAGCACGTACGCTGCACACACGAGTGTGAGTTAGACAGCCTTAGTCCGTCACTGTCGCGCTCTTTTTCTCCCACGAGGAGATTCAGAGCATTAGGTCAGAATTAACCATTTCTCATATTTGGCAATTTTGGTTTAGCTTACGTAGGCAGAGTTAGTGTAAGTTAATGTTAAGTAATTTTGGAAATTAGTTTTAGTCTGCTGCGAGGCATTGTTGTATCGAGCTAAGCGATATTTTTCCTGTTATCGCTCTCCTACGTGTAAGCTTGATCTCATCTACGAATAATTTTTGTAAAGCTCGATAAACCGCTGTTTTAGACCCGAGGGGTGACACCCCGAGGTGCATGATCGCTGCGGCGATACTAATTTTGTTATTAGCATCACGTTGTGCAATCTAGTATTTTTTTTGTTTGAATAAATCTCTTTTACTTTGTTAAAATTTATATGGCACGAGTCGTTATTGTGTACGCTACTCCCTCATATGATCCCGACCCCTCTCCGCGGTACTGCAGCTAGTCGCCGCTTATTATTACAGTGTCTTTTCGCTTCTTAATTTCTTTTCATTTTTTTTCTGTGTCTCGTGACGAAGAGAGTTCGTCTGGCGCCCAAAATTCAATTAATTATTTTCTTTTCGATCTTTTGCCAGTTATTGTCGACTGACTCGGTCTCGAGGCCTAGCTATCCGGTCTGGACCCGAGCCTGAATAAGGGTCACGTCACAATATATATATAAATATATATATATATATATATATATATATATATATATATATATATATATATATATATATATATATATATATATATATATATATATATATATATATATATATATATATATATATATATATATATATATATATATATATATATATATATATATATATATTGTAACGTGGCAAACGTTATGACCTCCTCCTAACCAGACTGGTGTACCTTCCCAGTCCCGCGAGAGTTCAGAGTACCGATTTCGCTATTCGAATTCTCACCGCCCTCGTCCCCAGGCGCCATCTTGGTTACCTGGCGCGGCGCTCCGCTCACCGGTAGCGTGCAGCGCCCACGAGGCGGGTGGCAAAAGTGAGAATCAGGATAGCGGAAAAAGAATTGTCAACCATAATTGTGCCGAGCTTAGAGCAACACGTGTGTGCGAGCCGCTAGCGATTTTCGGTGCTTTTTCATAGCGAGAGCGAGTGAAAGTGAGAGTTTTGTGCCTGATTACGACCCCTGCTCCTTTCTTGGATTTTGCTGACTGGATTTTGGACGAGTTGACTTGGGCATTGGGAAATACGACGACTTGGCTATTCTTTAACGGACACGAGGGATCCACTGAACCACACCGTCGCCGCATCTACGCCCCAAACGCCGCCAGCCTAAGGTAGGATCGTTCTGATCTTTCCCCGTAATAATCGAGTCCCGCAATTTCACCCCTAAACCACCCCCGAGTCTCGAAAGTGCCCCTGAGAGTCCCTATACCCGTGCGAGAGAGCCCCTGTCCGTTAGAGTCCCGATTCAAAAGTTCCGTGTACCACGTGGTGCGTCGTGCTGCGAGTTAGGGCGCCAGTCGCGTTGTCGCTGCGCGCCTAACGTCTAGTTAGTCGCGACCGCCATCTTGCCTCGAGTCTTCTGCTGTCACGCGACGCAGAGCGCTGCAGCGAGGCAGAGACTTGTCGCTTCCCCGAGTCCCGAGCGAGTACCGTGCCCCACCCCTCCCCGCCACAGCTGTTCCGCAGCCGAGCTGTCGTCGCGCGAGCGACGTCTACGCTGTGTGCGTGAGCGAGCCACAGTACCGTCTTCCCCAGTAGTGTGAGAGAGAGAGAGAAGACTGACAGCTGAGCTGCACAGCCACAGCCGCGTATCGTATTGTATTAAGTATTAAAGTGTAGAGTCGAGTCAGTTGTTTAGATTATTAGTACTAATTGGTAGAGTAAAGTAGAGTCATTTATTTATTTTATCGTTATTTAGTTTTATTAGTAGAGTAGAGTCACGCGTCACTATTGTAAATTTTTATATTCTATACGCCAGGTAGCGGGCGGTAATTCGCGACCTTTTTCTTTTTTTTCTTTTTCTAAAATAAACCATTTCCCTAAACTTAAAATTCCATTGGTGTCTTTATTCTTCGCCCCCACCACATCCCTCTACTATAGTATCGGCGAGCCGGTGCCGAGAGCGTGAGAGCGAGAGAGAGGACTCCTACCCCGGAGTCTGGCGCCCAGCAACATCCCCTTACCATCGTTGGAGCCAGGTTTGTGTGCGGATTAATTTTCCGGGGTCACCCGAGCTTCGGAAATTGCCGTTACAAAAGTGGCGCCCAACGTAGGGCCCGAATAAAGACACTTCGGGTAGGCCGAATTCACCCCTGTTACCTGTGCTACCACGGTATTGTGTTTTTGCGTTTTGAATTTTTTTTTTGCGAGCTTTAGAGTTTTTTTTTTGTGTTTCCGTTCATTGCGAGTGAACGGTAGTGCTGTAGCTGTTCCCCGGCTTCGTCAAGCTGTCGCTCTTACGCCGTTCAGTCGCGTCTGAGTCCCGCGGTTCGCCCCTACCGCGAAGCGAGATGGGAAACGTGCACCCCGCGGAAATGAGGGAAGCGTACCCTCGGATCGGGGTAGACCCCGATGACACCGACGCGGTGATCTCGTGGGTGTGCGGCCTCTCGGAGGGAGGCCTTATCACCCTCCTCACGCGGTTCCACCTCCAGACGCAGGGAACGTCGAACGAGCGTAGGTGGCGCCTCTTGCGGTACCACCAGCTCAGCCGAGACTGCGACGTGACTTGGATCGCCGAGGAGGATGAGCTACCTGCGCGCGAGTCCCGAATCCTGGAGCGCGCCCCAACCCGCCCGAGATGTCCTCCCCCTCCCCCCCCGAGCACCCCCTCCCTGAATATTCCGAATGTAGTTTCGCCGTCAGCCCCCTCGCCCCCTTGTTCTACCCCGTCCCCGCAAGTGAGTCCCGGAGCCGGTTTCGAGGCGTACGTCAGTACCCCCCATGGCCCGTCCGCTGCACCACCGCCGCGGTACCTGTCCACGGGAAGACGACTGACGCCGACACGCTCGCGAGTGCAGTTCCAAGAGGAACTGCATCGGGAACCGGTTACCCCGTATAACCCCGCGTACCCGTGTGCCGCCCCCACCGTACCCCCCACCCCGCGATATCCCGAGAGTTATGCCGTGGGTCGCTCGAGACCATACTCCGGCTATCCCCCGGCGACCCCAGGTGATCCCCCGTACCCGCGAGTTCCCGAGGTAGTTCCGTGTAGAGACGCGTTCGCGTCGATACCCGCTACGCCTTGGAGCCGCCGGGTCACCCGGCATCCGGACTGGGAGATCCCTCCCCTCCCGTTGATGGCCGAGGAGACCCCCTACCCTCCGTACAACCCCCCAGTGCCGCCCCCTCGACCCCCACCCGTGAGTGTGCGTCCCTATGACCACCCCGAGTCCCTCTACCCCCGTTATCCCCACGAGCGCCCCCGGGACGTGCAAAGTACCGTCTTGCGATGGAAGCTAGCGTTCGCAGGCAAGGGTGACACGAGCCCCGAAGAGTTCCTCCGTCGGGTGGAGGAATGCCGGATCGGAAGTCACCTGAGCGAGCGTGACGTCCTCGAAGCCCTCCCCTTCCTCCTGTCTGGTATCGCCCTGCAGTGGTACCGGCTACACCACGCGCGATGGGTCTCCTGGTCCGACTTCGCGGACGCCTTTCGTACCCGCTTCGGTGGGATGAATTACGAAATGCGCGTCCGGGAGGAGGCACGGCGACGTACCCAGGGTCCCAACGAACCCATCGCCGACTACCTGGTCTGTTTGAGGATGATCCTCAACAGCCTCCCCCAGCCGTGGCCGTTGCGAGAGCAACTGGATCTGGCCTATGCAAACCTGCACCCCCAGTACCGCTACGCGATCTCCCGCACCGAGGTTGACTCTTTCGAGGCCCTTGAGTACGCGGGGAGACGCGTAGAAGCAGCACGGGCGCTTGACCGTTGCTACGTGCCGCCTCCTGCCCCTGAGAGTGCCCTGATGCCGGAGTTCGCGTGCCCGAGCTCCGCGGCGACGCCTGCGCTGGCACCGGCCGGTCAGGCGAGCCAGTCTGGGAGTGCTGCGCCGACTGCGGCCCTAGACAAGGCACCCGCGAGGTCCCGGACCCGCAACCGCACGGGAAAGAAAGCGGAGAGCTCCCCAGCTCCTGCTTCTGCCCCTGCACCTCCCCAGAATCCCCCAGCCCTCATGTCCCTCGCCCTCCCCACCCCTTCAGTGCCGCCTGCAGCGCCGGCCCAACCAGCTGCGAGTCGACCGGCAGCGCCGGCACCACGCACCGCAGCCTCCGGGTACCCGCCTGGTTGTTTCCGGTGCTTCAACCCCGGTCACTTCGTGCGAGAGTGCCCCACCCCCCGTCCTACATCGCGTGCTCCAAGTGCCGTACTCCTGGAGTGACCGACGTGACGTGTAGCCGCTGCGCGGCTCCGGCGTCGGGAAACGCGAGCGGGAATCAGTAGGTCGGGTCCCTACTTATTCCGCCGTGGTGAGAGGCCCCCCCTTCCCCCCCCAGAGCGTATCCGCGAACGAGGCTCAGTTCCGAGAGAGCCCGCGAGATCCCCGATACTACCTCACTATCAGTATCGCAGGGAAACGCGTCAGCGCCCTCTTCGACCCCGGGTCTAGCCGAACGTACCTCGGCGGACCCGCCCTCGCCGAGTTCCGCGAACTCATTCCCCGCCTCACCCCCCTGGCCCAGAACAACATCGTTTACCCCAACGGTGCCGTGGACTCCGTGATCGGCGAGATGGAGATGCCCGTGTGCATCGGCAGTCGAACCTGCCCCGTCGTCGTCCGTGTCGCGCCCTCCTTCCAGTATCAGTGCATCCTCGGCATGGATGCCCTCACGGCCTTCGAATTCCGCGTCGACTTCGGCCGGAACACGTGGCAGATACGGAATAGTCCCGAGTCCCGCCCGAGTCCCGAGAGAAACCCCACCCCTCCCCGAGAGAGCGAGAGTCAGGTCCCGTCCCTCACCTCCGAGCGAGAAAGGGTCAACGCTACGATTCCCACAACCCCAGAGAGAGTGAGCGAAGTCCCGATTCCCATAACCCCAGAGAGAGTGAGCGAAGTCCCGATTCCCACAACCCCAGAGAGAGTGAGTGAAGTCCCGATTCCCCCAACCCCAGAGAGAGTGAGTGAAGTCCCGATTCCCCCAACCCCAGAGAGAGAGAGTGAAGTCCCGTTCCCCACACCCGAGAGAGAGAGGAAGATCCCTACCCCTACCCCCGAGAGAGAGAGAGAGGTCCCGAGTTCCGCGTTCCCCGAGGCAGCGTGCGCCGGGCTTTCCGAGCTCTCCAGCTCCGAGAAAGACCGTCTCGACACGCTGCTGACCCAGATAGTACCGCCCCCAAACCCCCACCCCGGCACCACCGACCTAGCTACCCACAGTATCGATGTCCAAGGCCACCCTCCGATTAAGCAGAGGTATTACCAGGTGTCCCCGAAGGTACGTGAGTACATGTACGCGGAGGTGGACGCCATGCTGGCCGGCGACATTATCGAGCCCTCCCGTAGCGAATGGTCGAACCCGATCGTGATGATCCGAAAGCCCTCCGGAAAGTACCGTTTTTGCCTTGACTTCCGCAAGGTCAACCAGGTCGCGAAGAAGGATGCTTACCCCCTTCCCCACATGTCGAGCATCCTTGACAAACTTCGCGAGGCGAAGTACATCACGACCCTCGACCTGAGTCAAGCGTACTTCCAAGTCCCGTTAGAGAGAGAGAGCCGTGAAATTACCGCATTCACAGTCCCGGGTCGCGGTCTTTTTCACTTTAAACGCATGCCCTATGGTCTGTCAGGTGCCCCAGCCACCTTCCAACGCCTGATGGATCGCTTGATCGGTCCCGAGATGGAGCCCCATGTCTTTGTGTATCTCGATGACGTAATCATCGTGAACCAGACGTTCGAGGACCACCTTCAGTGGCTCGACAAAGTCCTCCGGAAGATCACGGCCGCGGGACTCACCATCAATCCTGATAAGTGTGAGTTCTGCAGGTCCGAGGTCAAGTACCTAGGGTTCCGCGTTAACCAAGATGGCTTGCAGGCCGACCCCGAAAAGGTGGAGGCCATAGTTCAGTACCCTGTGCCGCGTACCGTGAAACAAGTCCGCCGCTTCCTCGGCATGGCTTCCTGGTACCGCCGCTTCATTGACGATTTCGCCACTAAGGCGGAGCCCCTGAATCGTCTCTTGAAGAAGAGCCGCCGGTGGGAGTGGGAAGTAGAGCAGCAGCAAGCCTTCGAAGCCCTCCAATCCGCCCTAGTCTCCCCACCCACCCTAGCATGTCCCGATTTCACCCTTCCCTTCACCCTGCAGACCGACGCGAGCGACTTTGGCATTGGTGCGGTCCTCACGCAAAACGTCGAGGACGTAGAGCACGTGATCGCCTACGCCAGCCGGTCGCTAACGGAAGCTGAGCGGAAGTACACCGTGACCGAACGGGAGTGCCTCGCGGTGCTTTGGTCCGTCCGCAAGTTCCGTCCCTACCTCGAGGGTTACCATTTTACGGTGATCACTGATCACAGTAGCCTCCGGTGGCTACACAACCTCCATAATCCCACGGGTCGCCTCGCTAGGTGGGCGCTGGAGCTGCTCGAGTACGATTTTGAAATCGTGCATCGTAAAGGAGCACTGCACCACGTCCCCGACGCGTTGTCCCGTATCCCCGAACCTACCCCCAACCCCGTAGCTACCGTCGAGGAAATCCTCGATCCCTGGTACCGTCGCCGAATCGAAGCCGTCCGAACCATGCCGGTCCAGTACCCCAACTGGAAGGTGGAGGAAGGTAGACTGTACCGTCACCGTGTCGACCCCTTAGCCGATCCCCTGCTCCCCGACCTGGACCCTTGGAAACTAGTCCTTCCAGCAGAGAAGCGTCCCGAAGCCCTCACCGAAGCCCACGCCATCCCCACCTCTGGCCATCTTGGAGTCGAGAAGACGTACGCCCGCGTCGCCCTCCTCTATTATTGGCCAGGCATGTACCGAGACGTAGCCCAGTACATCCGCACCTGCGAAGAGTGCCAACGGTGTAAGGTTGACCAGACCGGACCCCCGGGTCTGATGGGTCGCCGGGTCGCCGAAGGCCCCTTCACTGCAGTCGCTGCAGATATCATGGGCCCCTTCCCGCCGAGTCGACAGGGGTTCGCCTACGTCTTGGTCATCCAAGACTTGTTCACCAAGTGGGTGGAGTGCGTACCCCTGCGCAAGGCCAACGGTCCCGCGATCCTCAAAGCCCTGGAAGAACTCGTCTTCTATCGCTGGGGAGTCCCGGAAGTCCTGCTGACGGACAATGGCACAGAGTTCGCCAACAAAGTCCTCGCGGCGGCGTGTACCGACCTCGGCATCCACCACACCACCATCCCTCCCTACCATGCCCAAGCCAATCCCGTCGAGCGAGTGAACCGGGTCATCAAGACGATGATCACGACGTTCCTCGAGGGCGACCATCGCGAGTGGGATCGCCACCTCCCAGAGTTCCGCTTCGCGATCAACACGGCCGTCCATAGCTCGACCAAAGTCACGCCCGCCTTCCTCAACTTCGGGAGAGAGCTCCGACCGCCGATGACGGTGCGTCGGGAGCAGGAAGGCCCCCCTGTCCTCACCTTGCAGTCCCCCGACGAGTGGGAGAACCGCGTACGGAGGCTGGACGCGTTGAGAGACCTGGTCGCTCAAAACCTGGAGGATGCTACCGAGCGTCAGGCGCGGTACTACAACCGTGGACGCCGGGAGGTGACGTTCCAGCCGGGTGACCTGGTCCTCCGCCGACAGCGTATCCTCTCGTCCGCAGCCAACTACATAGCCTCGAAGCTCTCGGCCAAGTTCAGCGGTCCGTTTGTGATCAAACGCCGACGCAGCCCGACGGTCTACAGCCTGACGGACCCGGCAGGGAACCCCGCGGGTAAGGTCCACGTCAAGGACCTCAAGCCGTACCGACCCGCGACCCTGGACCTAGCGAATCCCGCCGACGACTCGAGACTCGTGAGAGACCCTAGTTCCGCCCCCTCTGACCCGCCACACCCCCCAGTTTCGCCACCCACACTAATTTGTAATCCTCCACAGGGACGAGATGAGGAAGCACCAGCCCCCGGGACGCCGGACGGCGAGCCAACGGACGCGGGCTTACTCTCCGGAGTTAATCCACGGCCGCGTTCCGACGGCCACGACGGACCGGCACGACGGGAGCCTGCGACTCCGGAGGTCCCCGCCACCAACCTCGTGGGAGGAGGAAGTGGACCTAGTTTCGCACCTCCTCGAGGAGACGATCCCCGGACCGGAGCCTACTCCGACCCTGGAGACGACCCCGGCCCCAGTGACGACCCCAACCCCCGAGCCGACCACGGAGCCGATGGAGCTGGAATACCTGGAGCTGGAGCTCCAGCCCCAGGACCTGGACCTGTCCGGCGACCCCGTGGCCGACCCCCTGGCACTCGAGGGACCCGAGGTCGTAACGACCTCGGAGCTCCCCAGCGTCAGCCTCCCTCCAGTACCGCGCCACTCCCCAGTTCAGCCCCCAGCCCCGACGAACCCCAACCCTCCACCAGTACCGGGATCGTCAGCGGTCCCTACCCCTACCACCTCCGCCCCCGCGCCCCCTAAGGCCAGGCGTAGGCGCAACCGGCCCCGCCGGAAGCGCCGTACGACCCGACCCTTGTCCCCTTCTCTGGCTGGCTCCGTGGCGTCCCTCCCGGGACCCCCCACGGTGCAGCCAGGACCCTCCAGGGAGTTCGCGCTGGAACAGCCGTTCCAGCCGGCTTCCACCACCCCCCGTAGCGCCCCCGGACCCCATCGCCCGCCACCTCGGCTGGTCGGGCTGATGGACCGGCCTTACACCCGCCCCACCTCCGTCCCCACACCCCCAGTTCCGGCCCCAGCAGCCCTAGATACCACCCCCGCCCCCCGCCAACAGCACCTTGTGCTGGGCCTGTGACCAGCCCGGTCACAGGTACCCCAGGTGCCGCCAGCCCCGCTTCCTGCACTGCTTCGTGTGTGGGTGGCGCGGGTACACTGCCCGTACCTGCCCCACACATAGGTCAGTGTGGGAGCAGACCTACGTGGCCCACCAGCTGGCTCGTCAGGGTGCAGCTCCAGGGGTTGCCGCAAGGCAGGCCCCTGTGATCCCGGCCCTGATGGACCTAGCGCCGGTCCCACCCCCAGCCCCTCAAGCCGTCGACCCTGCGCTAGTCGCAGCGGTCGTCGAAGTACTCCGCCGTCTGCGTTGAGGAACCCCCCCCCCCAAGACAGTTTCGTAGCCCAGTCCCGGTCCTTCCAAAAAACCCTGCTACCCCGCAAACTCCTCCCAGTCTCGACCCCGGGGGCAATGGCCACCGATCGAGTCTGGTCGAGTCGGAGGTTGCGGAAGCGTTCGAGTCACCCCGTACGTTCCGTTTGGCGGAGGGGTGTTGTAACGTGGCAAACGTTATGACCTCCTCCTAACCAGACTGGTGTACCTTCCCAGTCCCGCGAGAGTTCAGAGTACCGATTTCGCTATTCGAATTCTCACCGCCCTCGTCCCCAGGCGCCATCTTGGTTACCTGGCGCGGCGCTCCGCTCACCGGTAGCGTGCAGCGCCCACGAGGCGGGTGGCAAAAGTGAGAATCAGGATAGCGGAAAAAGAATTGTCAACCATAATTGTGCCGAGCTTAGAGCAACACGTGTGTGCGAGCCGCTAGCGATTTTCGGTGCTTTTTCATAGCGAGAGCGAGTGAAAGTGAGAGTTTTGTGCCTGATTACGACCCCTGCTCCTTTCTTGGATTTTGCTGACTGGATTTTGGACGAGTTGACTTGGGCATTGGGAAATACGACGACTTGGCTATTCTTTAACGGACACGAGGGATCCACTGAACCACACCGTCGCCGCATCTACGCCCCAAACGCCGCCAGCCTAAGGTAGGATCGTTCTGATCTTTCCCCGTAATAATCGAGTCCCGCAATTTCACCCCTAAACCACCCCCGAGTCTCGAGAGTGCCCCTGAGAGTCCCTATACCCGTGCGAGAGAGCCCCTGTCCGTTAGAGTCCCGATTCAAAAGTTCCGTGTACCACGTGGTGCGTCGTGCTGCGAGTTAGGGCGCCAGTCGCGTTGTCGCTGCGCGCCTAACGTCTAGTTAGTCGCGACCGCCATCTTGCCTCGAGTCTTCTGCTGTCACGCGACGCAGAGCGCTGCAGCGAGGCAGAGACTTGTCGCTTCCCCGAGTCCCGAGCGAGTACCGTGCCCCACCCCTCCCCGCCACAGCTGTTCCGCAGCCGAGCTGTCGTCGCGCGAGCGACGTCTACGCTGTGTGCGTGAGCGAGCCACAGTACCGTCTTCCCCAGTAGTGTGAGAGAGAGAGAGAAGACTGACAGCTGAGCTGCACAGCCACAGCCGCGTATCGTATTGTATTAAGTATTAAAGTGTAGAGTCGAGTCAGTTGTTTAGATTATTAGTACTAATTGGTAGAGTAGAGTAGAGTCATTTATTTATTTTATCGTTATTTAGTTTTATTAGTAGAGTAGAGTCACGCGTCACTATTGTAAATTTTTATATTCTATACGCCAGGTAGCGGGCGGTAATTCGCGACCTTTTTCTTTTTTTTCTTTTTCTAAAATAAACCATTTCCCTAAACTTAAAATTCCATTGGTGTCTTTATTCTTCGCCCCCACCACATCCCTCTACTATAGTATCGGCGAGCCGGTGCCGAGAGCGTGAGAGCGAGAGAGAGGACTCCTACCCCGGAGTCTGGCGCCCAGCAACATCCCCTTACCATCGTTGGAGCCAGGTTTGTGTGCGGATTAATTTTCCGGGGTCACCCGAGCTTCGGAAATTGCCGTTACAATATATATATAAATATATATTGTGACGTGACCCTTATTCAGGCCTCGGGTCCAGACCGGATAACTAGGCCTCGAGACCGAGTCAGTCGACAATAACTGGCAAACGATCGAAAAGAAAATAATTACATTGGAATTTGGGCGCCAGACGAACTTTCTTCGTCACGAGATAATAACAAAATTGAATAACAAAAGAAAACGGACTGAAAGAATAAGCGGCGACTAGCTGCAGTACCGCGGAGAGGGGTCGGGATTATGTGAGGGAATAGCGTACACAATAACGACTCGTGCCATATAAATTTTAACAAAATAAACGAAATTTATTCAAAAAAAAAGAAATAGACTAGATTGCACAACGTGATGCTAATAACAAAAAGAAATAATTATAATACCGCCGCAGCGATCATGCACCTCGGGGTGTCACCCCTCGGGCCTAAAACAACAGTTTATCGAGCTTCACAAAAATTACTCGTAGACAAGATCAGGCTTCCACGTAGGAGAGCAATAACAGAGAAAAATATCGCTTAGCTCGATACAATAATGCCTCGCAGCAAACTAAAACTAATTTCCAAAATGACTTAAAATTAACTTACACTAACTCTGCCTACGTAAGCTAAACCCAAATTGCCAAATATGAGAACTGGTTAATTCTGACCTAATGCTCTGAATCTCCTCGTGGGAGAAAAAGAGCGCGACAGTGACGGACTAAGGCTGTCTCACTCACACTCGTGTGTGCAGCGTACGTGCTCTAATAAGTGATCTTACGCGACAGAAACTCGAAAATTTTACTCAAAGAAAAATAAAGAAAAACTCAAAAAAACTCAAACTCGAAACTCTATTATGCCTTCTGACACTGGTGGCGGCCGACCGGCTCGGAGATCGGTTTAATTTAATCCCAAATTCTACTCAGCCTCGTGGCTCGCAACAAGGCAAGATGGCAGGTGGCCGTTTGCCGGATTCAAATTTTTACGGATCAAATTGGCTAACGCTTACCGTTGTCCAGCCACTCTCGGTCAGTTTTCCTCGCAGGAAAAACCTCGAAGACCATCCAGGCACTCCAACAGCCACGGTAACGACCTCAGGCACTCACACTCACTCAAAAAGTCCCTCTAAGGGAATCTACAAAATCGCCTCGTGGCTACGACAAACTCTAACAAATTTCGCAACCAGCTCGAAGCTCAGCGATCTACCTGCGAAGCAGGCCTACGGCAGAGTCATTAGACCACATGACGCCGGTCGTGCGCACACCCTTCTTACGCAGTCGAATATTGATTTGGCGATCGACCGCTGGATCTCTACTTGGCGGCGTGCCACGCGCGTAAACTCAAATTTGGCCAGGACGTAGGAAGCCCTCGTTGTATGACCACGGTTCGCAGGCTCTTGGGGGTGGCGGGAATCTCTTCCACCACCTGTATCCCTCGTAGCTGAGTGCCCTCGGCACTCCCCCGTGTCTTCGTGTGTATGAGAGGATGCTTCCTTAGGCGTCGACTCGTGTAGGAGTTATCGGTCCACTCTCGAAATCGGGTGCCTTCACGTGAGTCTCCGTCATATTTTTGGCCGTGTCTCCCACATAATACAGAAAAGGTTAAAAAAAAACAAAAGAATAAGAACTAAATTCGACAGTCTTAAGTCGGTCACGGTCGCCTCTCGGAGTAAAATCTAGCCTCGGGGCTGCCCTAACTCATTCATACAGCTTTCAGGCACTCGATGCACCCTTAACTAAGGTCGTCTAAGGGAGTTCGGGCATATTGTAACATGCAATGTTACAATATATATATATATATATATATATATATATATATATATATATATATATATATATATACTATATATATATATATATATATATATATATATATATATATATATATATATATATATATATATATATATATATATATATATATATATATATATATATATATATATATATATATATATATATATATATATATATATATATATATATATATATATATATATATATATATATATATATATATATATATATATATATATATATATATATATATATATATATATATATATATATATATATATATATATATATATATATATATATATATATATATATATATATATATATATATATATATATATATATATATATATATATATATATATGAAAGTTATATTGCAGAAATCTCACAGTAACATTGCGAATGCAATGTTGCGAAAATTGTATTGCAGAAATCTTGCAGCAACATTGCAGTGCAATGCAATGAAAATGAGATTTAGCAATGTTGTTGAGACATTGCTGCAACGTTGCGTGCTGTCTGGGTTACATGTTTTTCAGTTTAAAAAATCGTTATTCATTATTCAGAGTAAAACGAAATGTAGAAACAGTCGACGATGACGAAAGTAATGGTTTTTCGTAATTTTCGGTGTGTTCCACCACTTTGTAAAAGTTGAAAAAAATAGAGCGTGTTTTTCGAGTCAAATAGAAATTTTACGATTGCGTCTACCTTAGTTGTCGACAAAAAAATGTCTAAACAATTTGGGAATTTTTTTGAAAGGGGCGACGGGGTGAAAAAATCAAAAAAAAAAACAAGTTGAAAGAACTCTACCTTCTCTATCCACCGTATTTTTTTCATAAGGATTCGTTGACTTGGCGATAAGGTAAGAAATACAGCAAAAACTGGGTTTTTTGGGGGTGGTAAGGCCAGCAGCAGGGGGGAGTGGGCCAAAATTCGCGTCGAGCACTTTTTTTTGACCGTACCAAGATAATAAAACAATAATCCGGAGCAGGACGATTCGGCGCGGCCGTTTCGGCGCGACCGTTTGGGCGCGACCGTTTCGGCGCGAGCCTTTTCGGCGCCGAGACGTTTCGGCGCGAGCCGTTTCGGCGCGAGTCCTTCCGGCGCTGGGACGTTTCGGCGTGAGTCGTTTCGGCGCGAGCCGTTTTGGCGCGGGCCGTTTCGGCGCGAGCCGTTTTGGCGCAACCCCTTCGGTAGCTGGCCGTTTGAACGCATCCCTTTCGGCACGGAGATGCTTTGGCGCGATAACAATTATAGTTCTTGATGAATAAAAACGAAAATTACAGAAGCTTGACTGACCGGTATAAACATAAAAAAATATGAAAAATAAACGTGATAACAATCTAGAAGGTGACTTTGGCACTTTAAGTGCTACAATAATTTAGGCTACGCCACTGATTTACACACACACACACACACACACACACACACACACACGTGCTACAACTTAGAAGGTGGCTGTGGTTCTCGGATGGTTAGAATGGGTTAGGCTATACCACTGATCCACACACACACACACGTGCTACAACTTAGAAGGTGGCTGTGGCTCTCGAAGGGTTAAAATGGGTTAGGCTACACCACTGATCCACACACACACACACGTGCTACAACTTAGAAGGTGGCTGTGGTGCTCGAAGGGTTAAAATGGGTTAGGCTACACCACTGATCCACACACACACACACGTGCTACAACTTAGAAGGTGGCTGTGGCGCTCGAAGGGTTAGAATGGGTTAGGCTATACCACTGATCCACACACACACACGTGCTACAACTTAGAAGGTGGCTGTGGCTCTCGAAGGGTTAGAATGGGTTAGGCTACGCCACTGATCCACACACACACACACGTGCTACAACTTAGAAGGTGGCTGTGGCTCTCGAAGGGTTAGAATGGGTTAGGCTACGCCACTGATCCACACACACACACACACACGTGCTACAACTTAGAAGGTGGCTGTGGCTTTCGAAGGGTTAGAATGGGTTAGGCTATACCACTGATCCACACACACACACACGTGCTACAACTTAGAAGGTGGCTGTGGTGCTCGAAGGGTTAAAATGGGTTAGGCTACACCACTGATCCACACACACACACACGTGCTACACCTTAGAAGGTGGCTGTGGCTCTCGAAGGGTTAAAATGGGTTAGGCTACACCACTGATCCACACACACACACACGTGCTACAACTTAGAAGGTGGCTGTGGTGCTCGAAGGGTTAAAATGGGTTAGGCTACACCACTGATCCACACACACACACACACGTGCTACAACTTAGAAGGTGGCTGTGGCGCTCGAAGGGTTAGAATGGGTTAGGCTATACCACTGATCCACACACACACACACGTGCTACAACTTAGAAGGTGGCTGTGGCTCTCGAAGGGTTAGAATGGGTTAGGCTACACCACTGATCCACACACACACACACGTGCTACAACTTAGAAGGCGGCTGTGGCGCTCGAAGGGTTAGAATGGGTTAGGCTATACCACTGATCCACACACACACACACGTGCTACAACTTAGAAGGTGGCTGTGGCTCTCGAAGGGTTAGAACGGGTTAGGCTACACCTCTGATTCACACACACACACACGTGCTACAACTTAGAAGGTGGCTGTGGCTCTCGAAGGGTTAGAATGGGTTAGGCTATACCACTGATCCACACACACACACACACACGTGCTACAACTTGGAAGGTGGCTGTGGCTTTCGAAGGGTTAAAATGGGTTAGGCTACACCACTGATCCACACACACACACACGTGCTACAACTTAGAAGGTGGCTGTCGCTCTCGGAGGGTTAGAATGGGTTAGGCTACCCCACCGATTCACACACACACACACACACACACACACACACACGTGCTACAACTCAGAAGATGGCCGTGGCTCTCGAAGGGTTAGTCTGGCACCGAAACGTTTCATACACTGAGAAAAAAAATAGGTGATTCAACAAAATATTTTTTTTCTATAGTCGCAACTGAATATTTAATCGATACAACTAAATGTCTATTGGTCTAATCCAGTATCATAATCTCCACCAATTTTTAGTTACATCAATTGATATTCAGTTTTATCAATTTAAATATATTCAGTTGCGACTATAGAAAAAAATATTTTCTTGAATCAACTATACATTTTTTCTAGCGTAGGAAAGGCAATCATTCCCCAGAAAAAAACAACCAGTGGTGATGTTTTTTTCTGAAGAGCAGGTATTGTGCTTTCATACGTCCTTTGCCTTCACCTCCGAGTTGTTGCTTACACACGTCCTCCGTCTTACTTTCGAGTTGTTTATCAGTCGCTAGTTAGGGTTCGTTATAGACGTATCGTGTTTACCTATCAGTGAAAGATATTATGGAAGGCGATTTACTTTCTACGCGAGGTAATACAAAATACGTCCACGAAGGGTTCCAGTATATCTTCGACCCCAAAAGCACCTCGGGTGCAAAAACCTTGCGCCAAGTAAATTAAAACGTAATAACTAGCATCAAAAATTTGTTACCATAATATTTGAAGAAGTAGCATTTGATCTACAAAAGTATTGAAATCAATGGACGTTGCCAAGTACAATTAAATTTCCTCCCAATTAATTTCTGATGTGAACTAGTCTTAGTTTTCGCGAGGTATTCACATTTCAATATACATAACATGCGTAACACGTTATAACATGCAACATACGTACTCATATTGGAAACGATCGATTAAAAATAAAATTCGGAAAAAACAAATAAAAGAAAAAAAAAGTTTGGAGTTACTCCAAATTTTTTTTTCTTGTATTTTTTTTTTCCGAATTTTATTTTTAATCGATCGTTTCCAATATGAGTACGTATGTTGCATGTTATAACGTGTTACGCATGTTATGTATATTGAAATGTGAATACCTCGCGAAAACTAAGACTAGTTCACATCAGAAATTAATTGGGAGGAAATTTAATTGTACTTGGCAACGTCCATTGATTTCAATACTTTTGTAGATCAAATGCTACTTCTTCAAATATTATGGTAACAAATTTGTGATGCTAGTTATTACGTTTTAATTTACTTGGCGCAAGGTTTTTGCACCCGAGGTGCTTTTGGGGGATTTCATCACTTTTTGCACACGTTTTGATTTTTTCAACCGTTTTTGTTAAATGGTTGTGAATATTCAAGCGATTCAAGGTTGATCAGCAACTGAGCCACCGATGATGAAATTATAGACCATCGTAGCTCATAATTTTGACTTTGAAAGATGCTCTGCGTACTAAAAGTTGTCCGAAGAGTTTCGTACTGACAGAACAAAGTTGAAAGAAAATTAAAAAAAACATCTACCAAGAAAGTTTTGGCTACGAAGAACTGTCGTAACGTCATCAAAGACCCGAATGCTAATCAAATTAACTTGAACTAGTAAAATGATCATAATTACACAGCAAAATTACATCTTTAGTTTTTGTTTTTTTTCCATTTTTTCCATATAATTTCGATCAGCTAATTGCATGCGGTGATAGCTCTCAGTACAAGAGATATTACATGAGGCACGGTGACTTAGTTCACGTCATTCATTCTATTTGGCATTGAATTACAAATATATCTCATTGAATCTTAGGTAACGATGACATCTCCCTACTTATTTTTACATCATAGAAAATATCCAAATTTTATACACGATATTGGTACCTTGTAACAATTCTTCATCCTCGTAATTAATCGGTTGCATACTTTTACTCATTTTGATAACAGACGGTGACATTTTCTACAACAGCTGTAGTAAGTTCCGCGACTGATTTATGTGGAGATGAGGTAATTTTTATTCTGTTATTTAGCTGAAAAAAAACTCATCGCATCTTAGCTAACGATGTCATGTGCCTACTTACTTTTACAATATAGAATACATCTGAATTTTAGACACGATGTTGGAACCATATAACAATTCTTTATCCTCGATAACTAATGGATGACATGTTTTTACTCATTTAGATCACGTACAGTCACATAAACTTCCTTGGAACTGTCAAAATATTGTTGCGATACCACCTCATGCTCCATAAATATTATTAGCATTATTCTCTTCTTTAAAACTTAATTACTGAATTTTTCTACGGATTCTATGTGAGCCACCTTCTGATATCAGAGAAATGAATATTCAAATAAATATAGGTAATTTACTGCCGACCTAATCGTAACCAACCAATCGTTACAGATAATTCTCATAACCTCAAAGGCTCGATCTCGTAAAATAATCAACAAGGCAAATATTATTATTCCATTGGATTTGGGTAATAATTGTAATGAATAACTTCACAATCACTTCACAATCAATTTCCAAAATTAGTTCATCTTATTACTACTCCTAATTATATTATTCTCATCCCTAGTCCCCGCAACTGTCATCGAGAATATGCGATAAATCATACGTTCGGCCATGTGCCGTGCGCGATTATGCTGCCCCTCGTGGGCCATAGACGATACAGAGCATTATTGCATGATAGACCGACGAACTCGCCCGGTTTTTATGCCCATCTATTAGTATAGAAATTAGTGATAACTTTCGTCTCGTCGGGGTACTCTCTATGTATCTATATCCGCACGGTTTGTTTGCGCGGAGCGAAAATCTGGTCAGACGACGACGTTGAAATTGCTGAGATGAAACTGACCCTCTCGATTTTAGAAATAATCATATCTCAGCTATCCGTGCACCGATTGCATTGATATTAGGCTTCAATGAAATCTTTTTCGCATCTTATTCCTGTATTAAATCGGAGAGCCATGGGATATTGCCTGTACGCTGTAATGAAATAATATGGTTACCCCCACTCCCTCGCCGAGCTCCCGTTCCGGTAAAAGAGAGTGGTAGAGTCATACTTGATATAATTTTTTTTTTTTTTTTTTTTTTTTTAATTTACTTGCCGCGAGACTCTACCGCGTCTCTTGATAAATGGAGCAGCTGTAAAACAAAGAAGTTCTGGAGGTGCTCCAGAAAATCCGATGGGTGCAAATCTCGTCTTCATACATGTAATCACACGAACGAGGTATGTTTCCATGATCAGTATTTCTTCTATTATCGTAGGTAATCTTGAAATCTCATACGATCTGGCATACTATATACACACAGATAAAAAAGTAAACTTGAACCAAGAAAGTGATTAGGAAAATCGAAATTATCCATGACGAAGTAAGTATTTTCTTGAACCAAGGAATTTTCTTAATTCAAGAAAATTTTTTACTTTGTCAGGAATGATTTCGATCTTCCTAACTATTTTCTTGAATCAAGAATAGTTATCTCCAGCGAAAACAAATTTTTTTTCTGTGCAGATTTCGCCTTTCTTCTAGTTGTTATCGATTGGAGAGTTTTTACGTATTCTGAGATACGTTTCTGAATGCGTATACCAATCTTCAAATGATCTTTGCTTTATTTTATGACACGTTGCATTCGCTCAATTAGAATTCTCTAGTAAACAGACAGCCCAGTTATATCTTGGCTCTCATTTTATAATTAACATTCAAGGTACTGAAGATGATGAATGAGCATAGCCACGGAAGTGATCCTGGATTGATCGGCGCAGACTTTGTGAAAAATGCTATTAAGCGCAGAGCTACTGAGACAGTAGAAACGCCTGCTCAAATAATTTCAAATGCCATGGCAGGTACGTCATCAGCATTGGCAGGGCAATTATCAAACAAAGGAGCCCTCCAGAAAATCGTCCAACGTAAACGTCGCGTAATTCATGCTGTGCCACCGTCGCCAATTAATTTGACTCAACTTGTATTGCCTCAAGCGTACACTCAGAAAAATGTCTAGTTCACACAACAAAAATTTTGTTGCTTTAACAAAAATCGTTTGTTATTATACGGTCAAACAAATATTTGGTTGATGTGACAAAATAATTTTGTTACCATGTTTTGTTAACGGAACTAGTGTAATTTTGTTCACAGTACTGGAGCAATGTTATTGTTAACAAAATGCTTATTTCCAGTTGTAACCAAATGTTTTGTCTTCAATACAAATAATCAGTAACAAAGTTTTTTCTTTGTTTATTGATGCTAATATAAATAACAGTGAGAATACATAAATACAAGAGAGATGCATGTGAAATAGGCTGATAAATATTGTTTGCCAAAGAAATGAGATGGGTGCGTGTACTTTTATTGTAAGATTAGCGTTCATAACCTATACATACACGTAAACCTAGTCACAGAACTGTGTTCGCATTATCTTACGGTATGAAAAACTTATTACTTTATATCTTTAAATTTTTCAATAAGCTCTCCCAGCCCACACGACTTGACGAAGGTTTTTGTTTCACTATCCATTGCGAAGAACTTGCACTTGAATTGCAAAACGTGAAAACGAGTGCTGGCACACGTTCTGCCATGTGAAAAAGTCGATCACGCATTGTTACTGCGCATGCGCGTAAGTACAGTGGATCGCATTTGGTATAGGTAACAAAAGTTTGTTTGACTGTACCAAGTATCTAGTTCGCGAGGCAAATCCAACAAAATATATTGTTGACGTAACAAGAAATGTTCAACAAAATTATTTGTTACTCAAAACAAAAGAAAAATAACGGATTTAGTAAACTTGACAAGCATTTTGGTCGAGTCAATCAAAATTTGGTTGAGTCAACCTAAAAATGGTCAACAAACCGATTTTGTTGTCCAAAACAAATTATTTTTCTGGGTGTATAAAAACTATGTAGTGTCATCAGACCAGACGATTCGCTTTCTGTTGGGCGATACAGGAAACGGAGAAGATCGGATCCTCCTGTTTGGGCGAGACGATGCTCAAGAGTGGAGCTCCCACATGAAAAATTTATACATGGATGGCACATTCAAATTGGCCCCACCATTGTTTAAACAAGTTTTTGCTATTCTCGTCGAGCGTGAAGGTTTTGTCTTCCCGGTTCTGTATGCCCTACTGCCAGATAAACGACAGGAAACTTATTCACGTCTCTTCGAATTAATTAAATCAGTGTGGCCGAACTTGGAGCCTGATAATATTTCCACAGACTATGAAATAGCTATTTTAAATAGTATCGCTGAACAATTTCCGGCCGCCGAAATCCGAGGCTGTTTGTTTCACCTGGCACAGAATATAAAAAAACAGCTTGGCAAGAGAAACATATTATCTCAATATAGAAATGATGCCGAATTCGCTCTTAAAGCACGCACGATTGTGAGCTTAGCGTTTGTACCTCCTCACAAACTCGATGAGGTTGTGGCGGAGCTCTACCATCATCTTCCCGGAAGCCTGCAAGGAGTTCTTGAATGGTTCGAGGTAAATAGTGTAAAAAAAAATTCTTCTAAAATATTTGCTGTTTAATATCTTCAATTAACCGAACGTTTGTTTCTTTAAAAATTTTATTACGATTTGTGATTTGTGTTGTCCTATTGATTTATTCACTACATTTATATTCTCTCGTTATCGGGATTTTTTCTGCCGTGGTCTTTACTAAAGTATTTTGTTTTTTTTATCAATATCATTTTTGTCATTCTTACAACTACTTTTTGTTGTTATGCTTCCCATTTTTCTGGTACTTTTGCATACGTTTCTCTCGACTTGTTCTCAGTCGTCTCATAAATAATATTTCATTATGCTTCAACGATTACATAACTAAAATACGATATGTTAATCATGCTAATTGTGAATTTTGTTCGACTTAATGAATATTTCTTGATGATGTGGACTGTACGATTTGCATTTTTTATGTCAGGATAATTATCTCGGACATTTAAATCGAAACGGATCGCGATCAAAGCCGATGTTTTCAGTCAATATTTGGTCCGTTTATGAACGGGTCTTATCTGGCCAAAATCGAACGAACAACTTCGCTGAAGCATCGCATCGAGCTCTTCAGCGAGAACTTGATATCGAGCATCCTTCTATATGGAAATTCATGAATGGATTGAGAGCAGTCCAAAAATCCAGAGACGCCCATTATGCGGGATTTGTGAGGGGAGATCAACCACCATACAAACGGCGAAAATATCAACTGGCAGATGCGAGAATTGCAGAATGGGTACGTACATTTGCTTCGAAGACTGTTATAGAGTATCTCACAGGCATTGCGCATAATTTTTTGTTGAACTGAATCCTCTGTTGCTATGTAAGTGGTCATATTTCGTAACGATTGGGATTGCTTTATGTATGCAACATTTCAGCTACACGCCTTCTTCTTTTGTTTCTCTAGTCTATTTTTCTCCTACTAGTCTATCACATCAAGTACTATTTTGAGTAATATTATTACAACTTCTTATTATAAATACTAATAATTATAATTTATTCAATTGATTAAATTTAAATAAAACTATTTGATAAAAATTTAATAAACATAATCTCTTCGAAGTAGTCGAGCAGTATACCGATTGGTTGACAGATTTTTGTAGTGTTATTCCAATATTCGGTGACAGATTAACTGTGTAAGGTATGTGTTACGTAAAGTAGTAGAGTACGTGAAATGGATAGATATATTGGAATAGATCATAATAATAATACCTAAATAATAATAGCATCATCATTATTTTGATTGATCAATATGTATGAGTTTTGTATGCTGCTCGAATATAGACGTATGCTGTACTTCCTCTTCCCTATACTATGATCATACTGTTTATGGGTACTGCAACTATAAATTTGTCCCAACATTGTGTGGATTCTATTTTGTTATAAGCTGTTACGTTAATCTCCAATCACTGCTTTTTGCTCTGAATGATGAATATGCTCGTATCAGCTCTAGTACGGATTGTTTGATATTTATTTTACTTCTTGTTATGTTCTTTGAATTTGAAGATTTCAAGCTTTATCCCGGTGCTCCATTTCTATGGTCCGCTGCAAGTAGAATTGGTGATGTTCTCAGTATTGCAACCAAGTTTTTCACTCAAAATTCTGTACCTGAAAATCTTCTATATCTTTCAGTTATTGGGGCCACTTAATCTCTCGTGCGGTAAGTATTTTAGATGGTTGAATCTTCAGCTTTCGTTGAAATTATGAGGGGAATCAGATTCGGTTACGGTGAATATTTTGACACTTCACCCACAAACTATTTTGCGAGATATTCCAAGTAATGGATTCTGAACTTCCATCCTCAAGTCGTGTATTAAATTAAACATTTTAGAAAATAATAAAACATCCTAAATTAATTCATAGTCGCCATCGCGCCGAAACGGCTCGCGCCGAAACGACCCGCGCCGAAACGGCCGGCGCCGAAACGTCGCGGCGCCGAAAGGACTCGCGCCGAAACGGCTCGCGCCAAAACTGCTCGCGCCGAAACGTCCCGGCGCCGAAACGACTCGCGCCAAAACGGTCGCGCCGAATCGGTCGCGCCGAAACGGCCGCGCCGAAACGTACTGTACCCACAATAATCAGCCCAAAAGCTCGAGTGGGCCAAATCACTATTCTCATGCGGCAATAGCCTTTGGGGGATCAGGCATTATTTTGGTGGAAAGGGCCTGATTATTTTATTTTTTGGAATTTCACAAAAATTTTTTACAGATTCAAATACCACCCACATAAATCGTGCGATTATTCACTGTTATCGTAGATAAGCGCATTTTCGAAATAATCAGGCTCTCCGCAATGGAAAACTACACATTTCGAGCATAATCCTGTTTCATTTGATATTGAAATGGCTGAAAATTGACGCATCTCCGTTACTCAAAATGGTGACACTTCGTACCGACATTTCACTGAGTATACATGTAAGCCGAGCGGCGGGGCCCTCTGCTTTACCGCGGTGAAAGGGATCCGGCAGTGGCTTTGAAACGTTTCATTTCGCCTTAAGAAAAGGAAGATTCAGCATATTTCAGCTCCTGTGAACTTTATATTTTCTTAAGTACCCCGTTTTGCCCCGCCCCTCCCCTATATTCTTTCTTAACATATATTTATTTTTATTTAATCTTTCAATGTCTAATAAAATACTCTCGACTGACTAGGAGAGGACAAGGGTTCCGGCGCATGGATTTTGTTCAAACTTGGAGGGGTGTTTCTTTGGCCCAAAATATTAGCCCTCTGATCTTCAATTCCATCTCATAGGCCTTTCTTTTCCTGAAAAATATTATTCTTGTGCAATTTATTGGTTCTCCGCCGTAGCTCTAGATTGATGCAGCGAACTTGAATATATCACTGATACCTTTTCATTCGACCATGAAAATGAATATTCAACACGTTAATTTACCATATCATTTTTTAATTTTTTTTTTTTTTATTTTTTTTTTCATTTATTTTATTTTTTTCATATCTTCTACTTATCACCTAGTCATATAAAACATCACTGCTAACTCTACGCATTTACTGTATAGGGCAGTACTGCTCCTTGATTACTAATAATAAAATGAAAATATTTGAAGTTTGGTACCGCAGAAAACCGCAGTACTGCCCTATACAGTAAATGCGTAGAGTTAGCAGTGATGTTTTATATGACTAGGTGATAAGTAGAAGATATGAAAAAAAATCATTGAAAAAAATAAATAAATGAAAAAGAGAGAAAAAAAAAAAATTATATGGTAAATTAACGTGTTGAATATTCATTTTCATGCTCGAATGAAAAGGTATCACTGATATATTCAAGTTCGCTGCATCAATCTAGAGCTACGGCGGAGAACCAATAAATTGCACAATAATAATATTTTTCAGGAAAAGAAAGGCCTATGAGATGGAATTGAGGATTAGAGGGCTAATATTTTGGGCCAAAGAAACACCCCTCCAAGTTTGAACAAAATCCATGCGCCGGAACCCTTGTCCTCTCCTAGTTAGTACTAACTATACTATTCGAGATTAGGTATGCACTAGGATATTTAAATTGAGATTTTTTTGTTAAGAGACACTAATATATTTCGTCCAGTTCAACGTTTTGAGAGATAATATCCAAAGAAGTAGTTCTTATTAAGTTTCAAGTTCGAGATTGAAAAGTCTGGTTATCTAGTGTTTGTCTGAATATTATAAGCAATAGGTTATGAGTCCGAAGTAATAACTGTTATTCTGAAAGAGACTGACTCATTTTATAAATAGCATTATAAACTGTTATCAACATTTTCTAAGCGATGATATTGAGTTATTATTAAAAAAAAAAAAAAACTATATGCATGTTTATATAAATAACAAAGCTTTTACAGAAATACAAGCGACCTGTTTGCGTGAGATCTTAACCATAACCCTTCCCAGTCTCCTAGGCCTAGACACCTTAGCCTTGGCGATCGTATCTGTGAATATTAGTCCTAATATCTACTTGTTCCCACACGATAAATAATCATCTTTAGTAAGTACCCGTATAACCTGTGACGTGACCCTTATTCAGGCCTCGGGTCCAGACCGGATAACTAGGCCTCGAGACCGAGTCAGTCGACAATAAATGACTCAAGACAGTAAAAAAAAAGGAATTGAATGAAATTTTGGGCGCCAGACGAACTTTCTTCGTCACGAGATAATAACAAAATTAAATAACAAAAGAAAACGAACTGAAAGAATAAGCGGCGACTAGCTGCAGTACCGCGGAGAGGGGTCGGGATTATGTGAGGGACTAGCGTACACAATAACGACTCGTGCCATATAAATTTTAACAAAATAAGAGAAATTTATTAGAAAAAAATAAACTAGATTTCACAACGTGATGTTAATAACAAAAGAAAGAAAATAGTATCGCCACAGCGATCATGCACCTCGGGGTGTCACCCCTCGGGTCTAAAACAGCGGTTTATCGAGTCTTACAAAAATTAATCGTAGACAAGATCAGGCTTCCACGTAGGAGAGAAATAACAGGGAAAAATATCGCTTAGCTCGATACAACAATGCCTCGCAGCAGACTAAAACTAGGTAACAAACAAGACAAAATGCTTCTTCGAAGCTACTCGGTGGCGGTGCAAAATAATAAAGGAAAGAAAATCAACAATAACAAAAAAAAAACTAAATTATCACAGAGTCAATGACTATTCCACGGCTGAGGCTAGGCAGCAGCCGGGATTTCAGAGGCTAGGCCTCTACTTCACCGACCACCGTTTTATTTAACTTATTCTACTATTAACTATCCTACTTAATCTAACTCTGCCTCGTGGGCTATCAATTTTGAGGACTTTAATATTCACTAAGCTTAAGAACTCTCAAATAGCCTACTGGCTCGACAGGCTTGCGCCTGTTCGTACGCCTGACTCTCTTCGTGGGAGGAAGAGAGAGGACGACAGTCACCGACTCAGGCTGTCTCGCTTGCACTCATGTGCGACAGTACCCGACTGACTAGCAAAATGTTTGTACTATACTTGACGCGAAAATTTACTTATTTATTAGAAACTCGACTTGACTAGACTCTACAGGGACACAGGTAACGGCCTACCAACTCGGAGATCAGTTTAATTTGATCCAAAATTATTAAGCCTCGTGGCTTTGGACAAGGCAATATGGCTGATGGCCGTTGCAGGATTCAAATTACCATAGGCGAAGTGAGCTATCGCTTACCGTCTTCCAGCCAGGCGACGAAAAGAACACCCTCGCAGACGTAATCCATCGCAACTTCCCTCGTGGGATCTCCAAATCGCTCTCGGTTTACTCACTCTCACACAATTGTCGTTAAAAAAAAAAACAAATGAGGCCTCGTGGCTCGCTACTCAGAATCTCGCCAAACTCAATACTCGCAATCTCAACAAAGAAAAACGCTCAGACGTGTGCTCTCTACAGCAAAGTCTACGACAGAGTGACTAGACCGCATGGCGACAGTCCTGCGCACACCCTCATTACGCATTCATAATATCGATTTTTCAATCGACCGCAGGATCGCTAACATGGCGGCGTAGTCTGCTACGCACGAAAACTCAAAACAGGCCCAGATAGAAGAATCCCTCGTAGTAGGATCACGGTTCGCAGGCTCTTGGGGGTGGCGGGAATCTCTTCCACCACCTGTATCCCTCGTAGCTGAGTGCCCTCGGCACTCCCCCGTGTCCTTGGGTACAGGAGGTGACTCTTCTTCTTTGGTGGCCTTCCGGAAGCATAGGCGTAGGAATTTGACTACACCCCTTCGATTACTCCACCAACATTCGCCGTATCCTCCGCCATCTCTTAGGCCGTGTCTCCCACATGATAGAGAAAAGTGTAAAAGAAACAACAAAAAAAATCAGTCTTAACTCAACAGTCTTAAGTCGGTCAGGGTCGCCTCTCGGAGTGGATTTGAGCCTCGTGGCTTACCCTAACTCATACCTACAGTTTTCAGGCACTCTTCATACCCTTACTTAAGGTCGTCTAAGGGAGTTCAGGTACCTAGTAACATGCAATGTTACAAACCAAAGAATGACAATACGTGTACTTTACCAATATTTTGAACAGCTGTACAGTGTGAATAATATGGACAGCTCACCAGAATAAAATATCTCTACTTTTGACAAAAATATCGATCTCTGCCTCAAGAGTCAGTTGTATCATTACACGGACTTTTAGGCTACATCTCGACGAAATTCCCAAAAGCGGAGCAATTCCATTTTGCTTCAGAGCTGTTTATGAATAGTGCAATCAGAAGATCACACGGAAAAAAATAAACATGAAAATATGCTCAGATTTCGATTACTTTCTACTGTCTGAACAGTAACCCAGAACTCTGGACGGAATTCAGCATGTATTAGGTACAAAGTGTTAGATTTTTTTTAACAAACACATGGTTATTTCTATAATTTGAAATAGTATTTTTCGGCATTTGAAAGGTTCAATTGCCGGAAAATACTATTTCAAACTATAAAAATAACCATATGTTTGTTGAAAAAAACCTAACACTTTGTAATATTTGCTGAATTCCGTCCGGAGTTCCGGATTACTCGAAATCTGAGCAAATTTTAACGTTCATGTTTATCCGTGCAGGATTATAGAGCTCCTTTGATCAGGACTTGATTAATGACCCCCTGCGACAGCCAGATCATTCAGCCCTCGATCTGAGCCTGATCAACAACCCCCCCCCCCCACAACAGCTGGATCAGTCAGCCCCCGATCTGGGGCTAATCGACGACCCCCCCACGACAGCCGGATCAGGCAGCCCCCGATCTGGGCCTGATCAACGAGTACCCCATGACAGCCGGATCCGAGGCTCCCCTGATCTGGGCCTGATCAACGAGTACCCCATGATAGCCGGATCAGAGGCTCCCCTGATCTGGGCCTGATCAACGAGTACCCCATGACAGCCGGATCAGAGGCTCCCCTGATCTGGGCCTGATCGCCGAAACCCCACAATAACCTTATCAGGCGGTCTTGTCAGGCCCTTGTAAAACGGTACGTTACATGCAAGGTCAGGGCCTGATCATGTCACCTGATGTGTACCCGATCGGGCAGTAGGGCAATTGTATTCAGGACCTGGTCTCTCCCGGATTGGAATTTCCAGTCGGGTGATTGTTTGAATTACATTCGAAGAAAACAGCTTATCTTTAGCCTATTGAAACTATTGATGGAATTGTTATAATTGAGTTCAATAGGAACCAAAATGACCAATAATAACGTATCATTTGAAGGGAAAAATGAGTAAACAGGTGCACGTAAAAAAAAAAATTTCTCAGTCGATTATTATCAACAGAAAGTTCACAACATTAGAAGTCATCAAAATAGATAAAAAACGCTATTCTGCGTCAATCGTAGCAGGGATATAATGTTTGTTCGCCTTATTAAGGTTCATTCCTGACTCTTTAAAGTGTCTACAATTACTAAGAAATCATACGGGGGAATTCAGATAACATTGGGTTTTGGCTATTATGCGCGCGTTTTAGCCAGTTTCAGACCAATGTGCGACACTCGTGCACCGTCTAAACGGCCATAATTTCAAATTATGGAAATTCCAAATGGAAGCAACCCTCAGAGGCCAAGGTCTGCTTGGATAGGCCCACGGGACCGAAGCTGAGCCCACTGATACCGCCAAAATTCCTGCATGGACGAAATCGGAAACGATGGGAATCTTGATCTCGTCGCTTGAAGCAGATCAAGCACAGTTAATTCTAACCTGTAAGTCGGTGAAAGAGGTATGGGATAAACTATTAGTAATCTTTGAAAAAAGGAGCGAAGTCAGCGTAATGACTCTGTACGAGGAATATTTCGCCTCAAAGATGTCGGAGACTGAGACTGTAGCAGTATATGTATCAAAAGTATCAAAACTAGCGGTGGAAATTGAAGAACAACGGGAAAAATTATCCGATAACATTATAAAATGTCAAGAATAATAAGCAGCCTAACCCCTCGGTTTCGAAATTTCAAGACTGTTTGGTACAATATCAGAGAAGGCAGAGACTTAACTAATCTCCTATCACGCTTACAGCTCGAAGAAGACCAGTACAAGAAAGCAGAAGAGTCTGACGACGCAGCAGCAGCATTTGCAGCCAAGGCTGGCAAGCATGCTCCGAAACACGCTCGCAGCCAAAGCAAGGGATCTTCGGACCAAAGGAAGAAAGCGATAGCGGAACTGAAGAAGGTGACACGATGCAACAAATGCAAGCAGCTTGGACACTGGGAGCGTGAGTGCCCATTGAACAAGAACACGGCATCGACTGGACCACAGCGACCTACAGCGACGACTGGCTCGCAGACTCAGGGGCGTCTCAACACATGACTCGAAGGAAAGAATGGTTCTCAGACTTCATACCCTCAACTGATGGCAGGTCAGTTAAGGTGGCAAGTAGCGACAAACTTCCTATACTTGGTACGGGGACGATAAAAATCAATGTCTGGGATGGGGAACAGTGAAAGCCGTGCAGACTTGAGAATGTCCAGTATGTTCCTAGACTGAGCGAAAACCTTTTTTCAACTGGAGCAACCACGTCGAAAGGTTTTGTGATGATTACCCGCAGCGATACCTGTGAAATCAAGGATCTACAAGGCAACACTGTAGCTCGAGGCATTAGAGATTGTAATAATCAATTTCGAACGGCATTACAGGTTCGATCCCCTGGAATGGCGTTACAGGTTTAGTGCCCCGAAATGGCGAACAGCTCGAGAAAAATTGTCACGCTGCGACAATGGCATGAGCGCCTTGGGCATCTGAACATAGAGACGATCAAGAAGATGGTGAAGAAGCAACTCGTAACCGGCATCGAGTTCAAGGACAACGAGGACTTCTTCTGTGAAGCCTGCCAAATAGGAAAAATGCATCGTTCTTCTCACCCACGCAAGGAAGAGCAACGCCCATCACTGCCTGGAGAACACATACACGCAGACGTATGTGGACCCATGAAAGCGATCGCACTAGGTGGGTACAGGTTTTTCCTACTGGTGAAAGATGGAGCATCTGGTTTCCGATATGTCCAGTTTATAGCACATAAATCTGAAGTTTTCAAGAAATTGGCACCGATTTCGGAAACAATTCAGATAACGACAGGGAAGAGAATTAAGACATTCCGGTCAGACAATGGCCTAGAATTCATCGCCGATGAAGTGGACGCCATGCTGAAGAAGAAGGGAATTCAGCATGAGAGATCAGCACCCTACACTCCAGAGCAAAATGGAAGAATCGAACGAGATAATCGAACGAGATAATCGAACGATTGAAGAATCAGCACGATCAATGCTACGGGTAAGCGGTTTGAGTACCAGCCTGTGGACCAAGGCTGTTCGCAATGCAGTATATATATATATATATATATATATATATATATATATATATATATATATATATATATATATATTTACTCAACAGATCACCGAACTCATTGAATCCAGCTACAACGCCGTTCGAGCAGTGGTTCAACAGAAAACCAGATCTGAGGACATTCGGATCTCGAGCATATATACACGTGCCCAAAGAAACTGGGAGGACGAAGTGGGATGCAAAGGGAAGCAGCGTTTTCCTCGTAGGACACGAGCAGACTGCGAAGAACTACAGGTTCTATGAGCCGTTCGCGAAGAGGAAGAAGATAACAGTCAGCTGCGACGTACAAATCAATGAAGGAAAAATGCCTGAGCAACCACAACCTCTAGACACCACGAGCGTGGTATTCTATCAATCTATCGAACAATTCTATCAATCGCAGCAGTGGAAGATCTTGAAATAGGACAGTTTGATATCAAGACCGCCTTCCTTTATGGAGATTTAGCCGAAGAAATCTACATGGAAGCACCGAAGGGCTTTGATACTGGAGGACAAGATCTAGTATGCCGATTGAAGAAAAGCCTGTAGGGACTCAAACAGGCTCCACGAGTCTGGAACACCACATTCACTGAACAGCTCAGAGCCTGCGGCCTAGAACAAAGCAAAGCTGACCCATGCGTGTTCTATGGTCTGATTGAAGAAGAAGTAACTTACGTGCTACTCTACGTAGATGATGGTCTGATACTGTCATCAAGCAAAGCAGCGCTTGAAAAGGTTCTGCACCACCTGACTGACAAATTTAAAGTCACTCTTGGAAATGGAGAGTACTACGTTGGACTAGAGATAAAACGCGACCGAGACAACAAGAGGATCTACATCGGACAAGAAGCATACGTCGACAAAATAATCAAGAAATTCAATATGAAGCAGTCAAAACCCGTTTCAGTCCCTGCAGACCCTCACACAACGCTCACTCGCTCGACTGAAGAAGAGGGAATAAGATTTCCCTACAGAGAAGCTGTGGGATCTCTAATCTTCGCTGCAATTGTGTCACGCCCTGACATAGCCTATGCTGTTGGAGAAGTGAGCAAATTCCTTGCCAAACCAGGAAACAGCCATGTCGAGGCTCTTAAACGCATCACCCAGTACCTGAAAGGAACAACAAAGATGATGATTGAGTACGGCGCAGATACCCTAAACCTGATCGGGTATACCGCCTCAGACTTCGCCCGAGACGTAGACACGACAAAATCGACCACCGGTTTTGTGTTCACACTCGGAGAAGGGCCGATCACATGGCGAAGCCCCCGCCAATCAACAGTCGCCCTCTCAACTACGGAAGCAGAATTCGTCGCCGGCTGTGAAGGAGCGAGGGAAGCGTACTGGTTACGCCAGCTACTCAAGGACCTAGGCCACGAACAAGAAGGAGCAACGAGACTGATGATCGACAACCTTAGTGCAATAGGTCTCGTTAAAAATCCAGAAGTGCATAGTAAAACTAAACATATCGATGTTAAATTGCGCTTTGTTCAAGATGCTTATAAAAAAAATGTGATATCAGTTAGATATATCGAAACCAAAGAACAGTTATCAGATTGCTTTACAAAACCATTACCACGCGATAAGCTAATTCAAAACATTGTAAAGTTGAATCTCAAAATACAGTAAGCGACGAGTGGAAGTGTTCAAATATTACCGCCACTTACTGTACGTAGCCATGATAGTTATAGTCGACGGCAGCACCTCGATCTCGATCGATGCGACCACCCTAACCTACTATATGTAATATGGCTGCCATGCCATGAACCGCTATATTCTCGTGATCTCATTTATCTATTAATAAATCCTTTTCTACTTTTCTATATAAACCTGTGTGTTTTATTCGCAACCTCTAACAGAAGTCCTTTCACAGTTCGAATTAAGCAAATTGTTCACGTTATAAGTATCGGCGATACTGGCACGAGAGGAAACCAACAAGCCTTGCCTAATCTTGTTGAGGATATCCTCAAAATATCACATTTAATCCCGATTTTCACTGCTATCGTGGTACCACACTATGGTTATGGAAAATCAACGGCAACCAGTTCTTCCGTTGAGTCATGCTTCAATGATTGGAAAAATAGGGTCTCCAGATATACAGTTCTACCCCTGCGCATTGACGATCTCGTCCTTGACCATATTAGATCAATCGAAGGCTCAATGAAACTCGCTGCAGCAGACTTCATGCGACAAAAGCAAGATTCGCCACGACGCGACACATGTGATCCAGACACTGTAATTAGCGACAACGATAACACGATATCTACAATTAAAATCAGTCCAAGTCCAACTCATGAGGCGAATGATAAGGTCGATGACTCAGCTCATCTTTTTGCCGATGAGGAGTCGGCTGCAACCTCAGCCTCGATCAACAGTGTTGCTGTATTGTCGAAAGTTGCACAAGATCAGCTAGAACCATTGTATCATCGTACCGCAGACATGTCTGAAATTGAAAACTGGCGAGGATTGGGAGAGGAAAAGGTCAAGCGGAAGCGCAAATCATATCTGCAGCCATGTTTCGAATGGCTCCGTGTCGATCTGTTCCAAGTGAAGCCTATTATTCCTATAGGACTTATGAAAAATGGCCATAACCTAACTCTACAATCTATCAACGTGAATGGGAGAAAAACAATTCTATCGAATACCTGTGTATTCGATTCGTTAATGCAGATCTTGTGCACCGTGTATTGTGACAGTGACGCGGACAAAGAATACGTGGATGAAGCAACAAACTTCGATCTAGGCAAACTTGCAGCTGATGTCGTAAAGAATGGTATTTCTGCTGTATCATACAAACGTCGTGCTGAAATTTTAGCCCCTTATTATCGCTCTACTAAGTTACCAAGTCAGATATTTCACATGAAGTGCCGAACACAAGTCTCGACTCTAATATCACAAATTACCAAAGGTCATCCGAGCACCTTTGAGGAGAATAAATGCTCAAACCCACAATGTCCAGAAGCGATTCGAGAGTTTCAGCGACCTTTGATAACTGTCACTCTTCACGACTTACCAATTGGGGAAATTGAAAGACTCGTATCTGAAGACATCGCTGATAAGTGTACCTCCTGTGCCATACGAGTCACCAAAAATCGGTCACACTGCGATGGTTTCCGAATACGTAAAACGACCATTCTCGGCAAGCACATGTTTGTTGAAATTTTCACGCGAGACAAGAAACAAAAACATCTACTAATCGAATGCCTACTGCGGTTATCTGACATACCACAGCAAGTTGAAATTCGAAATACCGTGTTTCACCTACGTGGGGTAGTAGAGTTTATACGCGGCGACGAAAGTGCAGATAATACAAATTTCAGATCAGATAATACAAATTTCAGCCAAGAAAAGGGTCTGGGGCCTCTCGGGCATTACATCGGTCTGTGTAGGCGACATGATGGTACGTGGGAACGGTACAGCGACTTAGAGACTAAAAAATCTGAATGCAATAGAAAACAGGTAGTTCTGTCTCATGTGATCATCTATACCATATAAACAAACAAGATTACCTGCGATAACCATACATATGAACTATATAAACCATATTGACCATACATTACCTTGTGACGTCCGGAGACCTCACGGTCCCCGGCTCGCACGTATTCCTGATGGCGAGCGGGGACTGCCCAGCCCGTGGGAACTGCAACTAAGCAGTTTCCAGATTTGTGGAGGGGAAGCCGCCGCTCGCCTGTAGATGCACACCAGTGCTATAAAAAACATCAGAGTAACAAGAACCAGAGTGTTGTGTAATAGAAAATAAAGGCTTGTGTAGTTCCCTATAAACAAGGTGTCTATAATTCATTTCAATAAACAATCTCCTTCCCGGCCCGGGGATCCTGAACATCGTGGTACGGACAAGATTTGGACAAGGTAAGCAGTGCCTATTCAGTGACGCAGGGGGATCAGTAACCCCGACGTCACATAAAGTGGTGAACAGCGGTGCGATACGACCCAAACCTAGATCGTTACGAAATCCTGAAACAAAATGACAGCACGAAACTTGCGTTCGAACCAAGCAAGCAGTGATCAAAATCCTCCCCTTACCGAAGACGAAATAGCGTGCGCGAGCGAACATTTAGATAGACGGGCAGCCCAGTTGGAGCTAGAAAGGGCTAAATTCCTGGAAGAGAGTAGAGGAAGCGCAGCAAAAATATCACAATTGCAGAATCGCATCAAGGAACTAGAGGGTATGATCCTATTAAGTAAAGAATCCGAAATTGAACAAACGGAAAAAGATAGTTTAATCCAAAGGAATTCAATATTAGAAAATCAGCTTACACAATTACAGGAAAAATTTTCAAATGATCAAAATGAACTCGGTAAAAAAATTAACGCTCTAGAAGCCACAGCCGCGCGACTACGCCTCGAGAGAGACGAGCTACGACAAACGGTTAAAAATTTTGAAGATCGCATCAAGACTACAATAGGCGCGACGCTATCCTCAGAAAAGGAGGAGACACAAAATAAGGAAATCGCGTCGCTTCAAAAAAAAATAGAATCAATGGATCGCGATCGCGGCAGACAATCAACCGAAATTCAGAAAGAGCGCGACATAAATTTACGATTAAACAGGCGAATACAAGACTTAGAAAACCAACTTACTGGTATGAGGGCACCTAGGGACACGCCACCATACGTCGCAGAGCAATCAAGAGGGGGGGCTCAATCTCCAGAAGTGCCGACAGACGTTTACGATCAAATAAGCGAGCTTAGGGATCAGATACGTGCCCTAGCAAACCCCGACCGGCCACACACCGTGCGGGACTCAGAATCGATGGGAGCCATACGAGATGCTGTCAAGGTAGTACCGACTTACGACGGAAAAGAGATCCCAGTATCACAATTCGTTAAGGCTTGCAAACGCGCTAAGGAAATGTCACCCCATGGGTTTGAACTACAACTTACCAGACTTATAAAGGGTAAGCTTGAAGGGCGCGCCTACGATGTGATTGAAGACGAGAACTTCACGTCACTGTCACCCCTATTGGACCGATTGACGGAAATATTCGGCCCTTCTAAATCAGCCAATTGGCACCGCGGCGAATTAGGGAGACTGTACAAAGGGCCGAACGAACACATAATAGATTTTATTAGACGGACGAAAGATATTCACGCCGCTATCTTGGACTGTGAACGTCGAACGCGCGGGTATACGGACTACGCGGCAGAAGACGATATAGTAGCCGAGGATATCGACGGCTTTTTAGAAGGACTAAGTTCGGAATATAGAATGGGGCTCCAATTAGAGGGCTACAAATCACTAAGCGAAGCATTTCAAAAAGCGATAGAACTCGGAAAAACCTTTGACAAAGAAAAAGAAAGGGCACGACTTAGCAGAGCGAGTAACGGGGTAAGGAGATGTTCATTTTGTAAGATACCAGGACACATAGCTGAAGACTGTTACAAGCGAAGGCCGATGCGAAATTCCAATAGCAATTCGAACTCCGAGCGCGATGAAAGAAACGTGAACGCGGTAACAAGCGACCGGCAACACCGCAGGAACGATAACGGTAACCCAGGCCGAGGTGATAATCGGCAAAGTAATCGGCCATATAATCGCGATAACCCATCGTCCGACCGCCCCAATAAATTCCCAAGAAATCGAGATCGCGATAACCGATCGAATGATCAGCGTCCTAGGTGCGCCAACTGCCAAATTCCGGGGCACACCATAGATCAGTGTTATAGGCGTCAACGCGTAGGAGGGGATCGACCCCTGCCAACAGATGGACCGGGCCCCACACAGAATCAGGGAAACGGTCAAGGGCCGTCCGGAACGAGGAACCATCCGCGAGAGTCCGGCCAGACGCGTTCCGCCCTTCCGATCCAAGCGGAAGAAGAAGAATCGCAGCAGTCAGAATAAACACCCAGGAGCAAGCCCCGACAATAAAAATAACGTCGCACAATTTAATAAGTGAAACGGAAATAATGATCGATACAGGATCCGAACTTAATTTGCTAAAAATCGGAGCGCTAACAAAACTGGAGGATATTAACAAACAGGAAATTTTCAACTTGACAGGCATAACCGACAATCACGTCTCGACGCTAGGCAGCATTAACATAAATATATCCAATACACCGGTCGTGTTCCACGTGGTAAGCGACGACTTTCCAATAATACAAAAGGGAATTCTCGGCTCAAGTTTCTTCCGTGCGCATAAAGCGACAATTAATTATGCAGAGGAGTTCGTAGAGATAAACGGGTTCCGATTTTTCTTCATAAACCGGGAAACAGTGGTTATTCCGGCCCGTACAAATAGCAGCTTCTTCGTAAAGGTAAAAAATAGGGAGTGTAAGGAGGGGTACGTCCCCAAACTCCAAGCCGGTAAAGGCATATACTTAGGTGAAGCTCTAGTAAGTAATATTCGTGGAAAGGCACAAATGCGAATAATAAACACTAGGGAGGAAGATGTAGAGTTGATAGTACCGACTATCGAGTTATTGGCCTACAGTCAAGGCACCCAACCGCTGTTAGCTTCGGCCTTAGGGACCGAGCACACAGCAAACAACGCTAGAGTAAACACGATAATAGGAGAAGATAGATACGAGAAGATAATAGGACTGCTAAGACTAGACCACTTAAACGAAGAAGAAGGAAAAAGCATAAAAAATTTGATAAGGAAGAGCCAGGATAGATTCCATTTACCAGGTGAAGTTTTAGGCGCTACTACGGCAGTCGAGCACACGATAGCTACTACTGATGAAATCCCGATCAATGCGCGGCAATACCGTTTTCCTCCCAAACACAAAGAAGAAATCAATAAACAGGTCGGTGAACTGTGGAGGAACGACATTATCAAACGCTCGTCGTCGCCATATAATTCTCCGGTGTGGATAGTGCCAAAAAGGGCAGACTCAAAGGGCAATAAACGATGGCGTATGGTGATTGACTATAGGGTCCTCAACGAAAAGACGGTCGGAGACGCTTATCCTCTCCCGAACATCGCCGAAATTTTGGATCAATTAGGAAGCGCTAAATATTTCTCGGTGTTCGATTTGGCGTCAGGCTTCCACCAAATTAACATGAAGGCGGAAGACGCTCGTAAAACTGCGTTTTCGACCCCCCACGGGCACTGGCAGTTCAGCCGGATGCCATTTGGTTTAAAGAATGCTCCCGCAACCTTCCAAAGGTTGATGGACCAAGTACTTCTCGGATTACAGGGCACGGAGCTATTTGTATATCTCGACGACGTTGTAATATACTCCAGTTCGCTTAGGGAACACGAAATAAAGTTCAATACGTTAATCAAGAGACTTAGAGAAGCTAACCTCAAACTCCAACCCGATAAGTGCGAGTTTCTAAGACGAGAAGTGGTGTATTTGGGACACGTGATTAGCGAAAAAGGTGTTAAACCGGATCCAGGGAAGGTAGAGGCAGTCAGGGAATTCCCGAGACCCAAATCAGCAAAAAACGTAAAACAATTTTTGGGGCTTGCAGGATATTATAGACGGTTCATACCAAATTTTTCAAGAATAGCTAAACCCCTAACTAACTTACTGAAAAAGGGGATGAAATTCGAATGGGGGGAGGCGCATGAGATGGCTTTTAACGAATTACGGACTAAATTGTGCAGCAAGTCAATACTTCAGTACCCGGACTTTACTAAACCTTTCATTATAACAACGGATGCGTCCGGATATGCAATAGGGGGCGTCCTCAGCCAAGGAATTATAGGAAAAGATTTACCTATAGCTTATACCTCGCGGTTACTCAACCCAGCCGAACGAAATTATTCAACAACCGAAAAAGAGCTCCTCGCGATAGTTCATGCCGTCAACTATTTCAGACCTTATATCTACGGAAGTAAATTCACCCTGGTCACAGACCATAAACCATTGGTTTGGTTAAACTCCGTTAAAGATCCAACGTCGCGTCTGATGAGGTGGAGACTAAAGCTTGCTGAATATGAGTATACGGTAGTCTACAAGGCTGGTACGGTTAATTCTAATGCTGACGCACTTTCAAGAAACCCCGCCCCGACACGGCAAGTACTGACGACAGCTAGAAATGCTGGTGGTATCGCGGAAGGAACTTCTCGAGGAATAGAAGAGATAACCGGAGATTTGTTTACCGTAGACCCGAGTTACTCATTGACACACTGTGTAGCAGCAGATTTAAACATGGGAGCCGGTATAGCCCTAGAATTCAAAACTAAATTCGGAAGAGTAAAATGCCTCAGGAGACAAAAAAAGCAGATAGGAGAAGTCGCCTGGTTAAAAGATAAAGATAGGTACGTCTTTTACCTCATCACCAAACAAAGAAGTGACGATAAACCGACATATGCAGCCTTAGAACAGTCTCTAAACTCACTGAGATCATTATGCGACAAATTAGGGAATTATAAGCTAGCTATGCCTAGGATAGGTTGCGGAATAGATGGTTTAGATTGGAACACGGTTAAGACCCTTATAGCAGCCATATTCACGGGACCATTCAAGATCAGAATATATTCCTTGCATGGCACACGACCAGCAAACTTAACAGCTGACGCGAACAAGACACCAGATGATACGTATGACGACGAGTCAGTCACCAGTGACCCAGATACAGATGATAGTTACGTCACGCCTCGCAGTGAACAGGCTACTCGTGATGACGAGACCGGCCCGACGTCGAACGCACACGATAATAGTATCCCAACAACTTCGCAAATGCAAAACGATATCAGAACAAATAGTATAACAGACTCGGCTACCGAAATCGACGACCCAGGGTCACCCGACGAAGACATAAACGATATCGATAGTAGTGACAACGAACCTGATCCTGAATTAATCGGACAATTTACAGAAACGAGAGATAGGCTTTCAATGCAGAAAGGAAATTGCGCGTTTTTCATCACCTGTAAGGGTGATCCGTGCGACGAAGGAGCATCGGATCTACGAAATACTAACAAACTACCAGATATCACCAACGCGACTCTAGGAAGGGCAAGGGTTACAAAAATGGGAACTAGATATTACCTAGCACTACCGATCAAAGAAACAACAAACACTGTTTTAGACATAGAGATATTTGCTGACACCCTTAGATCACTCCTAGACGTTGTTTATGAACTACACCTAGATAAGGTAGCAATAGCAGAAACAGCTAATATCGGTAACATGCAATGGGGGGAAATTCGGACTCTCCTTGAGAACACTTTTAGCGACGTCCCTTGTTCAATATTGATTTGCAAAAACTTAGTAAGAATACCCAAGCCCCCAGAAAGAATTCAAATAATCGAAGAATATCACAGCTCCGCACTAGGCGGACATAAAGGCATTACTAAGACTTTCAATAGAATAAGATATAATTATTACTGGGAAAATATGAAGAACCACATACAAGACTATATAGCCAGATGTAGGGAATGCCAAATAAACAAACTAACTAGGATAAAGACGAAGCAACCCATGGTAATAACCGACACACCTGAATCAGGATTTGACAAGATTTCTATGGACATAGTAGGGCCATTGCCTACTACCCGAGCAGGGAACGAGTACATCCTAACCATGCAAGATCTATTGACTAAATATTCCGTAGCAGTCCCGATGTGTCAGGCCAACTCTACCCGAATTGCTGACGCGCTCGTAAAACAACTCATTTGTAAGCACGGGGCCCCAAGACAGATCCTAACGGATCAGGGCACCAACCTCACTAGTTCAATTATGCGAATGATAGCTAAGAAACTCAAAATTAAACAATGTAGAACCAGCGCGTTTCGACCGCAATCTAACGGGTCGATAGAGAGGTCTCACCACGTGCTGACGGAGTATTTGAAGCAATACGTCAGTAAAGAAGATGACTGGGACGAATGGGTAGACCTGGCCATGTTTTCTTACAATACAAGTATCCATGAGGGCACCAAGTATACCCCCTTCGAGCTAATATATGGTAGGCAGGCCAGGCTACCCTCCAGTCATGAGGTAACGGATAAACAACAGAATAAAACGTACCAGTACTATCTCACCGAACTATGCAATAAGATACGGGATATCCAAGATCTCGCGAGGGCCAACTTAATACAATCAAAGGAAAAGTATAAACGTTATTACGATAACCGAACTAACCCACTGAAACTTAAGCCCGGCGACGAAGTATTTTTGCTTAACGAACGACCCAAACGAGGGAAATTTGGCACCGAGTACACGGGAGTAGATATGGGCGACTTTGGGCAGACACAACAAACCCCCCTCTCCCCCCTCCCCCCTCGCTCCCCCCTAGGGCAACTCTGGAGAAACTCCCCCTCTCCCCGCTCCCCCCTGCCCCTTGGGCGACTTTGGAAAAATCTAGAGATTCTAACCTAACCCTCCCCCCCTCCCCTGCCCCCCTCTGCCCTAACAGACTTCTCGGCCGGGGTGCACAAGTGTTTTTCCCCCGCCCCTTCCCCCCGCCTACCCTTGCCTAATATTGGGACGGTTTGGGGGGCCGTGTGACGTCATCTGAGACTCTGCCTCTCTCCCCCGGCGCCTCCACACCGGGCCCTACCCTCTCGATCTTACATATACCTATGTGCTTGTGGAAATACATGTGTGTGGACTTGGAAAAAATTAGGTTGTGTGAGAGACGTGCTGCTTATTATGTACTTATTTTAAGAATGGGAAGGGTAGGTTTGTATAATTGAATGACACGTTAAATACGAAAAAATCCAATTATTTCATTTATTCATATAACTTATTCGCTAATACACGCAAGGAACGAACTTATGCTACGATAAAATGCGGAATATTACCACTAGGAGTTCAATTGTCTTTGTGAATCTTACCACTATATGATTATAATTATAAAAAATTGTTTGTTTATTTCACAAGTGTTCGGTTAAGACACCCTCGCAAGTAGCATTGCGGCGTGTTGGCATTGTCATGATCACTCTCAATGCCCCGATTGTATAAATAACAGTTACTGCGAATATTAAAAGTAAAGCTATTTTGAACCAAGGAGGAGGATTATCCAAGCTGTCCACCATATCGTTGTGTCGAAAGCGTATCATACCATTAGGTATTCCTACTTCGTAGGGTCCGTGGGCCTCGTGGTTTTGGATGAAGTTTGATGAACACATTTTCCAACGATCTCCCTCTCTTCAACAGTTCCGTATTTGTTCGTGGTAATTAGTAATTATAATATTGTGTAGGTGGGTTCCAAATTCGTTCGTAAATCGGGACTTGGCTCGGCCTCAAGCTGTTGTTTGACTTCAACAGCGATGAAATTAGAAAATAGTCTGGTCAATTCGAGTAGAACAATATCGAGATAATGTTCACCGAAAACTGGATCGACCTGTAGCTTTATGGTCTCCTTAACAGTCCCGTATTCGTTCTTGGTCATCTGCGCGATGGTCTGAAGAGAAGGATCTCTGGCCGGAAAACGCTTGATTCTTGACACCATGTATTCGACGTATTGCTTTTTGCACTGGTTTACACTAGCTGCCAGTCTTTGGAGTCTTCGAAGTTGCTCGTCAACACAGACAAATACAGTTTTTAATCCGTCAAATGTGGTCTTCTGCATCACAACCGACGGATTATGAATTTTCGGCCGCTTCAAGAGCGGAGCACAATCTTCACGAATTTTTCCGTCCGCTTCGCCGAATACTTGCTCCGTTGCGTTGCCCGCACTGCGTCGGGGTTCGAGGTATCTGACGCCGCTCTGCTGGGCATCAAATCTGATGGCTCTCGCCCCATGTGCGGTTGTAAATCGTATGATGCAGTCACTACCAAGTTCAATTTCGTCGAGATACCATTGTGCGTCGGCGTACACGTCAAACTCGTAGTAGTCTGATATGGTTTCCAATGAGTTAGACAGTTCGGTCCAGGCACTCAATCCTAGACAGAGGCCGTCCGGTGAATTGCCGGTCAATCTGATCACTGGTTCAAATTCTTCGTCATTTCGCAAACCGAGCCCGACGACAATCTTCTTTGTAAACGATGTATTCAATCCGTATGTAGTGGCGAGTAATAGATTTTTGTCAGACTTTTTCATTACACTTGCGAACGATTTGAATACTCTGCTCGCGTTTCCCATCGTTCTACCGGTTGATGTGGGAGTGGTTGCCATTGCTAGATACTGGTTCTCGCGCGACTAACGGAAGACTGGCGCGTCTCACGACGACATCTCCTCTTTGTACATGGAATATGATTTTGACCGTTACAAAATAATTCCCATCAATTTTTTCACACCCCCCACACAGCTTCCCTCGCATTTTTTGTCTAGTTTGGTAGGGATCATACGGCTAGATAGTTTAACCGTCACTACAACAGGTTGCAACAGGACTTGAAAAATGCATCCTTTGTATCACGCCTTGACACCGTTCCGAATTAAACAAAAAAAGGGGGGTACTGCTAATGGGTTGGGGCTATTACGCTAATTTACGATAAGTGTTTTGACTGACGAGAACCAAGTGTTGTCATTATTAATATTTATGACTTAAAGGGGTACGACTAATGGGACCTGTCATCACCTAGCGGTCTACCCCACGCGGTGCCCCAACAAGGGTTTGACCACAACCATTGTGGGAACGGAGGGAGCTGTAACCGCCGTACATTTCACATCTGTTTGCACTTGTGCGTAAAAGGATAGTCGGGGGTACGCTTCGACTCCTTCTGAGATATCGGGAAGAACGGACCCCCTGCTCTTACGCAGAGTAGGTCCGCTACCGTTATCGCGGAATTATGGTTACCGCGAGATGACACTTTCTCACGAATTGAGAAAAATTCGTGGGAATCATACCCGATTTCCCACAGAGTCTAATGCGATAAGTGGTTGGTCCATGCGGACCGAACGCTCTAACGATTAGTATGTATCTATAACTTAGTGGGATGTACGGCTAAAAACCGTTGGAGGCTGTTGGTGCCTACCCTGGGTGCCGTATCAGCGGGTCTTTGACCATCGCCGCTGTACGGGTTGTAGGACTTGCAACAACCGTGCATTGCACATCTGGTTGCACTCATCCTTAGAAACGCTGTCCGAGGGTGGATCGGTTCCCTGAGATCTCGGGGAAGAGCGGGAGTCTACTCTCGCACAAAGTAGACCGACTCGCTTTATCGCAGAATTATGGTTATTGCGAGATGACACCTCCCCGAAAATCGGAAAATTTCGTGGGAATCGTACTCGTCTTCCCACAGCAGTTTCAGCTCGTTCACCCCTTCTTCCACCGATTTTCTCAGGTCCGTTACGGTCACCCACACGTAAGAATCTGCGTGTACAGTGGTAATGTATTGAAGTTATATATGGTGGGACCTCTCAAGGCATTTTCTCATTCTCGTAGATCTCTGATCCGTGAAATAACGTACTCTCATTCACGCTCCGTCGCACTTTGCAATACTTTACTCTTTTACATCTCTTACTGAAATTCTAAAGTAATTATGACGGGAGTTAAGAATTTGTACCGTGTTGCAGTGTTGAAGGCTTTGTTTTACGCAAGGCAGAACAATACTGTGATAGATCGCGAATGTGATACTCGATGGCGAAGATCGCTCACGCGTATGTCGGAAGCAGATTTGCTACGACAATTCAGACGTTTAATCGCCGCGTGCAGCGAGCGTGCGATCGGTTCAATGTTCGCGAACGATGCGTTTCGAAATTTACGGGAGTGTCTGTGCATCGCTGCGGAGACAGTTATCAGACGTGGAAGGTCGCATTTCGCCGTATTGGCACCGCTCATCCGGGAATACGACTCACACTGTGGTAAGTAAAGGGTTTTCGTTGAAAATTGTGAATCAAAAGTATCCGGAAAGGTGATGGATTAATCGACAGGGAATTTTTTCATTCGTGTCAGAACTACTCGCACTGTTGGAGGATACCGAGGTCAATGATGCCATGCTGATGGTCGTGGATCCCGATGAGGTTATACTGATTTGCAACGAGGAGGAATTAACCCAGGGGTTAGAAGTAGTAACCGAGAACACGGAAACTACCCCTAACGGTGCAGAGAATTGCCTCGAAGTCGTCAGTGATGTTGGTGACAAAAGTGTGACCTGTGACAGTGACGTTGTAATCATTGAAAATAGTGAGTGTGCAGTGCCAGTTACGGAGAATGGATTTCCGGTTGCTGATCCATCGATTGCGTCGACATCACGTGGCAGCCTTGTTGGTAAGTCGCAAATGTTCAATATCTGCCGTATTGCGTGATATACGCACGCCGTGGAGTACCCGTTCGAGTCTATAAATATAGTCTTTTATGCAGGCGGTTACCGATTATCTTTCCCGGACCTAGGTTTATCCGCTAGAATTAAGTATTTTATCTCTCATTAGAAATTTCGCCCGTTTCTTCTGTGAATACGGGTGAATATTATAACGATGAAGAAGAGCACGAGGTGGAGGAGGAGGAGGAGGAAGAAGAGACAAGTTATGATGAGGAGGAGGATGAGATTGAAAGAGGGGATGAGGAGGACGAGTATGAGACAGAGGAGGTGGAGGAAGAAGAAGAAATCGCGACTCTATCCTCAGCCGATAGTGCCATATGGTCACAGCGTAGCGCGTCTCCACCCTCGCCTGATAGCGGTATATTCTCGCTGGCTAGCAGCGTTGAAGAGGTAGTCTCATCACCCGAATATTAAAATACATATAAAAAAGAGTTAGAGGGGGGACGGGTTCACGGGTACTCGTACAGGCGTGCGTGCGTTTGTAAATATGCTTGAACGACATACGATAATTTTATAGACTATATTTTTCTTTCGTTTTTCGCGTATATCAGAGAAACCAGTGATTCTCGACATCCGGGGACATGGAAAACTACCACGCGTCACCGGAGATGCCTGTAGTTCCGGTGTACAGACCGGTGGTCATAGACGCATAGCACGTGTAAACGAGGGTGCCGGTACCTCGGGAATCGGGCGTATGGGGTCTAGCGTGGACTCTATCCATAACGACGAATATGACTATGACAGCGACGACTATTCCGAACCTGACGATAGTAATTTAGTCTCCAGAGAGACGCAAACGGCCGATGAGATTGAGAGCGAGGACGAGGCAGACAGGGAAAATGATTCTCAGGTGTTGACACCTGGAAACCGTTTCGCGATACTCGGAGAGTCGACGAAATACATTCGGCGATTCGAAGTTCATGCACGAGAACTTGATGTTAAAATTAAAATACCTGAGTCGGGTGTCAACCCCGTGGAGTGGCTGGAAGGAGCTTTTAGAGATCTGCACACCTACGTTACGTCCACATGTCATTCGAGTGACTATATCGGTTTCGTTTTTCACGCTGAAAGTTTTAATCAGGGTTTCGCATGGCTATCTTTTCGACCGGTCCGTGATTCTCAATACGCAGATCTGTGGAAGCTAGTCTCCAGTGTGACACAGAGTGCCGCGGAGTTTGGGATTGACAAGGTATTCTCGGTCACGGTGCACTGCGTCAAAGCGCCGTCCGGTCGTGGAAAAGTTCGCCCCATCACGCACGCGGGCGTAGCCAAGAAATCCATTATACAAATCATTAACACTGACGGTCTTTGTTTACCGCGAGCTCTTGTCGTTGCAAGAGCACACGCCGAGAGGGGTACAATCCGTAGCGGTGAGTTACACGAGGCGTATAACGCGATCCGCGGATCGGGATCGCGGTTACAGCGCGCAGCGGCGCTAGGGTTGACCGAAAATGCAGGAGTCGAGATACCGGCGACGGGTTGCGGGGTACGTCAAATATTACAATTTCAACGATATCTGGCCCACGAGGGGATGGCAATCGTGGTATACGAGGCAGGCAAATTGGGGACTGGTGATGCGACGTTTTACAATGGGAGCAGCGTGGTGACCGATAGCGGGAGAAACGTGACTCATCGTTTGAATCTTTTGTACTTTCCAGACGAGCATCACTATTGTACAATAACGAACCTTACGGGTGCTGCGGCGGGTAGGTTTTTTTGCGAGACCTGTAACAAAAAATATAAAAACAGCCATGAGCACCGCTGCTCGGGCCGGTGTCCACAGTGTCTGGGATCCCCTGCGTGCGACTACCGGACGATGGAATTGGAGTGCGTTGACTGCAAACGTGCGTTTCGTGGTGCAGCCTGCATGGAAAAGCATCGTAGGGTTGGCTCCTTTAGCCCGCGTCGTACCGTCTGTGCGACGCTTCGCATCTGTACGAACTGCACGCGTCTCACAAATCTCTCGTTGGGTGCTCACTCGTGTGATACCCGATATTGCAAGACGTGTAACACCCTTCGACCGTATAACCACCAATGTTTCATGGCACCTCTTAAAACTCGCGAAACAAACAACGGAAAATACGTATTCATATTTTATGATTTCGAAACCCAACAAAACGTGACGATCCCCGGTGATAGGACGACGAACATTCACGTCCCTAATTTGTGCGTGGTGCATCAGGTTTGCAGTCAATGTATGCACGACCTGGACATTACGAACGGTTGCCCGGCCTGCGGACTCGTGCGCGAGTACGTGTTTGGAAAAGATCCTGTCAGACAATTGATCGAGTTCGCCACGAGACCTCTTCGCGATTTTAACAAAATAATTTGTATCGCGCATAATGCCAGAGGTTTCGACGCGCAGTTTATTTTACGTCACTTGGTCGAGCAGAATACCGAGCCACCGCAGGTCATTCTAAACGGTAGCAAAATCATCATGTTAGAAACCGGGCATACTAGATTTTTAGATTCGTTGGCTTACATGCCGATGGCGTTATCAGCCCTGCCAAAGGCCTTCGGGTTGCCAGCCGCTTCGGTGAAGGGAGTCTTCCCGCACTTGTTTAACACCCCGGAGAACACGGGTTACATAGGTCCGCTACCCGCGGCGAAATTCTACTCGCCAGATACCATGAGTACCGCCGCACGAACGGAATTTTACGATTGGTATAACGCCGCCGTGGCAAGAAAACACCTGTTTGATTTCGACGCGGAATTGGTGGCCTACTGTAAATCCGATGTGGATATTTTACGTCGTGCATGCCTCGCGTTTCGAGATATCTTCCTCGAGTGCGGGAAAGTATGTCCTTTCACCGAGAGCACAACGATTGCGTCAGCCTGCTCAGCGGTGTTTCGAAAAAATTTTCTACAGGCTGACCGTATAGGTATTATTCCACCGGAGGGCTATAGGCTGGCTGATCGGCAGTCCAGAAAGGCGATAGAGTGGCTCGTCTGGAAAGAGAGGGAATTGGGGGTCGTGATCGCGCATGCCGGTCGTTCTCGTGAATTCCGAATTCCGGAGACAGGTCGGGTTGTGGACGGGTATTATGTAGCGGATGACGGAACCCGTAATATTCTCGAATTTCATGGCTGCTTCTGGCACGGTTGCAGGCAATGCTTTAGTGTTAACCGCGACAGACGTACCGTGAACGGTGACACTATGGACAAGCGTGCCGAAGAAACGCGCTCGAAGACAGCGCGTATGAGAGAATCCGGTTACGTCGTCACGGAGATATGGGAGTGTGCGTTCGATCGACTTCTTAAACAAAACGTAGAAATGCGTGAATACTTGTTGCAGCACCCGTTAACGGCTGGCATTGGGATCAGCGCCCCGTTGGATCCGCGCGACGCGTTCTACGGCGGACGAACGGGTAACACCTCGCGCTGCTACGAGGTTCGACAAAGGGACGACGGGACCGTTTGCGAAAAAATTCAATTCGTGGATGTTTGCTCATTGTATCCGTATATTTGTAAACTCTCACGTTTCCCATACGGCCACCCAAAGGTCCTCGTGGGGGATGAGTGTAAGACGTTAACGGGTGCGAGCGGTAAGGACATCGCTCGAGTTGAGGGTTTGGTCAAGTGTAGCGTACTGCCACCGCAAAATCTTTATCATCCCGTGCTTCCGTTGCGTATGCACGGAAAATTGATGTTTGTACTGTTCCGTTCCTGTTGCGAGCAGCTGGAACAACACGAGTGTCCTCACGACGATGCGAGAGATCGTCAGTTCGAGGGTACCTGGGTATCGTGCGAACTGAAAAAAGCGGTCGAGAAGGGTTACGAGATCGTCAAAGTGCAGGAAATTTGGCAATACGAGGTGACAAAGTACGACCCCTCTACTCGTCAAGGGGGGCTCTTTGCGGCATATATAGATACGTTCCTTAAGATCAAGCAGGAGGCTAGCGGTTGGCCCGGCGAGTGCATTGACGATGCCTCGCGAGACCGCTATCTTGCAGAGTACGAGAGAGTGGAGGGTATAAAATTGGATAAGACCAAAATTGCCAAAAATCCTGGACTTCGTTCGGTCTCTAAGCTCTGTCTCAATTCGTTTTGGGGTAAGTTCGGACAGCGGGAAAATATGGCTAAAACCACCGTGGTAAAGACGCGTCAACAGCTGTTGGAGCTACTGACCAACCCCGAGGTCGAGGTGACAGAGTTGATGCCTGTCAACGACCAAGTGATGTATGCAAGATGGTCGTACGCCGAGCACAGTGTCACGTCCTCACCACTGGCGAACGTTGTGATAGCTGCGTATACCACCGCGCAGGCACGATTAAAATTGTACGAGTATCTAGAGAAGTTGGATCGGCGCGTGCTTTATTACGACACAGACTCCGTCATATTTGTCCACGACTCGACTCGCCCGCAGGATTACGTACCACCGACGGGGAACTTTTTGGGTGATTTAACCAACGAGCTCGAGGCGTACGGTCGCGGTAGTTATATTCGGGCGTTTGTTTCGGGAGGGGCGAAATTTTACGCTTACATCGTTAGACGTCCGGACGGTAGCGAAGTTGAAATTTGCAAAGTGAAGGGGGTCACGTTGAATCACTCTGCCGCTAGCAGAGTGAACTATGATTCGATTCGCCGAATGGTAGTGGATGGTGAGGGTCCGATTCGGCTGCAGTACCGCGCTATTCGACGAAACAAGCTGCACGAGGTGGTGACGCGCTCCGAATCAAAAACCTGTCGTCCCGTGTTCGTCAAGAGACGATGCTGCACCGATAGTTTTGACACCCTACCATACGGCTATCGCTCGGCCACGTCCCTGACGGGAGACCCTTGAATTCCTCCGGTCTAGCTCTCTCCTGACTCATGCCCCTTTCTATCTCGCTCTCTCTCTCTCCTGACACGAGGCGTAAGAAGTCTACCGCGACACATCTACAGAGACGCCGACCAGTCGTCCACACACACACACACACGCATACATATCAGTATAGACGATTCTACGTTAGCATCGTTCGGATCGTTTGCAGAAGTAAGTCAAATGATGACATTTATTATTCCATTCTCACTCTTCGCTAACTCTCGTCTCTTTCTCTTTTCTGACACGAGCCGTACTATAAGACTCCTCGGGATCTTGGGACCTTGGCGTATAAGATTCAACGTTCACGCAGTGACACGTTACAACCCGACGCAGCGCAGCCGCAGAGATACCCGCCATCCGTCCACACGCACGCACCGGTAAAGACGATTCTACGTTAGCGTCGTTCAGTTCGTTGCAGAGGTGAGTCCAATGATGAAATTTTGTAAAATCTAAAAATTGCCTACATCCGTGACAGGCCGAGCAGCTCGTCTCGGCAGCGCGACACGCTGACGTTGAGCTCATGTGGGTCAGCGTGGCGGTCAGAGCGTACGAACCAGCTAGTTACGTACGCTCGCCGCGGGGATCGGCTCGCCCGGAGGGCGACCGCGGGGTGGCGACCGTTGAGGTACTAGCTGGTAGCAACGGTCACCACGCATGCGCGCGCGCGCTGATATTAGCTCGTAGTCAGCGCGCCCCGGACCCCGCCGCCGCCGCCGCCGCCGCCGCCGATACGAGCTAATCGGGGTGGAGAGCTAGAAATAACCCCTTTGCGTACTTTTTCCGCTTACCGTATTCAGAGACAATTTTTCATATTTGACAGAATATTGCGGCAGAGGACAACGATGGACACGCGCTGGAAACACCCGTTCTCCGCCATCGTCGCTGGACCGTCGGGTTGCGGAAAGTCAAATTTTGTGAAAAAATTTCTACGGTACAGCAGCGTCATGTGCGAGACGAAATTCGCTCGCGTCATCTGGTACTACGACGAGTGGCAGCCGTTGTACGAATCGAGCAGAGGAATAGAGTACCGAGAAGGATTACCGCAGTCCACCGACTACGACGGCGACAAGACCCCGAAACTGTTGGTGATTGACGACTTGATGCGCGAGGCGTCGAGTAACGTTGTCGTCGATCTATTTACCAAAGTCTGCCATCACAAGAATGTGAGCGTTTTCTACATTACGCAGAATCTGTTTCATCAAGGACACGGGCAACGAGATATATCTCTCAACGCGAACTATATCGTTTTCTTCAAAAACCCGCGAGATCGCGCTCAGATACAACACCTCGCGCGTCAAGTATATCCCGAGGATCCACGATTTCTTCAGGAGGCATACCATGATGCTACTGGTGTTCCACACGGTTATTTGCTGTTGGATCTGAAGCAATCGACGCCGGAAAACTGCCGTTTCCGCACAAACATTTTCCCCTGCGACGGACATCAGTACGTCTACGTGCCGAAGAAGGATATAAAACGAAGCACTGCGCAGAGAGTACCAGTAGTTCCGCTGTAATGCCGCGAAAGGTACGTCACGGGTGTCACGCTGCGTTCGGTAAGACAAACGCCCTTGCCCTGCACGCGTTGCACAAATTGAACAAACCGCAGAGACGCGCCTTGCTACGTACCGCCGACGACTCCCTGGTGAGGGATATTTGTGAGTGTGCTCTGAACACCTTGGAAGGTAACGTGGTCCTGTCTCGAACGCATAAATCGCGGCTTGCACGACACAAGCAGACGCTCCGTCAATTAGCCTGTAAACGCGGAAGTTGGAAAAGTAAGAAGAAGATTCTCGTCCAACGGGGGGACGGCTTTTTGGGTCTACTACTAGCTCCGATTCTGGGAGGTCTGGCCTCGGCACTGTTCCCCAACTAAAGGAAGAAAGGAAGAGAGAGAGAGGGTCGAGATGGACCGTGCCAAAAAAATGGTACTGATACCTGCGGAGGGTCTGAAGAGGTTTCAACGACAGATGAGCGACGTTGTAAGTGCGTCATCGGGTCTAGATGCTGTTCACGGGGACCCTGTTTCACGACTCGACCGTGAAATGAGCGACATCTTGAACGAGGGGACCAATGATAGCGCAGAAAAGTGGAAACTCTATCAGCAGGCACTGCAGCGTTATTTGTACTTTTCGAACGATGCACGAAAGCCTCTGCAACTGGAGATCCGCGAGGGGAGCAACGGATCCGCTGCAAAATCTGTAGAAAGCACGGAAAAAACGACGGGCATCGCAGAACCCGAGGATACGGATGCGATGAACACTGGCGAGTTGTCGTCACAGGCGAAGAACGTATTGGCGGCCTTGCCTACCAGATTCATCACCAAGGCCGGCCTTTTGATGCGTTTGCTGTCCGGGATGCCGTCGCGACTCGCCTGGGACAGAGGTGGAGTAGTTTCTATCGACGGTGTACCGGTGCCGGGCACAAACATCGTCGATCTGGTCAACCATACCGCGCGTTCGAGGAAAAATTTCAATCCAACGGGACAATTAGAATTTGCTCGATTTCTTCACGCGATCAACGTACCACACGAGTGCGTGGGAAACGAGACGTTTTGGCAAAATATTCGTAAGTTCGACACCGATAAAGTCGCAGACGTCGCGTCAACGAGTGCCTCGCTGTCGGCGTCAGCGGGGCTCAGCGATTCGCGTTCGGGTCGGGGAAAATGGTCGCGCGGGGAGAGCAGTAGATCCGGTATCGATGACACGGACCTCAGTACACTCGGTACACCGCTCACGGGTAACAGACGGAGCTTGAGAAACACACCGTACGCCAAAGACAGCGAAAAGAGACGCAATTGGAAAAGACTGCGCTTGCTAAAATGATGACGACGCTCGAAAAAATCTACTACGATCCGTCCCATCCGGCGGGTTACGCGGGGGCACGGAACCTGGAGAGGGTCGCGCGCGGGGACAAATCCGGGGAAGCGGTGAGAAAATGGCTCGCGGCGCAGGATACCTACACCCTGCACAAATCTGTACGAAGAAAGTTTCCACGTGCCAGATACAACGTTTCCAACATCGACGACGTTTGGGAGGCCGATCTGGCCGACCTGAGTTCGATGAAAAGACACAACAACGGTTATCGCTATCTACTGGTTGTCATCGACGTTTTGAGTAAATACGCATGGGTCGTACCTCTGAAGCGTAAAACAGCTGGTACAACGGCCGAAGGATTTCAACAAGTGTTGAGCATGACTCAGCGTAGACCAGTTCTGCTGCAAACGGACAAAGGAAAAGAATTCGTGGGGAGTGAATTTCAAAAACTGCTCGCAACCAATGATATACGATATCGCGTCACACGTAACCCTGAAATAAAAGCGGCTATCGCCGAAAGATTCAATCGCACTCTCAAGGAGAGATTGTGGCGGTACTTCACACACAGAAACACGAAACGCTACGTTGATGTTTTGCCGCAAATCGTAGAGGCCTATAATGCGGCGCGTCACTCGAGCATAGGAATGGCACCGTCCGAGGTGACACTGGAAAATGCCGCCCAAGCACGGGCGAACCTGCAAAGACGATATCCACCGCGTGTCGCCGGCAAGCCGAGATTTCGTAAAGATGACATCGTACGAATCAGCAAGACGAAGGGAACGTTCCAGAAGGGTTACGAGGCCAATTGGAGCGAGGAACTTTTCAAGATTCATAGGGTGCTCGCGCGCGCACCTATCGTCTATGTATTGGTGGACATGTCTGGTGAAGAAATTGACGGAGTGTTCTACGAGGCTGAACTCCAACGAATCGAGAAAGCGGAAGGACAAACCGACGAGGGTAATACCACTCTGGATTGAAACGGGAAATACGAAACAGATTGAAGCTCGGAATATTATGAGATTGGTAACATTTTTGTGCGCGCGCACGGACCGGCCAGTATTCATACACTCGGACACCGGGCAGTCAGTCGGCACCTAGCTTTTGAGCCACACGGGGGGACATCTCGAAACGTACGTGCGTCATGGAGAAGGACCAGTTTTACATAACGTTACCGAGCAACAGCTCGATGCAGTTTTTCCCCGATAATCGAACCTGTTGCTACATCACCCAGTTACCGCGCTCGATCCAACTGACCGGAGAATGGGAGGTAGGACTTGCCGAGATTCATTATCCACTAACTTTTGCATCGCCGTCGTTGTCGTCACTGCGGTTCGAAGGCATCGTGGATAAATCCAGCTCTAAGGATCATACGGGCCCGAAACCTTTGCCAGGAATGGAATATGATAAAATCACTCGAACGGCGACAATTACCAGAGACACCCAAACGGAGAGCATGATAGTTCCAAGAATTCCACCGTGTCTAATGTTTGTTTACTGCGATATCGTAGAGCCACGCATCGTCGGAGACGTCTACACACCGTTGTTGCGTGTTGTTCAAGCATGTGGGAAAACGAACTCGGTTCCTGGAGAGATGGCGATGAAGACTCTGTCACCTCCGCACTACATACCGCTCTTGCTGACAAACTTTCGCACCATTGAAATCAATATAAGAGATCATCTGGGGAACCCGATACCATTCGAGTCTGGGACCTTGACGGTTACGCTTCACTTCAGACGTATCCAATAAAGTTAAAAAAGCTTACACGGACTATGGCGCAATACACCGAACATTACGAGGCGCAGCTCGGGGGCAGCGGTATCGAGAGCGTTTATCGCGGGGCACCATACCAACGCGGACACGGCATCGGAAGTTTCTTGGGGGGATTATTTCGCAAGGTATTGCCACTATTGACCAGCGGGGCCAAAGCCGTTGAAAAAGAGGTCTTACGTACGGGGGCTAACGTTATATCAGACATGCAGAGCGACGTACCGTTCAAGGAATCGTTGAAAGCGCGAGCTATGGAGTCGGGTCGCAGCCTGCAGCAAAAGGCTAAAGACAAAGTCGTCAAGCTCATGAAGGGGTCCGGCTATAAAGGGGTGACGGGGGAGCGGGGTCGACAGTTGTTGCTCGCGCGTGTAAACAGACTCATCGCCGCTCGACAGTCCGCTGGAAGAGGGAAAGTTACCAAGAGAAAAACCCAGAAGAAGAAGAAGAAAACTGAAAGCAAGAAAACCAAAAAGAAGACTACGAAAGCTGTGAAGACCACGGGTGGAAAGAGCGGCAAGGGTAAGAAAGGTGGCAAGAAACGAGCTTTCACCGATATTTTTGGACCTCGCTAGTGACCCCCAAGCAACCGAATAACAATGGCTTTTCTACACGCACACTCCGGAGAATGCATGAAGTCGGAACTAGACCTGTTCACTCTACCGCCCACACAGACATCCATCGAAGCCGGGCAGTGGATATACTATAAACCAGTATCCTCTTTGACCGATGATTCACCCATCGAATTCGTTGTACCGGGTCACGGTGACGAGTACATAGACTTGGCACACACCATGCTAAGTGTTCGCATACGCATTCAGCCGCTTCAAACCGTATCGAATCCTCCTGTAGCCGGGGCGGGCCCTGTACCCGAGCCATCCGTAGCACCTGTGAATAATCTTCTTCACTCGATGTTCAATCAGGTGGACATATTCTTTAATCAGAAGCTAGTATCACCGGCGAACAATTCTTATGCCTACAGAGCCTACATAGAGACACTACTGAATTATGCACCACATGCCAAGCAATCGCATCTTTCGGCCGGACTTTGGTACGGCAGCGAGAACGGAGAATCGGATGTCTACGACACAGCCACCGCCGAGGCAGCCGACAACGACGGATTTATCAAGCGACAGCGTATTACGAAGAAGGGGCGAATAGTCGATCTGGTCGGACATTTACACTGTGACGTATTCAATCAGGATAAGTTTTTGCTCAATGGTGTTGAGTTGCGTCTGCGACTGGTGAGATCCAGGGACAATTTTTGCATATTGGAAGCTACACCTCTGCACGGACTACACATAGTCGAGACTTCGTTGTTGGTACGTCGCGTCAAGATTAGCCCCGGCATTCTATTAGCTCACGCACGAACACTGGCAAAAGGTACAGCTAAATATCCCGTCACGAGAGTTGAGGTGAAAGCCTTCACCATTCACGCGGGCGTGCAGTCGGAGATGCTAGACAACGTGATCCTCGGACAGCTACCAAAACGTGTGATACTCGGAATGGTCAGTAACAAAGCCTTCAACGGTGACAGAAAGAAAAACCCGTTCAACTTCCAACACTTTATGATCAACTATCTGTCGTTGTACGTGGACGGTGTGCAAGTTCCTGCAAAACCTCTGTTACCGAATTTCTCCAAAGATCATATGTACGTCGATGCATATCACACGCTCTTCTCGGGAACCGGTATACATTTTCTCAACGAGGGAACCGGTATCAATAGACTGCAATACGCTAAAGGAAACTGTCTGATGGCCTTCGACCTGACACCCGATCTATCAGCCAACTGTCCATCTCACTGGTCACTCGTCAAGCACGGGACTCTGAGGATAGAGGCACGATTTGACGAGGCGGTCAAAGAAACCATAAATTGCATCGTCTACGCAGAGTTCGACAACCTTATAGAGATAGACGCCGCGCGACAGGTCATTACAGATTTCGGTGGCTAGGCGAGACTCCCTGCTGCGAAAAGACCTATACCACTCATATACACAGACATCTGGCGAAGAAACAAGTTCAGACCTGCATACCCGAAATCTCAAGAGGACACGGTGTCATTTTTTTTTTTTTTGTACTCCCGCAGGGTACCCAAGGGTGTGGAGGGGGTGCCCAAGGGTGTGGAAGGGACGGAGCCAACGATCTTACATATCTCGACACGCCGACAAGTTGAAACCTGCAAGCCTTCGTCTCTGCCGAGGGAGGGAAGGAACATATGACTCTGGAAGGGGTAAGACACATATTCTGGCATAAGAAGGACCGCACCGTCCCCGATCAAGATCAGTCAAGTGCCAGATTTTGAGCAAACATGGACTTCGTAATAGACATCCAAGGGTTTCGTGCTGCGAACAAACAATTTCTACCGAAAGAGGTGGCTGTGGCTACCGTCGACCATCGCTTCTTCGCGCATTGGATGATCAAGGCTCCGTACGCATTTTCGGAACTTAGCGAGGGAGAGCGCGTTGCGAACAACTATGTGACGTGCTACCACCATGGAATCGACTGGTTCCAGGGTGACATCTCGCTGAAGAAGCTGCACAGCAATCTTCAAGAGATCGCTTGCTCGGCCTACCGCATTCTAACGAGGGGACATGAGAAGTCAAAATATCTGGAGGCCGTGACATCGAGAAGAATTATAAATCTGGAGCACTCTGGGTGCCCACCATTCGGCAAGTTGGACGTGACCAGAGAATATTGTTTCTTTCACGGAGTTAAAAAGGAGGAATTTTATACATGCGCGCTGAACAACGTCGTCAGGTTGAAAAAATGGATAAAATCGAGCAAACTTCTCAGTGAGTACGACTATCCTGCGCACGTCGAATCAGTCAGTGGCAAATGGGAACTCAGCTGTACCCATCCGACACCCGACGACAGTAAAAACGATCGCAAGGAATCATCACGGGTACGTCAACAGCATCAGCGATCTCTGCCGATTCCTGCGAGAAATTCAACGACGCAGTCATTTTCAACGCTATTGCCCACACCGCCACCTAGTCCGACCAAGTCACCTCGCAAGGAAAAAGAGTCCGCAAAAGTCATCCCTGCATTCGGTCAACTAGAACCGCTCGACCTCTCAGTTACATCGGACTCTGATTCTTCAGAAGAGACAACTAGTACGACTGTTTCCCAAATTGAGAAAGATGAACAGCCTTCAGATTCAGCATGCATTGTCAACATTATTCCCGAACAACTTGAGGCGGGTTTTCCCGGCCGACCAGGTTCCCCTGGTGTGGACACACCCGGCAGCTGCTGTCTCAAACACCGATGATCACACCAGACCTGGCACGCACTGGGTGGCGTTTTACGTCACATCGTCCGGACACGGGACCTACTTTGACAGCTTCGGACTACCCCCGCTTATCCCTCACCACAAACGATGTCTACGCAGAAATTGCCGACGATACATCTGGAACGATCGACAACTACAGAGCTTTTCCTCAAACGTATGTGGACACTTTTGTATTATGTTTGTGTATTATATGGCTGCTGGTATGTCTTTGCGCCGGTTTCTCGATATATTTACTGATAATCATGAGAAAAACGATCACATAGTAAAATCATTCTACAACAGGCTAATTTCCGTCGAGTCTAAAAGCGGAACCGTCAATTCTGCTTGCCCTTGTCACGGTACCAGCGTTCAGTATTGTACACCAAAGAAAAAATGTAATCTCTCGGGTTCAAATAGAAATAGAAATAAAAATAAGAATAAGAAGAAATAAATGTATAATTGTAATCGGAGAATGACTTGTAGAATAGGTATTCACACATTTTATAAATCTATATAATTATATATTATACGTATACCTATGTAATTTGTAACCGTTATAGTCATAAGATTTTGTTTTCCTATACTCCAATTCAGAGAAAATATGAAAATTGTACTCGTAGTGGTAAGATTCTGTATGTTATCCTAGCATAAGTTATATGAATAAATGAAATAATTGGATTTTTTCGTATTTAACGTGTCATTCTATTATACAACCCTACCCTTTCCATTCTTAAAATAAGTACATAATAAGCAGCAGGTCTCCCACACAACCTAATTTTTTCCAAGTCCACAACACATGTATTTCCACAAGCACATAGGTATATGTAAGATCGAGAGGGTAGGGCCCGGTGTGGAGGCGCCGGGGGAGAGAGGCAGAGTCTCAGATGACGTCACACGGCCCCCCAAACCGTCCCAATATTAGGCAAGGGTAGGCGGGGGGAAGGGGCGGGGGAAAAACACTTGTGCACCCCGGCCGAGAAGTCTGTTAGGGCAGAGGGGGGCAGGGGAGGGGGGGAGGGTTAGGTTAGAATCTCCAGATTTTTCCAAAGTCGCCCAAGGGGCAGGGGGGAGCGGGGAGAGGGGGAGTTTCTCCAGAGTTGCCCTAGGGGGGAGCGAGGGGGGAGGGGGGAGAGGGGGGTTTGTTGTGTCTGCCCAAAGTCGCCCATATCTACTCACGGGGCCTCACGAAGTCTTGGAAATCCTAGGCAATCACAATGTAGAAATTAAGATAGGAAGTAAAAGTAAAGTAGTGCACATGAATAAGTTAAAGATTTCAAAAGTAAACGAAGTCTCATAAAAAAAAATTTTGTATTAGTTAATATTATTATTTTTACATACAGTAAGAGAAATAATGAAGTACAGTCGAGAACCTGAAGCAAACACGATCTTGCAGTTTTCGCAGGTCGACGGCCGTCGTAGAAACGAGCATCCCATTACAGAACAATGAGATAAAGTAAATTATAGAACACAGGGTTCTCAACTGTACTCCTAGCAAACTAGAAATAGAAATACCATGGAAAATTCTAATATAACATACAACATAAAATTCAACCACGCCAAACCCTTAGTCTCCACACGTGAAACTTCTGTTCCAGAAGTCATCATGCTAAAACTAACTCTATTGATACTCGTTCTATGCCCAGCAACGTGGGGCCTGATAGGATACGATTGCAGTGGCGCTTCACTTAATATGACCACCATCAGCCTACTAGATATCGACGAGTGCAACATCACCTCCGCGGAACCCGTCGCAGAAGAAAGATATATACAACTCCTACAAACAGCAGAGTTCCGAGAAACAGAAGTAATCCAATGCAAAGTAGAAATAGACAGAACCATTTATCACTGTGGTATGCATTCGCACTCATCGGTGACTAGACGAGGCCGAAGAGCGTATATAATCGCAATGAGCCGCGAAGCCTGTAAGGATTTGCAGTACAGAGGAGTAGTTACCATCGGAAATTCTGTAGTACTGAGCAACATACCACGAAACCAAACAACAAAACGGGACGTGCTATTAGCTGGAGAACTAACGGAAACTGGAGCCTGCGAGGGAAGCTTCTACGACGACGGATTCGGATCTTGGAATAGCGTTGTGGTCCAAGGCATAGCCACGATTACCGTCAAAAACTACCCGGCAAATATCAAGCTCGAGGACGACAAAATCATACTAAGCAGCGGAACAACCTGCACCTTCTCGGATGAGAATTGTTTCGACGAGGATGGAGGACACACGTACTGGACCTCGACGCCCAGAGATAACTGCAAATTCGACTCCTACGACCTACTCTACGAGGGAATGGCGTCAAAAATAACGGAACGGCACGAAGACCAGAAACCTACAATCTACTCTTTATCGACGGAGGACGTCACGTTTGCCCTGATGGAAAAATCTAAATTTACAATCTGCGGATACACGCTAATTAAAACGGAACATCCAAAATTATTTATATTCGAAACTGGGAAAGGAAAAACGTTCAAGGAAAGTACGGGCCTGCAAGTTGCAAACGTCGACATCTTCGCCTATATGAATTCAAAATTCATATATGTCGAAAAGCACATCAAAACACAGATCACGCAACTATACCTGGATATCGTAACCCAGCGTTGTGCATTAGAAAAACAGGTATTGAAAAACGCCCTGACCCTAGCGACAACTAAACCAGAGGAATTCGCCTACAATCTGATGAAGTGGCCAGGTTATATCGCGACGCCAGCAGGGGAGGTGGTCCATATAATCAAGTGCGTACCAGTCGAGTGTAAAGTGCGACACACGGACGACTGCTACCTAGACTTACCGGTGACCGCTGGAAATGCGTCATATTTCCTCACACCCAAATCACACATATTAATCGAAAAGTCCAGCACGAGAAACTGCAACGGGTTGGTGCCAACCATGTATAAGGTAGACGACCTGTGGTACCGATTCACACCGAAACCTATAGGGATACCTTCTCCGCAAAGGCTGAAACCCGCCACTACTTTAACTTGGAGTTATGTCAATCCCAGTTCACTCGCCACCAACGGGATCTATAGCGAAGACGATCTGAAGGGACTACGGGACCACATGATGTTTCCGTCAGAAAAAGCGGCCGTCCTAAATACCATTACAAGAGGGATAACCGGGCACGAAATCCCACAAGGGAGCATATCGTTGTCCGGACTACTAGATGAGAATTCCCTCCAAAGAATCGCGGAATCTACGGCAAAAAAGATTTGGTCAGGGTTCACCTCGTTCGGGAACATTAGCGCTGGGGTATTCGGCATAATACTAACACTGCAATTAATCAAAACCGCTTTTAGTACGATCATTCGAGGCTACACACTGCATAAAACTTATGGATGGAGCATTCGCTTGCTAGGAGCCTTATTCAGTTCCGTCACAAGCTTGCTAATGTACCTAGTACCAAAGGACATGGAAACAACAGCCAACACCCTACCGACCGGATCCGGACAACACGCAAACCAACAAGCACCATCGGAAAATTCGCCCTCGGAGATAATAACAATAGAACCTATACACGTGGTAGAAGAATCCGAACTAGAGAGGCGTGTGAGAATACGCGATATGATAAATAGAAATACACTACAAAATATTGTATAACATAATATACCATTAGCCATGTAACGTAGTAGTTACCTTCTAGATATATTTGGTAGGCATGAGTAGTTCTTTCGATAGTAAATGTAGGACATGGTCCAACATTTAAAATAAGGGGGGAGGTGTGACGTCCGGAGACCTCACGGTCCCCGGCTCGCACGTATTCCTGATGGCGAGCGGGGACTGCCCAGCCCGTGGGAACTGCAACTAAGCAGTTTCCAGATTTGTGGAGGGGAAGCCGCCGCTCGCCTGTAGATGCACACCAGTGCTATAAAAAACATCAGAGTAACAAGAACCAGAGTGTTGTGTAATAGAAAATAAAGGCTTGTGTAGTTCCCTATAAACAAGGTGTCTATAATTCATTTCAATAAACAATCTCCTTCCCGGCCCGGGGATCCTGAACATCGTGGTACGGACAAGATTTGGACAAGGTAAGCAGTGCCTATTCAGTGACGCAGGGGGATCAGTAACCCCGACGTCACAACCTATATTAAACATATTAACCTTGACAATGATATCAAGTATTAAGCTGAATATATTGACTATATGAACTATATAAACTATATTACCCATATCAACTATACATCTTCTAAAGATATTGATTACATGGACATTGGTCATATTAACAATATCAACTCTACTAACTGTATGTAAACTATCTAAACTATCCATATTAACTATATTAAACACGTCAGGAATACAACTAAAATTTCCCAAAAAATTATATATTAGAATAAAAAAATATAATAATAAAAAAACAGTCAGAATAATTAAATATAGCTAAGAATCAGAAAACTAAGAAAACAAAAAAAAAATTAATAGAATGATTAAAGAATACAAAAAAAGAATAATACATACAAAAATACAAAATAAAAAAAATAAAAACAAATAAAAAAACTAAAAAAAAACAACAACCTCTACGGTGACCGTTACCTTGCCGTCGGTGTAGCGGCTTAAGCTCGAATACTCTATGCAAACCAAATACGGTCAACAATATTAATATTTTTAATATAACGCAAGCATGAATTACGCGTTTCTCTCACCTGTTGTCGGTATACCACGTAACCGTTTCTGCGAGAGTTAACCCTCAATAGTCACACGTCCGAAAAATAACGTAATAGTCATTCGGCGTGTGGTACACCCTACGCCTTTGCACTTCGGTTAATTAATGTTAAATTGACCAAAATAACAACCAAAAATTCTGTAATACGTTTTGAACCCTTAGTTATAAGAATATGTAAACAGTTTTCGAAACCTGCAATTCGTACACGCATTCGCCTACGACTCATATTGTGAACTATCATGCTCGGCGTTAGAAGACCCGCTTTGCCACCTTGATACATAATCTACTATTATAAATGGGTGCAATCAGAAAAGGTTCCTCCAACAGTGTGCAAATATGCCAGCAATAATGTCGGCACAATACTTGTTCTGTGCGGCACAAAATGTTACGCACCATCAGATTAAATTTGGGCGTCGTGGTGACTCGTTTTTGGCAAATATCTAGTAATTGACGTCGGCACAAAACTTGGTCCGTGCGGCACAAAACAGCACAAAGCGAGCACAAAATGTTCGGCACGGTTCGATTGAATTTGGACGTAGCCGTGACTCATTTGTGGCGAATAATTCGTAATTGCCGTCGGCACAAAACAGCACAAAATGTTGGGCACGATTTTATTTGATTTGGACGTAGCGGTGACTCGTTTTTAGCAAATATCTCGTAATTCACGTCAGCACAATACTTGGTGTATGCGGCACAAAACAGCACGAAACGAGCACAAAATTTTTAGCACGGTTTGATTGAATTCGGAAGTTGGCGGGTTTCAGCTTAACGTTAAGTTGGAGCTCGCAATTCATTTTTTGGAATATCTTGTTAATGAAAATGGTACAAAACTTGTTTTGTACGGCACAAATCAGCACAAAACGAGCACAAAATGTTCCGCATGGTCCGACTAAATTTGGAAGTTGGCGGCTTCCAACTTAACGTTAAGTTGGAACCCGCAATTCATTTTTCGAATATCTCGCTGATAACAATGGCACAAAATATTTTTTCGGCGGCACAAATCAGCACAGACTGGGCATAAAATTTTCGGCACGGTTCGATTCAATTTGGATATTGGCGGGTTCCAACTTAATGGACCTGCCTGGGGTTTTGGTGGTTTCTTCGCAGAGCAAATGAGAACCATCGCCTGCTGAGTCTAACAAATTTTATTATTTTTGAATGTATTTATATATAGAGACGGACCCACGAACGGGCACCTATTGTAAAGTTGCTCAATAATTACTTTTATTTGAATATTTTTAATTTACTTGACCAGATCATTTTTACAATAAATTCATATTATCGTGAGACCGCTTTCTCTCAGGACGCTTACGGGCCTATATGTTTTAAAATACTATGTGGGTGGAGGGGATTTAATTCAGTTGAATAAAATATATTAAATAAAATAAGGTAATAAGGTGTGTAACAAGAACGAAATTCGTATTTTGTGTAATCTACATGTGACAAAAGATCATAATGGAAATTATATGAGTCAATACTCTAATTAAACAGGTATAGAAATTGTAAACTACGAATAATTATGCGAGTTATTGAATTTATAATGGAAAAGCTCTTAACTGTGAAACGAAAAATGAGGTATGGAGAGAGAGGCACATACCTCGTTTTATATACAGGGTGTCGCGAGATTCGCGCACTCGCTACATATCAGCGGTTTCCTTGCGAAAAATGAGGACGAGTTACCTATGCAGAAAAGTCCGCGAGGACTTGGTTTTCTTGTAAGATGAACTCGTTACCAACCAATCAGCACTTAGCTTTAATAAATACGAATTAAAATCCGCATCACCGTCCGCCCCACTACTACAAACAAGACGGGCCGAGCGGGGAACTCAACACATTATTGTCTTATGATCAGTAGTGGGGCGGACGGCGATGCGGATTTTAGCCGTTCATTTCTAAAGCCAAACGCTGATTGGTTCATTAATGAGTTCATTTTACAAGAAAACCAAGTACTCGCGGACTTTTTTGCATAGGTAACTTTCGTCCTCATTTTTCGCAAGGAATCCGCTGGAGTGTAGCGAGTGCGCGAATTTCACGACACCCTGTATATATTGTAACATTGCATGTTACGAGGTACCCGAACTCCCTTAGACGACCTTAAGTAAGGGTATGAAGAGTGCCTGAAAACTGTAGGGATAAGTTAGGATAAGCCCCGAGGCTAAAGTTAACTCCGAGAGGCGACCGTGACCGACGTAAGACTGTTGAGTTAAGACTGATTTTTTGTGTTTCTTTTACACTTTTCTCTACCATGTGGGAGACACGGCCTAATAGATGGCGGAGACTAGTACGGCGAACGTTGGTGGAGTAATCGAAGGGGGGTAGTCAAACCCCTGCGCCTATGCTTCCGGAAGGCCAACAAAGAAGAAGAGTCACCTCCTGTACCAAAGGACACGGGGGAGTGCCGAGGGCACTCAGCTACGAGGGATACAGGTGGTGGAAGAGATTCCCGCCACCCCCAAGAGCCTGCGAACCGTGATCCTACTACGAGGGATTCTTCTATCGGGGCCTGTTTTGAGTTTTCGCGCGTAGCAGACTACGCCGCCATGTTAGCGATCCTGCGGTCGATAGAAAAATCGATATTTGAATGCGTAATGAGGGTGTGCGCAGGACTGTCGCCATGCGGTCTAAACACTCTGTCGTAGGCTTACCTGTAGACAGCACGTGTCCGAGAGTTCTTTTTAGTTTTTAGTTTGCGATTTCGAGAACTAGATTGATTTCGGTTCGTAGCGAGCCCACGAGGCAGATTGGGAGAAAGTGTGTAGAGTGTGTGTTGCGTTGAACGGTGTGGAACGATTCCCCGAGGGAATCCAAGATGAACTTCGCCCGCGAGGGTGTTTTGTTCGTCGCTTGGCTGGAAGACGGTAAGCGATAGTTCACTTCGCCTATGGTAATTTGAATTCGGCAACGGCCCTCAGCCATATTGCCTTGTTCTAAGCCACGAGGCTTAATAATTTTGGATCAAATTAAACTGATCTCCGAGTTGGTAGGCCGTTACCTGTGTCCCTGTAGAGTCTAGTCAAGTCGAGTTTCTGATGAAACAATAAATTTTCGCGTCAAGTATAGTACAAACGCTTTTCTAGTCAGTCGGGTACTGTCGCACATGAGTGCAAGCGAGACAGCCTGAGTCGGTGACTGTCGTCCTCTCTCTTCCTCCCACGAGGAGAGTCAGGCATACTAGCAGGCGCAAGCCTGTCGAGCCAGTAGGCTATTTGATAGTTCGTAGCTTAGTAAATATTAAATTCTTAAAAACTGATAGCCCACGAGGCAGAGTTAGATTAAGTAGGATAGTTAATAGTAGAATAAGTTAAATAAAACGGTGGTCGGTAACGCAGGGGCCTAGCCTCAGTCAAGAAGAGACCTCAAGTCTGTGATAATTTAGTTTTTTTTGTTATTGTTGATCTTATTTTCTTTAGTATTTTACACCGCCACTGAGTAGCTTCCAAGAAGCAGTTTGTTGTATTTGTTACCTAGTTTTAAGTTGCTGCGAGGCATTGTTGTATCGAGCTAAGCGATATTTTTCCTGTTATTGCTCTCCTACGTGGAAGCCTGATCTCATCAACGATTAATTTTCGTAAAGCTCGATAAACTGTTTATTTAGATCCAAGGGGTGACACCCCGAGGTGCATGAGCGCTGCGGCGTTATTATAATTCTGTTTCTTTTTTTTTCTTTTGTTATTAAAGTCACCGTGTGATATCTAGTTGTTTTTATAAAATAAATTTCTCTTATTATGTTAAAATTTGTATGGCACGAGTCGTTATTGTGTACGCTACTCCCTCATATGATCCCGGCCCCTCTCCGCGGTACTGCAGCTAGTCGCCGCTTATTCTTTCAGTGTCTTTTCGCTTGTTAATTTTTTTCCCATTTTTTTTTTTGCTGTGTCTCGTGACGAAGATAGTTCGTCTGGTGCCCCAAAATTTAACTAATTCATTTTTTTTACTGTCTTGAGTCATTTATTGTCGACTGACTCGGTCTCGAGGCCTAGTTATCCGGTCTGGACCCGAGGCCTAGATAAGGGTCACGTCACAATATGTTAGAATGGAATATTTGAATCCCCAAAAAGCACCTCGGGTGCAAAAACCTTGCGCCAAGTAAATTAAAACGTAGTAACTAGCATCGAAAATTTGTTAGCATAATATTTGAAGAAGTAGCATTTGATCTACAAAAGTATTGAAATCAATGGACGTTGCAAAGTACAATTAAATTTCCTCCCAATTAATTTCTGAATGTGAACTAGTCTTAGTTTTTGCGAGGTATTCACATTTCAGTATACATAACATGCGTAACACGTTATAACATGCAACATACGTACTCATATTGGAAACGATCGATTAAAAATAGAATTCGGAAAAAACAAATAAAAGAAAAAAAAATTTGGAGTAACTCCGAAGGATTTCATTACTTTTTGCACACGTTTTGATTTTTTCAACCGTTTTTGTTAAATGGTTGTGAATATTCTAGCGATTCAAGGTTGATCAGCAACTGAGCCACCGATGATGAAATTATAGACCATCGTAGCTCATAATTTTGACTTTGAAAGATGCTCTGCGTACTAAAAGTTGTCCGAAGAGTTTCGTGCTGACAGAACAAAGTTGAAAAAAAATTAAAACAAGCAGGTAAATCGGCTGACCACGATGGGCCAGACCTAAAACTTCCCGCCCAAATTTTTCAAGGAAACAAAACAACTGATGTATGACGATTTCCTAAAATAATTATTGGTAGGCAATTTCCAGATGAGAGGGGTTAAAAAAAATCTGTCCTTGTATTCGTGATCAACGGTCCAGAAAACCTTGAGATAACAATTTTTATTGGAATCCGTCGATCCTTTCTCGAGATATCGTGGATTAAATTAATTATTTCAAAATTTTGTTCTTCGAATATCTCAAAAACTACTGGACCGATCAAATCCAGAATCTAATCAGTTCTAAGTTCGGAGAATCCGCGTCGATTGATACCAAATTCATAGAAATCTGATCATTCGTTCTCGAGATATCGTCGGCCAAAAAAATTGATCACATACATACATACATACATACATACATACATACATACATACATACATACATACATACATACATACATACATACATACATACATACATACATACATACATACATACATACATACATACATACATACATACATACACACACACAGACGTCCATCTGAAAATGATCGGAGATGATTCTCTAGTCTTCAAAACGTCGAGATCTAGTGAAAACTCAACTTTTCATTTTCGGGGTGAATACAATAACTTCCTCTTTTCTCTGATATCAGAGAAACGGGAAGTTAAAAAACATCTACCAAGAAAGTTTTGGCTACGAAGAACTATCGTAACGTCATCAAAGACCCGAATGCTAATCAAATTAACTTGAACTAGTAAAGTGATCATAATTACACAGCAAAATTACATCTTTCGTTTTTTTTTTTTTTCCATTTTTTCCATACCTATAATTTCGATCAGCTAATTGCATGCGGTGATAGCTCTCACTAGGAGTGTATCGCACCGCCGGACCATGGATCTTGACCAAACTTATAGGAGTGTTTCCTTGAGCCAAAATATACATTACCTGCTGAAAAACTCTCCAGACTTGGCCTTCGCTCTGTCAATTTACCTAAATGTACAATAAAAATCAGCGTCACCTGGGTTTTGCAAATTGCCATGAAATAACCAGTTTTTGTGCAGCGTTATAAGATTCTACATTGCACTGAATATTTATACATTGAATACAGTCATTATTGTACATCAGATTGTTGAAATTTAACATCCCAGGTATAGAAAATCACTTTATTCTGCGCCTACTGACACATTGCTTCTCGTCGTTTGTTACTCGTACAACATTCATTTGGTAAATCTGAAGACCTCTTTCGACTTGAAAAATATTGAATATACCTATACTCTCAATACTCCCACTGACAGCATACGAAATCCTGTAAATTATCACATAATATCGATTTCATCGCAATATTATATTTATTATTCCAGAAGAATATGTATATAGATATACTTATCTCATGGAATGGCATTATGTCACAATAAATGAGGTTAAGTTGTCCGATTGAACGTTTATAGGCTACTGCCTCATTGAGAATCAAACTGGTACAAAAAAAGCGTTCCATAATAAGACTTGGCAAATACTCTTCACTATATAATCCTGTTTGGGTTTTCTCGGTTTCAATTATTTTTCATATATTCGATCGAATGACTCTCCGCATAGATTGACGTATCGATGTCGATCGTCGCGCGTCGCGCATATTCGACACGTGTTAATAAAAGCGTCGTCTGCTCGTTCGCTTAAAAAACTGAAGACCAAAGACTAATTAGATTGCGAGTGCAGTTCAATCGCAACCTTTGAGAGGTTAGCACAGTTATAGTTATATCAGCAAATCTCACCATGTGCAAATTAGATGGAAACCAAAGTTGCGAGCCCAAAGATCACTCGAAGAAAAATGACAGAATAAGAAAAAATGAAACGGACGAAGAAGCTGATGGTAAGTGTTAAATCACGCTCTAAATAATCCTCCTACTTGCATAGGAAAAAATTGGTAACCAAAAATTAGCAACTAGAAGTGGCGTTCTCAAACCGATGCGTGAATCTGTAGCTGCATCGAGTTTAATGACGTTACAGTGAAATTGATTTTTTCCATGTGCTTACTTGCTCATGAGCGAAACGTTCTTGTGAAAAGATTTTGGTAGCTCTGAAAAGTGCTGATTGTTTTTTGCGGAATATTCAAATGCCACTTTTAATTATTATATTATCGTTATTATATTATTGTTGTTGTTGTTGTTATTGTATTGTTGTTGTTATCATTATTATTACTATTTTTTGATTTTAGACGTTGATGAAAAATTTCGTGCATAGACGAGGATGATACAACTCGTATAAGCAATGAAAGCACAAGTATTCCCGACACCAAGAACACTTGATGAAAGTAGCGTACTTCCCACTGCAATCGCCTGTAGCTAATTCGCACTTACACCTACTTCTGAATGGCTTTTCTGGGAAACAGACTTCCTTGACGTTCATGAAAACGTTTCTTGTCGGAATCAACTTTGCAGCGAACCAAGCGTACTCGATCATATCTCTGAAAAGTGGGGCGCAGAGTTGATTAGTCACAAGCGATTGAATTTTGATCGCATCCTCTCGACTATTGATTTGGCGTTGCTCTTGCAGCAAATAGGTGCTGTTCTGGAGTTCTTTGATGAGAATTTTCACTTGACGGTGAAAATACACATCCAATGGTTGGCAGTAAGCTGTGCATCCAGGTGGAATTATCTGCAAGTTGCAAGAAGATTCTCCGGATTGGTCCTCAAATTTCTTAAACAAATTTGCATTCGATTGTCCACCCCAGCTGTCCAATACCAGGGCAAAATTATTGCCTGCTACATATGGCTGCAAGATATTCACGGTGTATGCATCGAATAAAGCTGTTGTCAGCTTCCCGGATTTTGAGCATGTAACATACACATTCTTGTATTCGGTGGTGAGTGCCTCTACCCGTTCGCCAACTCTTGGACCAAATGCCCCTTTAGGTTCTTGCAAGCAGACAAACACCTTCGGCAGCAACTTTCCAGACGCAGTGATCGTATATTGGGCAGTATATGTGTGAGTCACCTTGTTCATATCTCCTAAATATACATCGACACTCTTCTGCCCAACATGGTCTAATGTTCGATGCACATCAGAGCGATATTCGCAACCCATCTGATCTGTATTCAATACATAGTCACGATCGATTCCAGAGATTGAATTACCACATTGCATCTGAAAATTCTCTGCCGAATTTAAGACTTCTTCTAATGATCTTTTCTCCGTAGATTTCACACGCTTGGTTACTCGTCGCTGTCGGATGCGGTGTTCTCCCTATTGAAAAGAATCAAGTGATTTTATGACGTAATAAAATCGCGTCATAAAATTAGGTAATAACATCACCTATAAAATTGGTCGATACAATAAGGCAACAACAGTTCCAAAAATCGTGCGTTTATTTCATCACGTAATTTTATTAGGTGATTTTATCATGTGATTTCATCATCTGGTAAAAAATTTTTGCATCGCATACTTTCATTTCAATATGTAAACGCACAAAAAGTACCAAAGTGTATGTCGGAGTTCGTTGTTATTTACGTGATAGAGATTACAAAATCTCAAGCGCTAATCAACTACTGTTATTGCAAATGAACTCGATCCTCGCCCAAAATATTTGTAACCGTTCGAAATAAACTGATTTCCACAATAATGATTTCATATGAAAGTAATTTTGTGATAATCGCCACACATAGAATTTTCAGGCACAATTAATATACATACAAAATTTTAATGTTTCAGTCCATCAGCAATTAAATTAAAAATAGAAGTCAAGTTGCAGATATGATACTGACTACGCTTTAGTATCCTTTTATTAAATTGGACTTTTTGAGCCTACCAATAGATAATTTAGTGAACCTGGAGGGGGATAATATCGAAAGTTGAAACAACATCATTTGACAATAGTACCATTGTATTTTTCGTAACTTTATGCATATTTTTCAAAACTCATGATTCCTTGAAGATTCATAGATTTTCATGAAACCTTGAGATCAGAAACCTAAACAAAATCAGTCAAGATTCTTAAGTAAGAAATCACATTATAAGTATCAGCACACTATGAGATTTGCACTCATTCTTAAAGCTTAAAAAAAACAACACTTGCGTATTTGATCATCTCATAACATAAAAAGTTCAACAGCAGTAGATTGAGAATATAATGGGTATTGTGAGGCACATACGTCCCACTCAATCTTTCTATTAATCATTGAGTATCATCGAAAAAGTTATAATAATCCAAACTCATATGTTTCCATGAACATTACAGTAATACATAAATACTGATTTATCTTCACTCGGACATTTCTTCCTTTTAAAGCTTGGAAAAACAACACTTGCTTATTCGATCATCTCATAACATAAAAAGTTCAACAGCAGTAAATTAAGAATATAATGGATATTGGTAAGGCACATACGTCGCACTCAATCTTTCGATTAATCATTGAGTATCATCAAAAAAGTTATAATAATATAAACTCATATGTTTCCATGAACATTACAGTAATACATAAATACTGATTCTTCTTCACTCGGACATTTCTTCTGCATCTGGTACTCCTTTTTGTTTTTTCAAATCATCTGAAATTAAAAATTTTTTTAATTAGTCTCATGCAGTTGATGTTTTTATTAATATGTATTTTCCCAACATGCCTTGTAGTTTTAAACCACTTTGAATAGTGTTATTTATACAGGAACTCAAATATGTATTGCACTTGAGGATTTCTTTAGCCTGTTCAGATTTGCCAACAATTTTTTTCAGGACACGATCGTGGTAGATTCCTGGAGTCAATCATAAAATTTTAGTTTCGAAATCAACAAACATATACAACATAGGTAAATGATGGTATTCAAGAACATTTACTGTGTAAACAAGCCAGTTTCCGGGGAGAACATTCTTTTCGCCCTGAGACTCTGTTCGCATTAACTTTTTGCATTTCAAGCGCTCTTTTTGATAAAATTTCTGGTGTCCAGATTGCTCTTGCGGAATTTGCAGTATACAAACTCATCGTTCTTGACGATTTTGATTGTTTGTATCCTGCATATGGAAATGTCACTCCATAATAAGCATGGTACATGCGTTGCTAAAAATAGCGAATACATCACAAGTCATTCAAATTCTAAAATATGTAAATAGAAAAGAATATTATAAATATGTGAATACTGGAAAATTTTGTAAATATGTTTATAGAAAAAATTGGTAAATGAGTAAATAGAAAAAACTGTGTAGATACGAGCTTAAAACACCATGTAATATGTAAATACACGAAATCGAAGAATATCAAAAAAACATTATTCTTTACTGAAATTGGAAAAAAGTAAAATCTCAACAACAATACTTACATTGTTAGCATCTGTATATTCCGAAGTATCATTAACTTTCTTTCCTTTGTCATCGAGAACAAAATGATCAGAGAATATTTCTTTCTCTTTTGCAATGAGATCTTCAGCCAATTTAATCTTATCCACATTCCTTGCCACTTTTTTAGGCCATTTCACAGAAATTTCTTCTGCAGTATCTTCGGAACCATTTTCATTTGACTCCTTATCTTGAGATGTTCCTGGGTTCTCTTTCTTTTTTTCACCCATATTCATCTTTGCAGAACATGTTCTTTTTGATGGTGGGGACGATGAGCTAATCGATCTCTTATCTAATCACGCATTATTATTGTTTTTATTTTATATTCTATACATTATGGATTTACTATCAAATAAAAAAATTATAGTATTTCAACTTACTTCTTAGTTCAATCTGAGATGTTCCCTGCTTCGATTCGTTATTTTCTTCTGGATTCGTCTCTCCAGAACTCGATGGATTAATTGATTTATCATTCGTTCGTTGGAAACTTTCGATTGATGGAAGATCATCATTATCAAACTCATCCGTTGCATCAGTAGTACGGAATACATCAGATTTTATAGAACCGTTGTTAGAAGAAATGTTATTATTTTCAGTGCCATACTTGATATCAGAATAATGTAAGAATGGATTGTTGCCTAAAAATAGGGAATAATAAGATAAAGAGTCATAGGGATAAGATTACAAATGAAGAGTATTTTCTTATATGTTGTGCAAAAACAATATTATACTCACCATATTTTGAATCCTTTATAGGTTGCACATTTTTGCAACAACTCGATAAATTTTCTGTCGAAAATTCATCATTAATTTTCAGTTTTGAAGGTGAATTGGGTGGATTTGCATATTGTATCTTATCATGTCTCTTCTTTGCTTTCAATTCTAGTTCAATGAGTTCAAGCTTCTTTTTCAAAATTTCTCTCTGTATTTCTAAATCGTATTCATCTTGATCATCATTTTTTTCTTGTAGCTGTAATTGCTGTCCTAATTGTACTTCTGAAGCAGAAGATTTCTTCGACAGTCGTTCAAATGAAACTTGCACCTCACTCAGGCTCTTGATCTTTTCAGTTATTATTTCTACTTGCTGTGGATCATAAAATGTCACAGAGGAACTTTTTTTCTGGAAAAGAGGAAGATATTATTCTTCACTAACATATTTCAAAATTTCTAAATATTTGTGAACATGTTACAAACAGTTCAAAACTATTCTAAACTATTTTGAATAACTAGAATAACAAATTTTTTCCGAATTTCGAACATTTTTGAACACTCCTGAAAATTTACAATCACTTATTGACTTTACATTGTTTTGCTGAGACAACAAATGAGACATTTTTTCTTGAATAGATTGAGAAAATTTTTGTGAAGAACAAAAACTCACTTTAGGTCGGGTTCTCTTTTTAGTATTTTTTGAATGATTTTCTTTATTTTCGGGAACCCATCCATCATCTTCATCTTCCTCTTCTTCGTCTGTTTCTACCTTTGGATAATCTACTTTGTTCCTTGCTATGATTTCTTGAAAAACTGAACTTTCTTTTTTATTGTTGTAACGAGTGCGCGTGTCAGTTTCCTCCACATCTTTTTTATTCTCAATATCTTCTCTTCTCTCTAAAAATGATGAAATCTATCTCAAATGTCACTCATAAGCTTCTGAGTAGCAATTTGTTTCGAAGTGACTTTACTCAAATATGAAATTCTTCAGTAAATTATCAACCTTTTCATAAAAATAGGTTTAAACAACATATCAGATTTGAAATCATAAATTTGACTACAGATGTGTGAAAAATCAAGAGGTTCTTTATCACACTGTTTTTTTCAAACTCTACATGCAAGATTCATAGTTGAGCAATCATACTTCAATTGAATTCACAAAATGCTAACGCTAACGTAGAATTTTGTGTTACCATGTATAAGTGCATTTCATGTACATTCAAGCACCAGGGAAACCTACATTTTACTGACACTAGAAAATAGCAATCCAATCATGGTTTTGAGATCAGGTATAATGTTTTTAATAATAAAATTAGACATAACACTTCCATGATATCAAATCACAACCATGAATGACGTTGAAACATTCAATAGTGGGAATTGACGATACATGTATGATTCAACTCGTCAATCAATTATTTTGTGAATAAAAAATGTGAATATTTACCTCCCAATCTTAGTAGTTGTGCAGCAGCCTCGTATTCAGTCCCGTCTGAAGCTTTTTGAAGGACAATATAATCGTCGTAAAGTTTTTCTGGATTGAATTTAATTATCTTGGAAATCTCCACTGTTGATTCCTTGTTAACTTTTGATTTGTTGTTATAAAATCTGACAGCAGCCCACTTGTAATTTTTTCCATCACTCATTTTTCATGGATAATGAAATGCTTCTACTGTTAAATCAGGAAATACTTAGATTACTGTTTTTATCAATGTAAATTTTTTAATAAATACCATGAATGGTAATACTTGCAGATTTTAGGAAACAAGAAAAACTTCACAGAATTAATCTCGAGCACATGAACTTACCGGTAAAATCGTACCATTTATTATGAAGTAGACGGCAAGAATCAGCATGTGGGTGATGCAGGCGCCAAAAAAGTAGAGGTTATGCTATCTAGTAAATTTGCACTCACTAACAATTTTTGCCTCGATCGATCTTATATAAAGAAATACTCTTCAATTTGAAAAAACATTTGATATATTTTCTGAAGATGTTAATTTATAGAGTGAACGAGATAGCTATTTGTCCGCTGAAGTTGTTCCATGGACTTGTTGAGAGTTATTGCACAGAAAAGAGAATACCTCTCTTTTCTGTGGTTATAGTGTTTTCACACTTTTTGCTGCGTCGTCTGCACTGGAGCCGTAGCTTTACACCGTGCTGTCAGAGAGCGCAGCGCGCTCGCTCTGTGCAGACTTCGGCGTACACTCGTTTTTACGCGGTAATCCGAAAAAACAATTTTGCACCATGTGTTTATCATATACCACGTGACTCCCGAGTTTGCAACGTCCATATTACGGAAAGAAAAGTTATTGATATCCGTTACATTTGGTTATTGAATAGTTTCAAAACTATTCTCCAAGAATCTCCCGTAGTTTTATTTTTTAGTGAAGGACATTGTTAAAAAACAAATTATTTATAGGTGGATAATAGTGTACAAAAACAGATGTTAACAATAAGATGGACAACAGAAGACGTAATAAACAATACCTGTATGATCCATTGAAAAAAGTTCCTAGAACTTCTGAGAACAGAAAAAAAAGACAATGTCAATCGTCAAGTGACGAAAGTGTAGATGATGTATGTAAACAAGTAAGTAAGAATTATGGTATGTGTTGCGTTGCAATATAATATTCTTTGTTTATATACCTAACGCTCTACCTTGCATCCCATCCACTCAGACTCTGAGGCGACCACCAAGGGTCCCTACCAACACTGTCCAGATCCCTTTTCTGTTGAACTTTCCTTTTCCTATTCCCAGTCTCCTCAAAAACTAATATATCTCACTTCTGCATTAACTTTCTCTAAACATCGCAGTTTTTGAGTCTCCTTTGTGACTAAATTCTCAGACACCCTCTCCTCTGTCTCCTATGACTCCTTCTTCCCCTAAAGCGTATCTTTTCCCATACTCAAAAACAGTCGTACAAAACCACCCAAACCTAAAAGACGTGTAGGCTCCGCGAGATATCTCTATCCATAATCATTGTTCCTCGCGTGATTAAGAAATCTCAACATCCATCCTGTTAACCTGTTTTTAATCCATACTCTTTTATATTACAATAAATTTATATATATTCATTACAAACTAACATCCTTGAGAGTATAATTATTTCAAATACCTGCAGAACTTTAATTAGCACTGTAGGCGTCCTTGCATAAAACTAGATCGAAGCAACCAGCGAAAATTTAGTTAAAGCCTGGACATTTTATGGTCCTTCGAGCCGGATATATTAAATAAGGAAAAAGACTCTATCGTTTCATCAGTGCTGTGCGGAAATATAGGACAGAACTCAACCGTTTCAGTGCAGTGCATTTATGACTGTTATCAAGTGTTTGTGTCAGTGTCGTCTATTACCTGTGCTCAACGCCCTTGCGTTATCCGAAGACGAGAACCGAACAAACAACACAAGAAGCTAATTTAACGATCATCGTCGAGATCTGGACCGCTCCTGAAGAATTCACCCTGAATCTTCAACCAAAGTATCGTTTATGCAGCATCTCATCATCTAGCAAGGTAAGCTCGTTAAATCTAAGAATCGTCATTCCTTTATCCACCCTCTATTTCGTTTAATTCCACCTCCAACATGCCCGATCAAATCGAAACACTCACCTCTCTACGCCGAAAAAGGGGCAGTATTCAAGGCTCTATCACCTCATTCGTAAAGAAATTAGATAATTGGCAAGATCATGAAGATGAACGTGACGCGGATATGCTGCAAGTCTCATTAGAAAGTATACAAAAAACATTCGCGAAATTCGACAGTATTCAAGATGAGCTCGAGGAATTAGACGAAAATGAAATGCAGAATCGCGAACAAGTACAAACGAACTATGACAGGGCCGTTGCTAGAGCCAGAAAATATTTGCGGGCATCAGATTCGCTTTCGAATACATCCGTTAGATCCGCAACTCCCGTAAGAAGTCAAACAATTCCGGTAACCCTACCAGCAATAACGTTGCCAACCTTTGATGGCTCTGTCGAGGGATGGTCCTCGTTTTATGACATCTTCTCATCACTCATCGATCGAAATGATGATTTATCTCCAGTACGCAAATTACAATATCTACGACTATCCTTATCAGAAAAGGCTGCGCGTCCAATCGATGCTTTAGGAACAACAGATGACAACTACGAGGTCGCCTTAACAATACTAAAAGAAAAATACGAATGCACCCGTCGGACCCTGCGCCGTCATTGGGCGATCCTCCGCGAGTATCCGCGTTTATCCAAAGACTCACCATCGGGTCTGAATAATCTGATTGACACTTTCAATCAGCATTTACGTGCGCTAGAGAAACTCCGGGAACCAGTTGCTAGCTGGAACACGCCTCTTATAGATCTTATCCTCTCAAAAATCAGCGTGAATACCGCATGGCAATGGGAGCTCACTTTAACCGATAAGAAGATGCCTAGCTACACTAGTTTATTAAAATTCTTGGAGAAACGAGCGAACTGTACCGATTTCTCTACCTCGAATGAGAATTCCGTAACCAGCAAGCAGAATACTCAGCAAAAAGGAGTAACTGCACCGCGAAGAACTGGACCACCGCCGGTCCAATCCTTTGCAACATCGAATCCAAAGCCTTCAACCACAGGCCCCTCGGCCTCAAGAAATACATCGTGTGCTATCTGTTCAGAGACCCATCCGGTCTATCGCTGTGAGACGTTTAAAGGTTTCTCAGTAGATGACCGTCAAAAGGCCGCTTCAAATGCGATGCTTTGTTTCAATTGCCTCAATCGAGGGCACGGTCATTTTGAATGCCGCTCGGAAGTAGTATGTCGAAAATGCAAAAGGCGTCACCATTCACTACTACACCGCACACTATACACCACTCAGCAGGTCGCCGAACCTACACAAACATCGAGGGAAACAAGAGAAGAAGAGCCAACCCAGCAAGCATGACTAGAACAGCAAAAGGAGCCGATCTCCAGGTCAAAGGCAGTTGCACTTATCGTAAATTCATCAACTAGCGATCTCATGGTCACTGCCATGGTAGATGTTGTAAACCAAAAACAACAACCAATACTATGCCGAACCTTAATCGACACGTGCTCGACTTCAAACTTCATGACGGAAGGCATGGCTAACATTCTCGGTTTAAAACGGAACAAATGTGCAATACAAATAGGGGCACTCAACACCCTCACCACCGTTTCGAAGAGCCTCGTCACTGCTACGATTCGCTCCCGAAACAATGACTATCATCGCACCTTAACCTTTCTCACAGTACCGGTAATTTCACAGTTAGTTCCTGAGCAACCCATCCATCGAAGTGCAATTCAAATTCCGAAGAATCTAAAACTTGCAGATCCGGAGTTCTATCGCCCTGCCCCAGTCGACATGCTTCTGGGATCAGGTACCGCGCTTTCGCTATTGTGTGTAGGTCAACTAGATTTATCACCAATGAATGGACCAGACCTATACTTACAGAAAACTCAACTCGGTTGGGTCATTGGGGGGAGTGCTCCCTCAGCCCAACCATCGAACATGAGGACGTGTCACATTACCTCCGAGCTCAACTTCGAGCTAAATAAATTCTGGGAATTGGAAGATGGACCAGCAATTAAGCATTTAACAAAGGAAGAAGCTATGTGCGAAGAACACTTTCTTAAACATACGACCCGAACCCTGGACGGGCGTTATTCTGTCGCATTACCATTTAATTCTAAAATCTCTAAGTTAGGATCATCGAGATCCATCGCGAATAAACGTTTGACGGGTATTGAACGAAAATTATCATTAGATCCTGAACTTCGAATAAAATATCACACCGTACTACAAGAATATCTGGACCTCGGTCATATGACGCCTGTCGATATAGTAGATGAAAACAATGAACCGGGATTCTACCTGCCGCACCATGCGGTCATAAAAGAGACTAGTCTTACAACCGCTGTAAGGGTAGTATTTGACGGATCAGCGAATAGTAGTACAGGTATTTCTCTCAATGATACTCTTTTAGTAGGGCCAACCATTCAATCCGATTTGTTCACTTTATTACTACGATTCAGAAAATATCCTTACGTTCTCAGCGGGGATATCGAAAAAATGTATCGGCAATTTCTCGTCCGACCGGAAGATCGTAAATACCAACGCATCTTGTGGCGGAACATTGATGGCAAGGAACAGACGTACGAGTTGAACACCGTGACTTTCGGTTTAACCCCAGCACCATATTTAGCGATTCGATGCTTACACCAGTTAGCTGAAGACGAGAAGCAAGAGTTTCCACAAGCATCAAGAGTCCTGAAAGAAGATTTTTATGTCGATGACGCCCTCACTGGCGCGGACACTATTGAGAAAGCGATCCAACTCCGTGATCAGCTGACAAAAATTCTCGAGCGAGGTAAACTCAAAATCCGACAATGGGCATCTAATGCCCCAGAAGTATTAAAGGGACTACCAACTGATAGCATTAACCGTCAACTAGTCCTTGAAGAGTCCCCGACGATAAAAACACTCGGGGTCCGATGGAATTCGAGCACGGACACCATCATATACACAGTCACATCTATCACCACACCATCAGCTGTAACCAAGCGTATAATCCTTTCGGAAACTGCAAAGATATTCGACCCGCTTGGACTTTTAGCGCCTGTAATCACAATGGCAAAGATTTTCATGCAAAAATTATGGATCTTGAAACTGAATTGGGATGAATCTCTACCATCGAGTCTACATACGGAATGGATAGAATACCATCAACAGCTCCAATTACCTACTGAACAACTTGAATTTCAATCGCAAAGTCATTATTAACCATCCAGCGTCCATCGAATTACACGGCTTCTGTGATGCCAGTGAACGAGCGTACGGCGCTTGCATATATTTGAGGTCAGTCAATTCTCAGGGAAAAATTCATACAGCCCTGCTGTGTTCAAAATCAAGAGTTGCACCTGTAAAAACGATAACGATACCTAGACTCGAATTGTGTGGAGCTCTCCTGCTCACAACTCTGATGATAAATGTAAAGGAAGCGCTCCGAATCGAATTTGACCGCATAATGTATTGGACGGACTCTACATTTGTTCTTCATTGGTTACAAACGTCTCCACAATCTTTAGAAATCTTTGTCGCAAACAGAGTGGCAGAAATCCAGTCGAAAACCGAGGTGAATCATTGGCGGCACGTTCGTACACATGACAACCCTGCGGACCTTGTCTCAAGAGGTCAACTACCCCGGGATTTCATACAACCATCGCTGTGGCCCCAAGGCCCCCTGTGGCTTTCTCAAGACGAAGACACGTGGCCAAACTTAAGTCCTACCCCTGTTGTAAAGGACACACTAGAACTAAAGAAAATTCAATGTTTCAAAATCACAACCATAGATAACGATCTGCTAACAAGATATTCATTAATACAGAGACTTGAAACTACCATTGCATACTGCATGAGATTTAAGATTACGAATCAACACAAAGGACAACTAACGGTCACTGAACTTCAAGCAGCATCTCAAATTATCATTCGATTACTTCAGAAATCAGCATTCTTAGATGAGATCAAGGCTATTAGCATGGGAAAACCACTCAATCGTCAAAGCCGTTCATTAACGCTCAATCCTTTTATTGATAAAAATGGTCTTTTGCGAGTTGGAGGACGACTAAAACATTCACTTATGCCATTCAATCAACGTCATCCAATTATCATACCCAAATCTCATCACGTGACTCTACTTCTAATAGAATCTGAGCACCGCATGCACCTGTACGCCGGCGTTCAAGCAACGCTCTATGCGTTAAGACGACGATATTGGCTCCTCGATGGCCGTAACGAAGTACGAAGAATTCTCCGAAGATGTGTCACCTGCTGCAAGCTTTCACCACCATCCATGGATTACCTTATGGGTGACTTACCAACGGCACGAGTGACCCAGTCACGACCCTTTAGTCGAGTTAAGATCGACTATTGCGGACCTTTCTTCATAAAGGAAAAGAAATACCGAAACCGAAATAAAATAAAAATATACGTTGCCATCTTTGTCTGTCTCTCGGTAAAGGCCGTACATTTGGAAGTGGTTAGTGACCTCTCGACTGACGCTTTCTTAGCTTCCTTGAGAAGATTTATTGCTAGGCGCGGCATCTGTTCGGACATCTATTCAGACAATGGCACAAACTTTGTCGGAGCCCATAACGATCTTAAGGAATTACACACCTTATTAACGGACGCTCATCATCAACAGAAAGTAAACAGATTCGCGATCCATCATGGAATCAAATGGCACTTTATCCCGGCCAGAGCTCCGAACTTCGGCGGCCTTTGGGAGGCCGCAGTTGAATCATTCAAGCACCACCTTCGCCGTGTAGTTGGAACCAACCTATTTACTTGTGAAGACTTCAATACATTCACGATTGAGATAGAAGCCATTTTGAATTCGCGTCCTCTTACTCCTATATCCTCAGATCCTAATGATCTCCTTGTTTTAACTCCTGGACACTTTCTTATCGGCGATTCTTTAACGAGCTTGCCAGAACGAGAGCTTCGAGACGTACCTACAAATCGTCTCTCTAGCTGGCAACACCTCCAACAGGTTCGCCAACATTTCTGGTCGCGATGGTCTCGCGAGTATCTTAACGAACTGACCGTCCGCCACAAGTGGACCCAGGGTCAGCCGACCATTCGAGAAGGGACGATAGTCCTATTGAAGGAAGATAACTTGCCTCCCTTACAGTGGGTCATGGGTCGAATAACAAAGCTTCACCCAGGTCCAGATGGCATCACCCGTGTTGTGACGGTGAAAACCGCACGCAACTCTTTCGATCGCAGCATCAAAAAGGTTGCCCCATTGCCAATCCTGCTGACTGACGAAACTTAGCTTATCAATTGACAACTTTTCAAAAGACAATGCAGTGTCAGTGAATCTAGTGTTAAGTAGATAGTAAAAAAAAAAAAAACACTTGAATTAACGAACACTTGGTTATCTAAAATTAAAAGAATTAATTTTTTGTAGTTTCATAAACCTTAGCTGTATATCAATATTGTGTGGGATATGCTAGATATAATCATTATTCTTAGCTTAATATCAATAACTTGTGATGCACTCTTTAGATATAGTCATTCATCGTCAAACATGACACTTGATAATCATATATGAGCATAGACATAATAACCAATGATCATATTAGAGCTGTTCATCAGAGAAGGATGTATTGATCGGTTAAATCCTCTCAATGGGGGGAGTATGTTGCGTTGCAATATAATATTCTTTGTTTATATACCTAACGCTCTACCTTGCATCCCATCCACTCAGACTCTGAGGCGACCACCAAGGGTCCCTACCAACACTGTCCACATCCCTTTTCTGTTGAACTCTCCTTTTCCTATTCCCAGTCTCCTCAAAAACTAATATATCTCACTTCTGCATTAACTTTCTCTAAACATCGCAGTTTTTGAGTCTCCTTTGTGACTAAATTCTCAGACACCCTCTCCTCTGTCTCCTATGACTCCTTCTTCCCCTAAAGCGTATCTTTTCCCATACTCAAAAACAGTCGTACAAAACCACCCAAACCTAAAAGACGTGTAGGCTCCGCGAGATATCTCTATCCATAATCATTGTTCCTCGCGTAATTAAGAAATCTCAACATCCATCCTGTTAACCTGTTTTTAATCCATACTCTTTTATATTACAATAAATTTATATATATATTCATTACAAACTAACATCCTTGAGAGTATAATTATTTCAAATACCTGCAGAACTTTAATTAGCACTGTAGGCGTCCTTGCATAAAACTAGATCGAAGCAACCAGCGAAAATTTAGTTAAAGCCTGCACAGTATGGTATGTTAAATAGTTCCAATGCTTCTACTTGGAAAATCGATATTGGCAGTTTAAATTTTACTGATGCAATTCTTAAATTGTATTTAGATTTTCAAGACCTTATAACTTACAAAAGAACCTACATATTGAATGTTCCATATTTCAATTAGTAACTGGGAAATATCAAGATTATTACTAGTTCCAAAACAACAAGTGGAGATATTTGTAAATAGCCACAGTTACTCAATGGATGAATGACATTATTTTTTTTTTTTGTAGCAACTGGAGGAGTCGCAATCAACATTAGCATCTTCACTCTCAACGGTATCATCAGCCTCAAGTAGTAGTATAAAAGAATCAAATGCACCGATCGCAGAGCTGAATACTTCTACTTCAGTGGAGTCAGTAGTAGTAGCTGTCAATCCAGCTGAAATTCAAGGAGTGGAAATCAATGAATCCTCTTCAATATCTGAACAGGTGACCAACGGTTCAATATTCTTTGGTATACATCCTTTCAAACAAACTATGAAATTAAACTCTTGGACTATGACTTTATTTCTGATTTATTTTGTATTTGTATTTGGTTTTAATAAACAGCCTCTGATGAGTGCAGAAAAATACTGCCGATACGTCAGGCGATTTAACTTCACTACTTGACTTGATTGACTGAGATCTTCTTCTCAAAATAATCTTATTTTTTGTTCTGCAATTTTTTCAACATCATTAGGCTCGAGTCTCGAAACGACAAAGCTAATTTTAATAATGGAAATATTTTAGAAGTGATTAATTTATTAATAAATGTGTACATGTATTTGTGTACAGGATGTACACTGGGATGCAGTCATTCAAAGAGAGTTAAGTAGTTCGTCCCAGTCTGGTAGCAACGTCCGAGTAAGTCACTTACTACTTGCACTGCAGTTTCGATACCCTTGGAAAAAATCCATCTCTTCATTTGAAATAAGTTAACTATCTTTAATTATAGAGTTTCTGAGTGAAAAATCAAATGGAGATTAAAAAATGAATAAGTACTAGGTGTTTGTAGAATAAAAGTTATTCAGAAATATTTTCCACAGGAAAATTGGTTGAATGATGCCCGAGAAGAATTTTTCGAGCATTATCAAATGCCAGACATGGATGATGACGACGCTGAAGAAGACAATTTACAGTTTTTTCATGCATCAAGTGACGACGGGACTGATGATGAAGTTCCGTACAATTTTCCAAAGCTAAGAAATTTTTTGAGGAAAAATGAGAATAATGTTAACCTGACTTGTGATGTTAATGTGAGTGCTAGCGATATTTTATTAGCGGTTCTGAAATTCGCAATAGTTTATTGTTTAACAAATACTGCTGTCGCTGATCTTTTTAAAATGATGAACGTATTTTTTGGTTTTCGTTTACTGCCTGATACTCGTTACTTTGTCGACCAGATGTTTACTACTGAATCAAATTCTGAATACCATGCTATTTGTCCAACTTGTAAAAAGTATATCGGAAAGTTTGAAAGATCACGTCGTTTTCTGTTATGTGAAGAATGTGACATTCATGTCAATTTGAAAGATCCTACATATACAGATTTTTTTGTAATTTTTGATGTAGAAAATCAAATAGCAGATATCATTGAAAATAATGGCGAGTATTACGAAAATTTCATAAGAAACAGGGTTCGAAATACCCAATCTTCTGAAGATATAACCGATGGAGTATTGTACAATAATTTTGTAGATTCGTTGTCAGAGGAGATTAAGGTAAATTACGCTACAACTACTTTTAATACCGATGGTGCACCGACTTTTAAATCTTTAAAATGTCAAATTTGGCCAATACAATTATTAATTAATGAGTTACCATATAGTGTGAGAAGTTCAAAACCTATAGTTTGCGCCATGTGGTTTGGTCGAGAGAAACCCAATATGACTATTTTTTTGAAACAATTCGTTCTTTCTATGAATCGCTTGGCGCGAAATGGGGTTAAATGTGTTATTGACAATAGGGTACGGCAAATACATATATTTTGTGCATGTTGTTGCGTGGATTCAGTCGCTAGACCTCCTATGCAAGGAATGGTTCAATACAATGGATATTTTGGATGCCCCTGGTGTCTGCATCCAGGTACTTACGTTAGGACATCAGAAAGAGGTGGAGCAATAAAATATACAGTGTCGAATGAATCCGATGCGAATAGAACTGAGACAGAAACCTTGCGACATATGAACCTTAGTTTAACAAGTAACGTACCAGTTTACGGTGTAAAAAATCCGTCTTGGCTCATAAACTTGGAAAATTTCAACATAATAACAGGTTTTGTGCCCGATAGTACGCACGCAGTTTGTTTGGGGGTAGTAGACCAATTTTTGGGACTCTGGGTTGAGTCAAGTGGACGAGAATACTCCTTCTCGAGAAATGAAATTGATGAAATTAATAATCTAATGTTAAGAGTAAAAGTTCCTAATCAACTTGAGCGGCTAACGTGTTCTATAAGAGATCGAAGCTTTTGGAAAGCAAAGGAATATGAAAATTGGTTATTTTATTATAGTGTTATCATACTAATGCATTTTCCGCGTTTTCGCCAAGTAGCTAGGCATTGGGCATCACTGGTCGAAGGAATCTATTTACTTTCCAAAAAAACAGTGTCTCGTATAGATGTCGTTGAAGCCTCTAATCTGTTGAAGAAGTTCGTCGTTGAAACTGAAGTATTTTACGGAACTGCAGCAATGACTTTTAATGTACACCAATTACTACATTTACCTCAAAGTGTAGCGAATTGGGGGCAATTGTGGGCTCATGCAGGATACGCTTTTGAAAATGGAAATGCTCTCGTTTTGCGCCGAATCTATGCTGCCAAAGGAGTGCTTCTTCAAATTTGTAGATCAGTTTCTATGAGCCAATGCGAGATCATATTGAAAAAACATTTAGCACCGCGAGAAGATTCAGATATTAAAGATTATATCAATTACTTGGAATTTATTCGAACAAAAAAAACGTACAAATTATTAGATTATAGGTATTTTGGAAGATATTTTTTACCTAGGCCTAGGTGGATTGAAGAACTTCGACTTTCAGATCAAAGTAAAGTATACCAGAAAATGGTTAAAGATAATTGTGTATATTCCTCGTTCAGATTACAGAATGTTCGATCAGATAATTCCTTTGCTGTTACAAAATATGGTAATCATATAAGAATAGTGGAATTCATCGTTGATTCTGCAAATCAAACAGAAATAACAATTTGTAACAAAATAATTACTGAAAATGTGTTCGGAGGAATACCTCTACCTAATCTGAGAGTTCTAAACATTTCACAAGATGAACTATCGATTGAAACTGGTCAAATTGATAAAATTTGTGTTTTCATGAATATTAACCAATCAATGTACATATGTGCCGTACCTAATTTATATCACCTGTAAAAAATAAGATGAATTCTACAGTGATCTAAGCTTGATAATTTTAAAGATTTTCTTGCCATCTTTTACGTCATGTTCATTCTCAATAACGAGTACCCGGCAATATTTAAAAACTAAGAAAATGTCTAGCATATAAAGCAGACATAGGAATCATTATTGTATAAGGCCTCTTCACACATAATATATTATATTATTATATTATATTATATTATATTATATGTTATAAATATGTTCAACAAAATTGTGACTACTTCTTTCAAATTTCACGTACGTCATTAGGAAACTATAATGAAGTCTTGAAGCGATATGAAACGTTTCAAGGCTTCGAAAACGGGAATTGTGAACTATGCGATTTATCCAGTAGTTTCGGAGAATTCGCCATTCCCGTTTTCGAGGTCTTAATACGCTTCATATCGCCTTAAAACATGTTGTAATAATATCAATCAAGTATGAAATAATTGGAAGAATGTATGCAGTAGATACAAGAAATTTTTACCAGGCGATGAAATCACATGATACAATCACGTGATAAAATTACGTGATGAAATAAACGCACGATTTTTTGGAACTATTATTGCCTTATTGTATCGACCAATATTATAGGTGATGTTATTACCTGATTTTAGGACGCGATTTTATTACGTCATAAAATCACTTGATTCTTTTCAATAGGGCTTGCTTAAATCTATTCGCCCAAGCTATTGAAGCGACGAAATGAAAATCTTCAGACTGGTATTGCATAGCAGCCTGCAAAGCCCACTCTTGAATATTTCTCGTTGTCACAGGTAAATGCTTTTTACGAGCTTCACAGAATCGTTTGTAGGTCCACTTTTTAATTGCATTGGATTTATCAAACCTTGTCCCCCCTTTTTGAATTTCTTTTTTTCATCGCGCAAGCTCGTCCATCCGTGATAAACATGCAGCACCTTTGACTTTCAATGTTTTGAATGTCCACTTGGGATGTTGTCGAGCAAGATTGACTATTTTGATTTTCTTTTCCAGGTCGACAGTTTCAGATTTTAATTTCTTTTCTTCTGGCTCGTATTCGCTGGAAACTGGTTGGCTGGTCGATGGAGACTATTCTATCGAAGAAACGAATGTTTATTATGTTATTTGTTTAGCCTTAACGATAGTCTATTTAATCAATTTATTGTTAATTTATTTAGGATTGATTATAGTTGATTCAGTCAATTTTATTGTTTAGTTATTTAGCTCTAGTCAGTCTATTTCAATTTAAAAGATACATTATATAGCTTTAATTAAGAAATACTAATTAATTTGGTGTAGTTATTCTTGTTCTAGAAATTTAATATTCAGAAAATATATAATATCTATTCTATGTTTTTACCTGTTAGAGATGATTCTTGCCAACATCCTTGGTCACATTCTTGACTTTCAGCAAATTGGCTATCGTCAGACACACCTTCTGGTAATTCATCCTCCGCATACAACTCCTCTACTTCGACCACCTGATGGTCTTCAACTATTTTTAGTAATTTATTTGTCAACTCATCACCCAAAAGCCAAGCTTGGTCAGAAATATCTGACACAGCTTTTTCGGTGATAATTATTCCCTTACGCCTAAGAATTTCAATGCACGCATATACAATTTCGCTGAGCATTTGTAATGAAGATTCGTCATAATCTTCATTAGCAGGGCCAGCGCTTGGCTCACTATCCATCTTTTCTCAAGATACGAGAAACAACAATAACAATACTCAACAATAACAAAACAATGAAAAAATAACAATAATAACAAAACTAATAACAATTTTAACTAATTAATAACAATAAATGAACAATATTCGTAATTATGCAGCGGGCAATCGAATAGTCGCAGAGTTACCGAATAAAAGATTTCCGCAAATTCGAATCGTCAACTGACAACCAATCAGATTGAACGTCGAATTTCCATTGGCTGTTGATACGAATTAGACCAAGGGACCAATGGGAATTCAGTATTCGTCGAGTTTACGTTGGTGCACCTTTCGCGGCCTTCAATGGTACACACAAACATTCATTTATCGATCGAGATCTGTCAAATATATCAAGAGACTCGGTAGAGTCTCGCGCCAAGTACATTAAAAAAAATTTTTTTTTGTACGTAGCGACTCTTCGAGTCTCTTTACAACTGCGGCAATTTTCCGCGGAGTGGGGGAATAATGTTTTCTCTGTCCCACCGTATTTGGTGACATCATGCAGATCTACGATTAATTGTGAGAATGAGGATCAAAAGAGCTTTCATTTAAGCCTAACATCAATAGAATCTGTGCTCGTATAGCTGAGATATGATTATTTTTAATTTCGATGTGGCTCGTTTCACGTTCTCAGTTTTTCTCCCTTTTCGGCACAATTCATCGCTCTAGGCCATTGCGCATGCGCGTCGATCTGTCAAACTGACAGTTCAAGTCAGCCGGCATGTAAAAGACTTAATTGTGCAAAATTCACAAACTAATGTTTGATTGAAAACTTTCCACAGAGTAGGAGATAAACATGTTCTAATATGGACCCGATATCTTTTGAACAACAATGAATATTAACCTATGTGATTTATCGTTTACCTCACGAGCTCGAGTCTTTGAGGTTATGTGAATACCCGTAATAATATTCCCTCTCGGCTAGCATAAGAAAATGAGGAAGCAGGAGATAAAATTGCTATATTTTGTGCAGTCACATTACTTACAACAATATGAACTATATAAACTGTAGCAAATGTTATTAAAGTAATGATATCCCCTACGCAGAAGCACGCGAGGTAAAAATTTTCGAAAAGTACAAAACATATTGCATCAGGAGCAATGGAATAGTCATTCTCGACCGTCATCTAAAACTTATGCATATTTAGTTCATTTTATATGTCATAAAGAATTATATCTCATTTCAGGCTTACGATCATATCTAAATCTAGTTTAAATAGATCTTTGAATGAAGTTCAATCTACTAATCAAAAAGTTCAATATACTTCAAAAAAAGTTGAATCAACTTTAGTGTCTTATAGCTCAGTTTTTTTTTACAGTTGATTAGTGCTATTTTGATACATAGTTCATGATTTTTTGAAATTTTGTAGCCTTCGCTAACATAGATTTGTTCATCGAAGAAAAATTGGCTGTCGTAGAGTACAGGTTGCTGCGTTGCATGAAATTTCTTCAAATTTCGATGGGATGTTCTATATGTATGGAATTTAGGGCCAAGCCAATAATATTTCATGAATTTAACTTTTAAACATTATAATTTTTTTATTATAAGACACTTTTTTAAAAACAATGGAAAAAAAAGTCTTACAATCACAGATTTTTATGTGCAAAAATCAAATTCATGAATTATTATTTGATTGGCCCTAAATTACATTATCGTATGGAATATTCCCTCCAAATTTGAAGAAATTTCATGAAACACAGCAACCTGTATCTTACGACAACCAATTTTTCTTTGATGGACTAAGTCTATGTGCAGCGAAGACCACAAAATCTTGAAATATCATGAACTATGTATCAAAATAGTACTAATCAACTGTAAAAAAACTGAGTCAAAAAAATGTTTTCTCAGACCGTAGCAGAATTTGAACAAAAATTATTCTCCAGGTGGGTATACTCCCTTAAGTCAACGATGAATATCATTTTATCTCTAACATTTAATACAATAAATATGAAAGATAGAGACAATTTTTATTGTCACTAGTAGACCAAGATTCATGAGTAAGCTTATAGAGATCTTTATTCGGAGACTACAAATACTATTTGCTATATTATAATTTTTGTTTTTATAGAATTACCACAGTATTTTGTTCATATGGAAATTAATACTTCTGACTCAAATTTTGATTCAGTACAGTGAGCTATGATCAAAATGTTAAATCTTCTAAAGTCATGCAAAATCCATTCTGAAATATCTTCTGCGTACAGTTAAAGGGTGATTGACTGTTGCTTTCAGGTTATTTTAATATCACCGTGCTAGGCGAATCGCTCACATCCAGTGACAAGAATCGTTTATAAGAATCGAAAAATGTCAATTATGACCGATAGTATGACAAGGTATAAGGTTCTAGGGGCTACCTGAGTCCTATTTATTTCCATTGTAGCCAGCGATCAACATTCAACTGTCCTTTGTCTCTACTCTAGCGGGTTCTCATATACGCTGAGTACCCTTCAATTCTACGGTATGGACACGGTATAGGTATTTACTTGGTATAACCACTATGAGAATACCGTTGTTTCACAGTAGTTTCGCGTCCAAATCAGACCGAAGACATATCGTAGTAAAACCGTATGTTTCTCGTAGTCATACGGTACGAAAATCAGATGTATCGAGATATATATTTCGGACGTATATTTATCCGAACTTGTAAATCACGTAGTACTGAGTGTGAAATGTAAACTTATATGCGTAATGCTCGACCTTATCTACTTTACCCCACCGATTTGATTAATTTACATTTTATGTGTAGGTCATGTCTAGGATTTGAAAAGGTGAAAGTTATAATAAAATGTGCCTCTCAGTCGTTTCTGTGACAATAAGTTTGAATAAATTCAAGTGCCTTCATATGTTTCGAATAGTAAAAATAATTAAGAGGCCGATGGCTCAGTGGGTAAAGATTGATTTCCATGGGTGCGTTACCGCGCGGCCTAACGCGTGCGTCAGCGCGTTCAGCCAATCAGATCTGTAGCGCGACCTAGCGCGTGGTACCTTGCGTCATGACGCGATGCGGACAAAATATTTTAATTTAAACGCACGCTGCTGCTTCAGCGCGTCGTGTTCGGGCGAACTCGGTCTTCTCCGCAAATAGTCGGGCTCTTGTTCGTCCCGCGAATTTTCAAATGTTTTGGATGCGTTGGTAACAGCAGTCCACAGAATTCAGAAGTTTCAAAGAAAATGGATGAACGTCATGAAAATATAAGTGCAGAGAATTCGGTTAACGACTCAATCATATCAGAAATAAAACTCCGAGCTCCACTATGGGATTTAAAAGATAAAAGCTATGAAGACAATCTTCTTAAGAAGAAAATTTGGGAAGAAATTGCCTTCAACTTGAAGATGGATGGTAAATATATACAGAATCGACTACTAAAAAATGACTTTACACTAAATAGATGCTTATTCAAACTTATTAAATTTTAAGAAACTTTCATCAAGACGAGATGGAAGAGCCTCCGTGATCGTTATTTTAGAGAACTGAAGAAAACGAAGACAACCAGTGGTCAAGGAGCTGTGACGCAAACATCATGGAGTTTCTACTCCTCGATGCAATTTCTACGTGGAGTTGTAGAACCTCGATTGTAATTCCTCCCTTTAATATGTTATACGTTGACTTGCACCAAACTCAAACATCATAAATGAAGCAATAGATAAGTAGAACCCCTTTTTTTCTAATCAGTACAACAACAAGTATGTCTCGAGACCAGACGTTTTCTTATTCAACTTCTGGGGTAATCCTTGCTGATCTAAGCTTGGAGTCGATCACAGATCAAAACTATGCATCTGTGCAGAAAGAAGCGCGGATTCTGGCCACACAAAATGAAACAAGGAGTTAACAATTTTATAATTTGTTTTGTACTTGTAGCGAAACAGATAGTATATTCCCAATAAATAGACTGTACAATATTACATGGATTCCAAATATTTTTGCAGTTCCGGTGGAGTTAATGAGCCCGACATCATCAGTTGATTGTAAGTTTTCCGGACTTTCAACAATTCAGTTTCAAAATATGTAGTATACAAATTATTGTCATTAATTATTTTTATCATATACATAGACAATTTATTTCGTAAGAGTGATAATCAACAATAATATCACTAAACTTTTCCTTGGATGCAGCACAAGAGTCGCAAGTCAGCGGTGAACGGAGTGGATGGTCTGGAATTCCGGACCATTCAGCTCATAATCAGCAGCCTGCAGTAGCTGGCGGAAAGCGGCCTGCCTCGTCTCAATATTCGCGAAATCTTAAAACAAGTGAGTTCGAATAATATTCCATGTAGGTATTCAATTTGATTATATGTACTAAATTAATGCGTCAAATTTTTTTCAGAAAAAGCCGACCATGATCCACTGGAAACAGCTATTTTAGATCTAGTCAAAACTAAGGAAAATACACCGAATAAACCACATTTGACATCGGAGGAACACTTTTATTTATCTGTCGCGCAAGATGCAGTAATAAGATTAAATTTTGCATCCCGAATGAAAATGAGGCAGGCCGTATTAAGTTCATTTGTTGAAATATTGGAAGAACAAGATGCTGAATAGTATTAAGGCTGTATCAATCTTACCCTTCCTCTATAAACTTTTTTTCTGGCACCAGCCGTCTGTAAACCTGTGTCTTACATGTCCTGCCGTTTCTTCAACCTGTTACACTCAAAAAATTCTGAAAGAATTCATTCTTATTTTCGAAACATTCAAATTGATATATCAATCATAAAATTATCCAAAAATAAATTTTTTGATATATTTTTTGTTAAAGAATTAAATGAAGCTACTCGAACGAAGGGCTGATACTAACAACAACAACAACAACAACAACAACAACAACAACAACAACAACAACAACAACAACAACAACAACAACAACAACAACAACAACAACAACAACAACAACAACAACAACAACAACAACAACAACAACAACAACAACAACAACAACAACAACAACAACAACAACAACAACAACAACAACAACAACAACAACAACAACAACAACAACAACAACAACAACAACAACAACAACAACAACAACAACAACAACAACAACAACAACAACAACAACAACAACAACAACAACAACAACAACAACAACAACAACAACAACAACAACAACAACAACAACAACAACAACAACAACAACAACAACAACAACAACAACAACAACAACAACAACAACAACAACAACAACAACAACAACAACAACAACAACAACAACAACAACAACAACAACAACAACAACAACAACAACAACAACAACAACAACAACAACAACAACAACAACAACAACAACAACAACAACAACAACAACAACAACAACAACAACAACAACAACAACAACAACAACAACAACAACAACAACAACAACAACAACAACAACAACAACAACAACAACAACAACAACAACAACAACAACAACAACAACAACAACAACAACAACAACAACAACAACAACAACAACAACAACAACAACAACAACAACAACAACAACAACAACAACAACAACAACAACAACAACAACAACAACAACAACAACAACAACAACAACAACAACAACAACAACAACAACAACAACAACAACAACAACAACAACAACAACAACAACAACAACAACAACAACAACAACAACAACAACAACAACAACAACAACAACAACAACAACAACAACAACAACAACAACAACAACAACAACAACAACAACAACAACAACAACAACAACAACAACAACAACAACAACAACAACAACAACAACAACAACAACAACAACAACAACAACAACAACAACAACAACAACAACAACAACAACAACAACAACAACAACAACAACAACAACAACAACAACAACAACAACAACAACAACAACAACAACAACAACAACAACAACAACAACAACAACAACAACAACAACAACAACAACAACAACAACAACAACAACAACAACAACAACAACAACAACAACAACAACAACAACAACAACAACAACAACAACAACAACAACAACAACAACAACAACAACAACAACAACAACAACAACAACAACAACAACAACAACAACAACAACAACAACAACAACAACAACAACAACAACAACAACAACAACAACAACAACAACAACAACAACAACAACAACAACAACAACAACAACAACAACAACAACAACAACAACAACAACAATAACAATAACAATAACAATAATAATAATAATAATAATTTTTTTTTTTTTTTTTTTTTTTTTTTTTAATTCCAGAGGGAGGAGAAATGCATTTACGCACGGAGTGTAGGGCTCCCATAATCGATATGGACTACCTACTAAAACTCCTCCCTCTGTCTTCAGGACACCACCTCGGAACCGTTTCTCACATTACTTCGAGGTGGGCCTTTCATTTCTTACCCTTGGGGTTTTCTCCCTGTTGTCTGTGTCGTTCGTGTCGTTTTACTTCTCAGTCTCGTCCATGTCACGTTTCTTATGTCGCAGGATGTTCTGGACATACTGCGTCACCTGGGTCCAGTGATCTGCGTTGCTCAGCATTGCCTCTACTATTGTTTCAGGGCTCTGCTGGCCCAGCTCTGCTTCCAGGGACCTTCTCTCTTGCTCCCATTGTTCGCAGACGAAGAACGTATGTTCTGCGTCGTCCTTCACCCCTGGGCAGTAGAGACAGTCTGGGGATCTTGTCTTTCCCATCCTATGGAGGTAGGATCGAAAGTACCCGTGTCCCGACAGTAGCTGCGTCAGATAGTAGTCGACTTCGCCATGTCCTCTCTGTGTCCATTCCCTAACGTTGTTGATGAGCCTCGCGGTCCATCGTCCTCTGGATTCTCTCTCCCACGCTGTCTGCCAAGTGCTCAGCGTGCGGGCTCTCTGTTCTTCTCTCGCTATTTCCCTTCCGGCCTCCGATTTTTTCTCGTGGATGACTTTACGTTCTCTCGCGAGGAGTGCAATAGGGATGACTCCAGCTATCACCAGGATCGCCGGTTCGGAGACCGTTCGGTACGCCGAGGCGACCCTGATCGCCGATCTTCTTTGTACCTGGCTCAGGCGCTTTCGGTACTTCTCCTTGCTGAGCGAATCCGCCCATACCTCGGCACCATACAGTAGGACCGACTGCACCGCGGTCATGAGGAGTCGCCGTTTTGTAGACTTCGGCCCGCTGACATTGGCCATTAGCTTACTGAGTGCTGTGACCCCCTTCGCTGCCTTGTCCGCGGAGCTCCTGATCTGATCGAAAAAATTTAGCTTGTTGTCCACGAGGATGCCAAGATACTTTACTGCTCGTTTAGTCTGTACGATCTCGTTGCCGACTCTCATTGGTATTTCCGTGGGAATTCTCTTTTTGCTGAGGATCACTATCCCCGTTTTGTGCAGCGCCAGTGCTAGTCCGTGCGCCGTCATCCAGCGATTGATGTTTCGCATCACGATGTTCAGTTTCAGCTGGGCCTGCTCGACGTTGCGGGCCGAAATAAGGGCGGCGACGTCGTCGGCGTACCCGACGAGTAGTGTTTCTTCGGGCACTTCTACTCGTAGCAGTTTGTCGTATGCCACGTTCCACAAGTCCGGTCCCAGGATGGATCCCTGAGCCGCTCCTGCTGTGATCACCCTTGTCCGTTGCCCTTCCTTGGTATCGTAGATGAGTACGCGGTCCGTCAGGTAATCCTGAAACATCCGTAGTAGGTATTTTGGCAGGCGAAAGTCGGACTCCAGGGCTTCGAGTATGTCGCACCATTTGGCGGAGTTGAACGCGTTTTTTACGTCCAGCGTAACTAGGAGAACTATGCGTCGGGAGAACGGATTTCGGTCTTCGGCTCGTTTCACCGCCTTCGTGACATTCAGAATCGCATCCGCCGTTGAGCGTCCTTTTCTGAATCCGTATTGCGCCGGCGAGAGATCACCCGCGTCCCGGATTGCTGCGAGCAGCCTGAAGCGGAGGAGTTTCTCCAATACTTTCCCTGCCGTATCCAGCATGCACAGCGGTCTGTACGAAGATGGTAGGTCGGGATCCCCCTGGCCCTTGCTGATTAAAGCCAACCGCGAGACCTTCCAGCGGGCACTGAAGATACCCGCCGTCAGGCACGCGTTGTACATTTCCAGCAGCAGCTGCGGGCGTGTCCGGAATACTGCTTTCAGGACCTCGCCTGGTATGCCGTCCGGACCGGGTGCTTTCTTGTTACGCAGGGATAAGACAGCGTACTCCAGCTCTTTCAGGTCAAAGGGCGGTATTTCTCCGACCTCGCCTGTGTTCGTCCACGTTTGGACCGGATGGCTGGGAAACAAGCCCGTAACGATGCTGCCTATGGTGGCTGCGTCCATGATGTTTGGTGGTTTCAGAGCTCCGAGCTTTCGGGTCACTAATTTGTATCCCAGCCCCCACGGGTCTTCGTTGATGCCCTCGCACAGCTTGCGCCAGCAGTCCGCCTTGCTCTTGTTGATGGTGCGCCGGAGTTGTTTTTTCGCAGCTTTGTGCTCTGCTGAGATCCGGTTTGCCTCCACTCGGCTTACCGCCCGTTGCGCTTTCCGTCGCAATTTATGGCACTTTTTCCGCGTCTCTGCTATTTCGGCGGTCCACCAGTACGCAGGCGGCTTTCCATGCCGCGGCCATTTCCGTGGCATGGCGGCCTTACAGGCTTGGTCGATGAGCTTCATGGTGCTGGCTACCAGATCTTCCGTGGCCGTGTTTTGGTCCGCGTTCGTGCCCTTGCAGATTTCCGCGGCGAATTTCTCCTGGTCCATCTTCTCAATGTTCCACCGCCTCGGCCTGTTACGGGGCCCTGAGCGCTGGCAGCGTCTTTCTAGCAGGTCGAATACGATATATTGGTGGTCGCTGCCAGTGTAGTCTTCCACCACCCGCCATTTATCGATCCGTGGCACCAAGCGTTCCGAGGCGAGGGAGATATCCGGTATCGTTTCCGTATACCCGGGGCGTCGAAACGTAGTGGTGTTGCCTACGTTTAGGACCAGGAGTCCTAGTCTTCCCGCCATTTCCAGCACTCGCCCGCCTCTGCTGTCCGGGTGAGGCATGCCCCACTCCAGAGCCTTTGCGTTAAAGTCACCGGCCACGACTACGTCCCCGGTGGTATTGCGCACCTCGTCCTCCAGACTGTCCAACTTGGTCTGGAAGTCTCGAATGGGCTCGTTGGGCGTTAGGTAGCAGCTGAAAAAAGTTACTTCCTCGCACTTGACCCAAACGAAACCTCTTCCTCTGCCGTGACTCTTTACCGGTATCCTGCTCGGGTAAGGGATCCAGATCGCGGCGGTGCCGAGTAGATCGGAAAACCAGGAAAGTGATTCCCGGTTTTGGTACTGCTCGCTGATAAGCACCAAATCAGCTCTCATCTCGTGAACCAGCTGGTAGAGCAAATCGGTAGCCGTCTTGCTCCTGTTCATATTTCCTTGGAGGGTGCGGATCATTTTAGGGATGTAGGTTCCTTCTGGCCTCCACCAGAGCTTCTCTGAAAACCTTGCACTGGCCCGAGCCGGAGACGTGAGCGAGTTCCTCCAGGCCCTTCTCCGCGCAGAGTTCGCAACGGCTCTCTGCGCTACACGTTCCCGCCTTGTGGTCATCTGCTCCGCACTTATAGCACTTCTTACTCCTGTCGGGGCCTTTACAGGTTCTAGCTACGTGTCCGTAGCCCAGACACTTGTAGCATCGAGCTACCTCGGCCCTCTGTCGGACCCTGCAATTCACCCATCCGATTTTTATTCGGGCTTGTCGGAGGAGAAGCTGTTTCGCTGACTTCTCCCTCATTTCGGCAATCGCCATCCGTTGTTTCCGCGCATTTGGCGCCGTGAGATGCACCTTGAGGTCGCCGATGTCGGGGAAGTCCCGTGTCAGCGCATCCTCCACGTCCCGTACTTCCGTGAGGCAGTCCAGATCCCTAATTTCCAAGGATGTCTTCTTTGGGGCCAGACTCCTGACGGACCCAGCTTCACCTAATGCTGCCGTAAGAGCACTGCAGAGGCTTCTCGAACCTTTTGTACCGCTTCCAAGCTCGAGCAAGACGAGGCCATTTCGGGTCTGGCGGATAGTTCGGATCTCTGCGCCAGTCTCTCCCAGAACCACCTTTTCCTTGATATTTTTCAAAATATCGGCGTAGGACGTATTGCTGCCT